>KE372881.1:178374-223851 GCA_000418225.1 Zizania latifolia | reverse complement strand
CTATGCTCCAGCGGGTTGCCGCCGTCACGCCACCTCTCGGCCTGGGGGCCGTCGCCACCGGGGCCACGGCCGCCTGGAGCGTGGCCAGCGTGCCTTCTTTTGGATGGAACTATTCTGATATGTGGCTCTATCAGTCGCCAATGCCTTCTTCACAAAGATTGTACATCTCCATGGCATACCAGCCTCCATCGTCAGCAACTGTGACCAGTGTTCACCAGCAGCTTTTGGATGGAACTATTCTGTCTGATCGGCGTCAAGTTGCATCTCAGCTCCGCCTACCACCCACAGTCCGATGACTAATTAGAGGTAGTCAACAAGATCATTGTCATGTATCTACGCTGTTTGACAGGAGATGGCCTCGGCAATGGCTTCGCTGGTTTTCGTGGGCTGAGTTCACCTACAACACCTCCTTTGAGTCGGCCATCAAGACCACACCGTTTTGGGTGGTTTACGGTTGCAACCCGCATAGTCTACACCACCATGATCATGTGTCGGCGAACCTTCCTGCGGTGGATCAACTCCTGAAGGAACACGATGAGTTTTTGGTGGAAATCTAGGATCGCCTCGAGCAGTCACAGCAGCACTATAAGCACTATTATGACAACGACCATCGGGACATCGCCTTTACTGTTGGGCAATGGGTATGGCTGTGCCTGCTCCATCGCCAGGCTGCGTCAATTTCATCTCATGGACGCGGCAAGCTCGGGCCTAAGTATTTTGGGTCGTTTCAGGTGTTGCAGCGCGTGGGCGAGGTCACATACAAGCTACAACTTCCTCCATTTGCCCGTATCCACGACGTTTTCCATGTTGACTTGCTGAAGCCCTTCGTCGGCACACCCCCAACAACGCCGCTGCCGCTTCCTCCTCTCTACCATGGTCGGGTGTGTCAACAGCCCGCAAAGGTCCTCAAAGCTCGTCGTGCCCGTGATCGCTTGGAGCTCCTTGTGCAGTGGGACAATCAATCGACATTGGAGGTGTCCTGGATGCTCCACGACAAGTTCGTTCGGCTGTACTTGACTTTCCAGCTCGAGGACGAGCTGCTTCTCAACTACGTGGAAGATATCAGGTGGGGGCGCACCTACCACCGTCGGCAGTAGGCTGCGCCAGCCCATCCAGATCCAAGTAGGCTCCCTTGAAGATCCCAATCAGCATATTATCTCCTGTTTCCTATTTGCTTAGATCTATTTTCTGATTTGTAAGATTATTTCCTTAATTAGAGCTTCCTTTGCTATTAGATGGCTTTCCCTGGAATATTATAGTTTCTAAAGATAGGACAGCCACTCCTCTATATAAAGGAGCAGGCAGATTGTAAACTTCTCATCAAGAAATAAAGCAATCTATTATCTCAAAGCTCCACCTCTCCCTGCGCCGGCCACTGCTTGCGTCGGCTCCCTCCTCGCCATCACAGCGTCGGGGAAGCAAGGGACACTGGGACAGCACGCCCTCGCCCTCCCGTCTGCCACGGCTACACCCTCCGCTCTCTTTCCCACGTTCCGCTAGTTGAGGGCCGTGACATTCCATAAATAAAGGTCCTATGAAATTGCCCCTTATAGTTGTCAACATGTTATCGAAAGGTGTTATTAGATTCCAGGACATTCCAATGAACTCCCAACATTTACTACTATAGGGGCATTTGAAAAGGAGATGGTAGACTGTTTCTTCCTGGTTCAAAGAAAACAATTGAAGTTATTGTTTTCTATTCTGAAAATTTTCCTCTTCAAGATGTTTCTGGTGGAGTCTATCCATGAAAAGTAACTTGTTATGCCCAGGGTCTTGGGATCCCGAACTTCGTAACCAATAGTGATGGGTAGTCACGGCTTGAGAATGTTCCCCTTGTGCCGCACGGTAGAGGGTGTTCGCCTCTTGCCGCAAGAATAGATAAGTGCGGCTAGAAACTTTGCTCCTGACCGGTAGAACAGAAGGAGAATAGATATTTCTTTATTATTTGTCTTGGCTAAAACGCTAGCCCTTAATATATATACACCTCTTAGAGATATAACTCCTAATATGAAATCTACTAAGGACTCCTAACACAATAGGAAAATGACTTCTTTTTAAATCTGCTTCCTATAAGCTAGCTAAGAGATAAATTGGCTAACTAACATATCTTCTAAAGATTATAATATCCTGATTGCTATTTGATAAACTAAGGACTCTTATAGCCGAGTCCATAGCTAGGACTCTCCTGGCGCCTTGGCTCTCCTGGACTTTACTGGCGCCCTCCTGGTTCTTCCTAGGTGCCTGGACTGTTCATAACATAACCACATGAAGACTGTGAGCTTGTTGCAGTATTTTGATTTCCAAATCCACTTGAAGATGTGTGGGGGTTTTATATGACTATAGGGTAGACCATATAATTTTCTAGATGTGTACCTATCACTCTATCAGTGTTGAAAAAACTGACCGATTAGTCAATTAACATGTAATCCCCACTCTGCTAGTTAATTTAATGTGAAATAGGGCTATTAATTGGTGGGCCGATTAATTGTGTGGTCAAGTCGATTAATCGGCCCACCATCGATTAATTGGTGATATAAAACGTGCACTAGGATTCTGCATATTTTGGTATTTCTTTGCCTGGTTGCACCGGCATCGTGCTGCTTTCGCGCGTGCTGCCCTCATGCTACTGCTGGTGCCACCCTCCCATCGCCTCCTGTTGCCGCCTGCGCCACGCATCCCCACCCGCATCTGGATTTGGTTGCTGCCCTCACGCCGCCACCTGTGCTGCCCTCCCACAGCCGTCCTCTCACGTCGACCAACCATGGAGAAGAAAGGAAAGCCATCAAGATGAAGGAACTGAAAGAGGGAGGAGCGCAACCACAAAAACCCTAGAAAGGGCCAGACCCTCCAAAGCCAGATAGTGTTGGACGAAGGGAAGCCGAGATACGAGCAGAAACAATACCTTTAGGGAGAGGACTGTGGATAGCGGGCACATGAATCATCTCGCCGAACCTTCAAGGGGGAGGTGAGGTGCAGGGTGGGGTTGCGTGAGGGTGGAGTGGGAAAGTCGGGTGTACTCTTGGAGGTGCATGATCGCTTCCAATTCTGTTTTGTGTGGTCGTTAATTTATTTTCTTACTGTACAGTAGTGGTAGCAAGTTGATCTGAAATGTTCCCCCCATTGAGAAATATAAGGGATGCATGTATTTGACACGGTTTCCAAAGTTGAATTTTGACCATTAGTATCTTTTATAATATATCATCAACAACTATAAAATTAGTATAATATGGAAGTATTTTCAAATAAGAATCCAACGGTAGTACGGTACTACTTGTTTGGCTTTTTTAGTAAAAATACAAATGTTGCCTTATTCAAATATAAGGTGTGCATGTATTTGACACAGTTTCCAAAGTTGATTTTTGATCATTTTTATCTTTTATAATGTATCATCAACAACTATAAAATTAGTATAATATGGAAGTATTTTCAAATAAGAAACCAACGGTACTACTTGTTTGGCTTTATTAGTAAAAAAAATACAAATATTGTCTTTTTCAAATACATGCACGCCTTATATTTCCCAACAAGAGTGAGTGCCCTCTAGTAGTTTGTTATGGTGCTTTGATGTGAATGTCTTGTCCCTTGCATATGATGGGGTTTTGTACTATGTTATCATCTGCTAAAATGATGTGCCTAGCACTTCCTGTTACTTCCCAGTGAACTGCTGAATTGAAGTAGTGTTTCCTATTCAACTTATCTTATTAGTTACCATCTAAACTGTCCTTGGATAATATATTTCCCATACATAATTATATTTGTTAATTTAGATGTAATACATATGATTTTATATCTTAAGAAAAACTTTATATGGCTGGCAATTTAAAAAGATACCTAATTCTACTGCAGGTATGATGTATTATTGGAATGACACAATGTTAGTTAACTTGAAGATTTGTTTGATAACATCACCTGTACTGTAATTCTGCAGGTTGAAATAAAGAAGGCTGAGCCAAAGAAACCTGGCAGGGGTGATTCTAGCTCTAATGGGAGACATAGTCATGGAAGTGGAGGAGGCTACCGTAGTTCTCACCGTGGTAGTGGTGGTGGCAGCAGTGGAACCAATTCTGGGAGCAGCAGTGGCTATGGTTACGGAGGTGGCTATCGGTCGACTGCTGCCGCCTATTATGGTAGCACGGGATATGCTGGCTATGGCAGAGGTTATGGATATGGAGGCAATGCTGCCTTTGGATCAGGCCTTGGCTCTGGCTATGGTGGTTCAATGTACGGAGGTCCATATGGTGCCTATGGCACATACGGTGGCGCCTATGGAGGCGGCGCATATGGTGTGCCAGGTGGCTATGGTGCAGGAGGATATGATGCTTATGGGGGAGCTGGAGGTATGGGCGGCGGTGGTGGGAGCACAAGTAGTCGTGGCTCGAGCAGATACCACCCTTATGGAAGATGAGCATGAAATCGTTGCGGCTTATCAGAATCTGATAATAAAATCCTACTGTACCTCATCCTCGTTTACTGTACCTTATCCTCGTTTTCTGCTTCGAGAAACTTGGAACTTGGACATTCACCTTGTCTTATCAGAATTTTTTTGATGCTTTGCATTGCATCGTATCCAGCAACAAGTACGTGGATTCTATCTGCTGAACCCTGAACATCCCCGAGCTCTGTAGAAGCTACAGCTAAAACACTGTTGTATTAATTAGTAGTTTACATTGCAGCCTTAGAATCCTTGAAACTAAGCCTTGTAGTAGGAACAATGTCTGTGTTGGGACTATATTGCGATGCAACACTTTTAACGAGGAGCTAACTTTTGCCTCCTTTGCGTATCTGTCGGGAGAGACGCTCCATAAGCCATTCGACATATGCTTCTCATTTCTTGGCTCGATATCTTGGTGGCATTTTGATCTTCTTGCATGTTATTCCCGAGCAACTTTGATATGCCAGCAGTTATTATTTTTAATTCGTTTCTATTTAATCCCGCGTTATAGTAGTATAGATTAGTCCTAAATTACAGAATGTACTGTTTGACCCTGATAACATCTCAAAACCATGCATAAACTACCATACTAAAGCATGCACGTCAGCGAACTACGGCAAGATATGCAAATCTGACCGCTAAGAATAAGTATAAAAGTTCAATAATTTATGCTTCATTTAGTACATACTAATTTGTAAAAAATTGACGGTGATTTATAAAATATCGGGTGGTGTTTTAACACTTTCTGAAAAATATTTTATATTAAAAATATTTTAAACAGGCGAAACATTATTAAAAATATTTTAAACAGATAAAACATTATGTATGTAATGTTTGTAACATTAAGAAATAATTATATACAACACTCATAGTTTAGTAGTTAAAACCGAATGTTTCATATGTTCGAATAAAGTGTTTCAATGTAGATTTAAATATGTTTCATTTTATTTATTTTATTGAAATATTTTTTATTAACTAATGAAATATTATTTACCAATGTTTGAAACATTTTCTATTTTTTTAAAAAAATTAGGACGTCCATACGACGGTAGTTTCATCCATAAAAGTTTTATACCAAACGCAAACAGGAGGTCTCCGTGTCCCTCTGTGTGCTCGCATCGCCTGGTCCACGCGATCGCCATGGTGTCGACATGGTCATCGCCCCTGTAGTGGTAGCCGGTAGGTGGTACGAGACGGAAACAACGACCAGAAGAAATCCCCATCCGATATTCCGATACCCCCGACAAGCGAGACGCTACCTCGCGGGCCCACGGTACCCCCGCCTCCCCGTCGCCGCGGCGGCCCGAAAGGAGATGACGACATCCTCCCTGGCCCGCGGCCCCCGCGGCCGACGTGGAGACAGGCGCGCGCGTGTCCACTGCCATTCAGATGGGGAGCGCGGTGCCGCGGTATAAAACCATCCGCACCGCGCGTCGTGAATTGCAATCGGGCTGGAATTCGCTGGATGGAGTAATAACTAATAATCCTGCTGTTCGAGGAGACGAGGAGGTAAGCGGATTGGATTATCTGTGTATCCATCCATCCGTCGGCAATGGCGTTCTTCGAGGTGAGGCTGCTGCTGCTGCTGCTCGAGTGTTGGGTTGTTTCCTTGTTTTTTTGGAGGGGTTTTGCTCTCGATTTCTTGCCTGCGGCAGCCGATTGCGAGGCGGAGTCTGTAGAATTTTGTTTTTATGTTTGGATTTTGTTTTCGTGTTGCTGGCATCCGTAGGAAATGGAGTCGTCGTCGGCGTCGTACATCTCCTACCTCCGCCAGATCGCAGCAGGTACGGCCTCAATCGGAGGGATTTTTGTTTTTTAATTTATTTTCCCGCTAAACCTCTCGTGGGAGCTCGTAATTCTGATGCGGGAAGGGCTTCGGCGATGGCATGGCATGACATGGCAGCGTCGGTGTCCGCGGCGAGCTGCGACGCGACGGTGGGAGGTGGAGGCGGCGGAAGCGACGACGAGTGTCGGGACGAGGGGGCGGCGTTCCGGCTCAAGATGGTGGCCATCATGGCCATCCTCGTCTCGGGCGCGGCCGGCGTCGTCATCCCGCTCGTCGGCCGGAAGCGGCGTGGCGGCGGCGGAGGCGCTTCCTCCGGCGGGACGTTCGTCATCGCCAAGGCGTTCGCGGCGGGGGTGATCCTGGCCACGGGATTCGTTCACATGCTGCACGACGCGGAGCACGCGCTCTCGAACCCATGCCTCCCGGCCACTCCCTGGCGACGCTTCCCTTTCCCGGGCTTCGTCGCCATGCTCGCGGCGCTCGGCACCCTCGTTGTTGACTTTGTCGGCACTCACTTCTACGAGCGAAAGCACAGCGAGGAGGCCGCTGTCTTGGCTGCAATCGCACAAGAGGAGGCAGCGCTGCTAGAGGACGGGGCACTCTCGGGAACCATGGCTGCGAGGGTCGAGGGCGGCGAAGGAAGGGATGGAGGAGGGGAAAAGCAGGACGCGATGCACATCGTTGGGATGCACGCGCACGCGGCCGCCCACCGGCACAGCCATGCGCACGGACATGGCGCGTGCGATGGGGGAGCTGTGCATGCCGCCGACGCCCATGGCCATGGGCATGAGGAAGGCCCGTCCGCTCGCCATGTGGTTGTCTCCCAGGTACGCGCAGACCACAGTAGCCATAACCATAAGCCATGGTTATATAAACACACAGTTATAGTAGTTGCTTACGATTGTGTTGTTGAAACATACGCATGTCCATGCTCAGTGCAGTTCTCCTTTGTGGGCAAATTTGATCTAGTATATGACTACAGACTATCAATGGTATATGAATCTTGCATACATGTTGTAAATGTACCTTGTATGCTGACTAATGATTTGCTGTACAAGATTCTGGAGCTGGGAATTGTGTCACACTCGGTTATCATTGGCCTGTCGTTGGGTGTCTCTGAGAGCCCGTGTACCATCAAACCTCTGGTTGCTGCCCTCTCTTTCCACCAGTTCTTTGAGGGTTTTGCTTTGGGCGGCTGCATTTCTGAGGTTAATACCTGCTTAATTTGTGCTTTATGGTTAATATTTCCATGCTAGAAGGTAACATGATTGTGATGTGGTGTCCATTGTCTTGTGACTACATGAGTGCAGGCTCAGTTAAAGAACTTCTCTGCTTTCATGATGGCTTTCTTCTTTGCCATCACAACACCTGCTGGGATCAGCGTGGGGGCAGCAATCGCATCGTTTTACAACCCTAACAGCCCCAGGGCGTTGGTGGTGGAGGGAATTCTGGATTCAATGTCTGCCGGCATACTGATCTATATGGCACTAGTAGATCTCATTGCTGCTGATTTCCTTAGCCGGAAGATGAGCTGCAACCCGAGGTTGCAAGTGGGCTCATATATAGCCCTGTTTCTTGGGGCCATGGCCATGGCAGCCCTGGCTATATGGGCTTAGTGAGCAGACAAGGCTGGGAAAAGCTGCTCGACATCAATGTACTACGAGTTACAACCTAGCTGCTTGTAATTCTTGAGGAAGATGGGCTCTTCTTCTTTTTCTTTTCATTCATTGTTCTTTTTGTTCGTTCTTTTCACGGTGATGGGTTATACAAGCCCCTCTTTTAGTTTATACAAAAAAGTCGCTCATTGGGATTTATTCTGATGGATATGATGAATATAGTTCAAGGAATAGAGCTCTTGAGTTCTATCTTCTTTGCGCATGTATGAGTGGGCTTTGCAATCCTCTTGTTACAAGGTTTTAATCTTGCATGTGCATCAGCATGGTTCTTGGAGCAGTGAACTAAAACATCTTAAAAAATTTCTGGCCGTATTGCTTTGACCACTAGCTATGATCATTGGGTAGGCACTGTTTGAAAATGAGAATGTCTGTCAACTTGTACCGACTTTACTAACTGCATTGCTCCTTACCTGCGTTTCTTTTATTTTTGTTTATTCATTCTTTTCAGGTGGCAGCCACACAAGTCCTTGTTTTAATTATATGAAATAAAGCCACTCATTGAGGATACAACTTCATGGATAAGGAGGGGCGTATGTAGTCCAGGGAATAAAATGTTGTTCAGTTCGACCAGTGTTTACAGGTTTTATTTTCATCTGGCTGGTAATATAGGGATTTGATGTTTCAATCTAAAATGTTATAAGACTTTTATCTTGCACCTGCATCAATACGAACTCCACTTGAAACCTGATTCCTTGGTGCACCTTCTATCATTGTTTTTTGGGGGACATAATAATATTTTTCAGTTCCCTTGCAAATATGACAACAGCACATGTTTGATGCAAACATATACTTTATCTTATATAGTTTGTTGACTGCCAGAATTCACTGAATGTTGCTAGTCATTTGGTGACGTGAGACTTCTCTAAAAACTTTGTTGCTTAACTGCAAATTCAAGTACATATCATATTATCATGACAAAATTTTTAATCTATAGTTCATTTATATTTCTCTGGACTGTCCTGGTTACTAATTAGCGGAACAGTTTTCCTAAATTCCACTTATGTGCAAGTATATTTTTTATTTGGGTTGTGTCTGATTGTCTGTAGCAAGATATGTGTAATTCTGAAGAGATAAAAGTATGTATCAAGTATGAGTTCTCCACCTTGTGACTTATTGTGATTTGTCAATAGAAGTTGTGTAGTATTCAATTCAGATATCATTTTGCTCCTGCGATGTTATTTCCAGTATAGTGTGATATCTCGTCATCTCAGTGCTTACTGCTGATTGCATTTTGCATGCTGTTGAATGAGTAAGCATTATGTTTTGAAGGTTTATTTAAACAATCTTTTTATGACCTTTCATATTTATTCCTTTATCTAAAAAATGATCTTTCATCTTACTAACCGAGTCCTTCAAGTGTATATTTACTTTGTCAGCTTGTGTATGAAGGTAACCCAGCTGCATTTACTTATATGTTAATTGCACGTAGGGCATCTTATTCGTAGACTTCTTATGAGATGCTTGTCTTACAGACCTTAAAAATTACACATTCTTTCAGTTTTGAGGTCCTGTGTTGCTTTACTCACCAAAAACTTCTACTGTGCAATTGTTTTCATCATTACTACTTACCAGGTTTCTGCGATATTAGTGAAGTTATAGAAAGTGCAAGTCTCTTACAAAGATGAATCTTTGACTGCTATGATAAAATTCAACCCAGTACAAGACTTCTCTATTCATTTAATTCTGTTTTTGATGTCTTTTGTGGAACCTTGTGCTGCCTGTAATTAGCTCAAGATTACTTGATAACAATCTTTTGCTAGATGGTTGTCATTTTCCTTTACCATGGCCTGCCTAATTCATTTTGTGGCAGGTTTCAAAAAAATAATTCTTGTCGCTTACTTTTTGAGATCATGCTTGGGTCGCTTGCATGCTATTTTTTTCAAGATAGTGGTAAATAGTATATCTGTAAAACCTTAATGAGATTACTACTTGTGTCATCAATTTTTTATAATTGAATTCCTTGAGCTGTTGAAGATTCAACTGTTGATATTTGAGAATTCAACGCGTTAGCTGCATAAATATTATTGCTAGAGGTACTGATGGCTATAGTACTCAAATTGATCGGTGTCGATTGTAGGCTATCAATAATGGCATGTGAAGCTCGTTCATCAAGAAAGCAAGAGTTTGTGCCATTGCGCTGATTCCATCTGTTCCTTGATAATCTTTTGTGCCAGAAGTTATCTGCACATCAAATCCTGGAAAGCTTGGCACATATTTGTTACCAGTTTTGTTTGCCCTGCCCCTCCATAGCCATGGTAAAAATAGTTGTTAGTTAAAGATATTGGTGGGATGAATCTATCTGGTGATTTTAGACTGGAGAAAGATCAAACTGGAGATGGGTATTTTTCTAAGGACAAACAGTTAATCAGGTAAAATGCAGTGTTGGTGCATCATACAAGTTAGAGCATATTTTAAAAAAATAGGGCTGATTACTTGCATTAGACACTGAACTTTAGATTGTTGGTTCATTATGTAATTACAAGTTAGACCTTATTGCCTGTATCATACAATAAATTCACGAGCTGCCTAAGTTCATCAAGCAAATGCTGTGTTGGTGCATAATACAAGGTACAGCTGATAGACAATAAAGTCGCAAACTGTCTTAAGTTCATCGGATGAATGCAGTATTGGTGCATTGTACAAATTACAGCTGATCACTTGCATGAGGCACTGAAGCCTGAGAAGATTGTTAACAAGGATATACTCTGAAAAGTTGTTTTTTTCCAGGTGCTTGAACTGCAAAGTTAAATGGCAAACAGCCACCAAACTATCATTGTTTGTTTCGTTATTGGTCATATACGATAGACTGGGTAATGGATTTCTACAAATGAAACTCACAGGGAATGTCATGGGGCTATTAGTTGTTCAGCATCCGGAATCCAGTATCTGAAGGCAGGAGCCAGGGACAACATGATATGGCTGAGACATGTTTCAAGTCTATAAAGGCATCTCTCTCTCCCTCTGGGTCTCTCTGAAGACTGCAGTACATGTGCATGTGGAAAATGGAAAGTTTCAGTGGTCTCCAATTGTCCAAAGAAGCGTAAGGCACTGTACAGTATGTGTCGGCAGGAAATGCAGCAGCCAACCTGCCATCATGAACAGGAGTGTCCATTTCGTCAGAGATGGATTCAGCGTTTGAAATCTTTTGCATTTGGTCCTGTCTCCGGAAGCTGGCCAGAAACGCCTAAGAACGAGTCCATGAATCAGTAGTACTGTGTTTACAAGATGACCCCAAGATTAGGGTCCTGGAGTTTGTCAGCCAATTATCAGTGGGATAGGGAAGTCTACATATTAGCTGATTTTCCTGTTAAACAAACCTCCTTACTAGGTGCAGTGTTGGTTTCAGTGTGCAGCACAATGGGCAGTTGTCTGATTATTCGATCCAGTGATTATGATGTAATACCTGCAATCCAGATGCTTCAGGGGAAGCAGATGAGAACTAATTTTTGATAAAAACAAAGGTGCTAGCCTGCTACCTGTTGGATTATGATCCAAGCTACAAGCCTACAACTCAGTTCCTAGGCTGAGCTATTGCTTATCTCTGGAATTAACCCGTAACAACTGGGTTTATTTATCCACCTGACCACCTCTATGACCGTCCAAGAACTGCCCGTCAGAAGATTCCCCTTTACAGTAGCTGGAACAATTGAGATTCCTCTCAACTATTTTCAGACTTCAGATTCCATAGCGTACGACATTGATCTGATTCTGAAGGCATGCGTACGGCATCCACATCTGTTTAGGCATCCATGAGCCAACATGTTGCTTCCTGAACATGCAGCCAAGCAGAACTCACGAGACAAAACAAAATAAAGGACAGATTTTTCTCATCTGAGGTAACAGCTTTCTCCAGTGCAGGTTTCTTTTGTTTCTGGGAATCGGCCTCATGTGCTAAACACACTGTTCATCCCTCTCTCTCTCCCTGTTGAGTTTTCTGTGCATCTGCTACATGCCAACTTGCCCAGGATCAATTTCTAATGAATTGCATTTCCTCGCTGAGATTCACATGTTGCAGATCAGCTCATAGGGAACATGGTGTGATTGTCATTTCAAGAGAAAATTATCCCGAGTGCTTGAGAGAAGGCAGATGAGTTCAAAAGTTTCAATCAAGACACTGGTCCCTGACCCTGCCCTACTGCCCTGCCTAAACGGCTAAACAAACTGAGTTCCAAAGCTCCAAATTAAAATGCTGGGACCAACCCAAGCTCTGCATTCTCCAGGACGGCCTGATTGATTCCACATGAAGTATCACTCCATGATTTGCAGTGGTGAGTGCTGGAAAATCTTCAGCCAATGGTAGGCACCAACTACCAAACAAGTCATGTATCTACATGACTACATGCTAGTGCCCACTACAAAGATGAAGACACGAAGACAGCAAATGAGTGGTCCAGTGAGCATATCAACAACTATGCCAAAGTGCAAACTTTCACTGCACATGATGCAGATTGCATCAACATTTGCTTAGACGACCATTTAACTTTGCTTTTAGTTAAGATTGGTTGTTGATTCAGGAATGGAGTCCACGGAAATACGGAATGCGGCAAGTGGCATGCCCCAGGACAGTCGAACTGGAGCAAAAGGCAATACGCAAAGCATGTGTACAGGCAGTTCGGATCTGCCCAGGAGAGGTTAGTTTGCTCACTTGCTCTTACCGATGAACAAGGCGCACTGCCATAGTAAAATGTGCTGTCCCTTCAGATAACCCCAAATCTCTTCAGATTAGTTCAGGTTAAGAATAAAATGATAATTTATCACTCTCAAGATGACTCTTAATTATGATGTGACTCGAGATTAATGAGTTATTTAGTTCAAATTATCTTTATTCGGGGGATGCATTATTGGTGAGTTATTTAGCGAATGTATGACTCAGTTTAAATCCTATATTCCTATGTCTACCAATATTACAAACATGTGGGTATGCTTTTCGATAGAAATTTAGTGATGTTAGGATTTTCTCGCGGGTATGTGTGGCTGTGCGCGCATGCACGTATTCTGTGTAATAAAAAGTTATTTGGATGGGTCGTTTGAACAGATATTTTCGAGGAATTTCTATGGTTCTAAAAGACTCGGTGAGTCGAGTCGCCGATCCCAAACCATGTAAGTTCGACCCCAATCTGAGCTTCCAATAAAAAACTATAGTAGTATGGCTTCTCGCCGAAATCCTGAAATTCCCAAAACCCTTTTGTGACCCCTTTATCGCTTCCTTTCAACACTTTCAATTCTTTGGTTTTTATCTGGCGTTGTTGCTTAGCCAGTATGTTTGTCATTTAATAGATTACACCACAGTCGCACTAGGAGAAGGCCAAGAAGAAGTTGGACGTATAGTCCAACAAGTCGACTCTACCGTTGTCATATAAGAAGATCCATATAGCTATGCCAAAACCGAAGGCTAGTATGTTAGAATGAAGTCATAGATAGATGATCCATATAGCTAATGATGTATATAGTTTCAGATCTCTATCTCGATAATTGTTATACGTTCTATATTCATGTATTGATCTAGAGATATGTTTTTTTTTTCCTAGTTTTAGACTCTTTAATCTAGTACTACTTTAAAAGTAGCTAGTGGTGATGAATCTGTCATCACCATAATCCTTTTTATTAACACGTGAGTTCTCATTATCAGTGAAATCTATACTACTTTTGAAATTGATATAGATGTTTCCCTGTCTTATTATTTATATCATTTATGTGATGTTCTTTTAATGTTATAAATGTTATTTCTGTTGTAACGTATGGACACTCAACTAATTTATATGTGTTCCTATGCACGAGACACTTGATTTTTTGAGTGTCTTCGCACTGCAAATAGAGGGATAGACATAAAACAACCAATAACAAACAGCTCGAGCAAACAAATATATAAATTATAATAAAGTATGGTCGAAAAAAAAAGTACAATGGCATTAAAAGGTGCAACCGAGAAAATGAAGAGTTAGATGTTACATTGATAGTTGAGAAATAAGAAGTAGAGATGATATGCAAAGATATTATCATTTTATTATATTCTATAGATTTTAAAGTAATTTTATTTGTGTAAATGTGTGGGCTATCTAATTTATTAAAAAAATAGAGAGGCAGTGGGAGGGACAAATCTTTAAAACTGTCCACTTCTGGTAATCTCACCTTCCCCATGTGCGCGAAACGTCCCCACTCCCATCGTCCCCGCCTTTAAATAACCGCCCACTCCCTCACCCCATTCTTCACCACCACCGCCTCCGTCCCCGTCTCCGCCGCTCGAAAACCCAAGCGCCCCAACTTGGCTAGGAGGAAGACGAAGCAGAGGAGTCGGCGGCGGCGGCGGCGCAATGCTGGAGTCCGCTATCCTCGCGCTGTGGAGCGCCGTGCACGGGTGGTTCACCCCGGCGGTGCTGTTCCTCGTTCTTAACCTCGTCATCGGCACCATCGCTGTCACCTCCAAGGTCGGCGCGTCGGCGGCCGGGGGGAAGAGGGAGGGAGATGGCTCGGGTGGCGGTGGCGGTGGGGGTGGGGAGCAGAGGAGGTTCTCCCGCGTGCCGTCGATGGCGCTCGACCGGCTCCGGTCGTTCAACATGTACCGCCTCGCCGCCCCCGCCCCCGAGCCGCCGGTGGCCGGGGTCCTGGATCTGGGGCACGAAGAGCCGCCTCCGGTCACTGCGGTGGAGGAGGAGGGTTTAGTAGAGCGGGAACACCCCCCGCACGTAGAGAGGAGCAGGTCGGAGGCGGCGGCGGATGCGGAGCTCCCGCCGCTCCCGGCGCTGCTGCGCAAGTCAGCCAGCGACAGGTCGGCGTTTGCGCACTTCCAGGCCGTGAAGGAGGAGCAGACCGAGGCGGTTGAGTCGCGGCGGCCTGTGACGACGAGGGAACCGCCGCGCCGCTGGCTCGACGTGTCCGACACAGCGTCAGAGTCGTCCGACGAGGAGGGGGAAGAGATAGAGGAGGAAGCCGGCGAGGTGGACGCCCGCGCCGACGACTTCATCAACAATTTCCATCAGCAGCTGAAGCTGCAGCGCATCGACTCCTTCCTCCGCTACCGGGAGCTGATCCGCCGCGGCCACGCCGCCGCGGCGGGGGGCCGCGACTAGTACTGCGACGCGATTCCGAAGAAGCCGAGGGGCCTAATCGCAAGAATGATAAAAAGGACACTACAAGACGGTAGTTTCTTTCTCCTCTTCTGTTTTGGTTTCTTTTTTCCTTTCCTTCAAATATGCTGCCTACTTCTAATAGCACATCGTAGCACCCGAGTTTTTGGATAGAATCTTGTCTAATGATGCATCACAATATCATGTGAATTGGAGATTTCGAGAAGAAAAACAGTCGGTAACTAAGTTCATGTAATTAAATTTGTTGCAAATGCCGCCACTATAACCTCACATATATTCACCGCAATTTAGAACAGAAGCCTCTAAAATTTGGTGAATAAGGATGAGATTAAAGTTATAGAATTGAAGATGAGGGCACATTGAGAAATGCAGCCTGCAGGTGCCCGCAATGCTCAACCGAGCACACAGTAGCATGTGAATACAGTCTTATTTGTTAGAACCGGATTTTTCCTTCAGGAGTGGAACACCTATTTACAACAAAGTTTCATGCATTTTCCATGCCTATCCAGCAAGTTGTCATAGATTGCGCAAATCACAACTCATCTGATCACAAGTCGTTAGCCGCGTTTGCCCATAACAATACACTAACCAAGACAGATACGACATGATGCCCAGTCAGCCATGCACGAGCCTTCAGCAAGTTTTATCAACCCCTCTTGGTACTCTATATATAATACTACATCTCTCTTAAAATATATTTATTTTTTGAGTTTAAAATGTATTCTAAATATATTAGTAACACATTACTTTTATCTCTAAAGTATACATACTAGTATTAAACTTTATTACTCTTACTCCATTTAAAATCATATTCTGAGAAAAATATTATGATGTATTTTATATAGGAATATTTTATCATATACTTTTTCTTTAGATAAAAATTGAGGATTTACTCTTCGCATCTCAATAACATGTAGATAATTCTTAATTTTTATCTAAATATATGTAATCAATTTTTTCTTTTATATACGTGTGTGTTCAAATATAAAGCTTTACTACAAATAAGCGAGAGCAACAGTGCCAACTACTCGAATGGGTACTCTCCGATAGTCCGATGAAATCTCTCTGGAAAGTACGGACAAAAGCACAGCTCACTGGCGAGTCTCATCGCCACTGTGTGACCACACGCACTCTCTGACACAGACCACTCGCCGACTCGCCGTGCGTGTTTGGTCGTCTCTCTCTCTCTCCGTTTCTTCTTTAATCACCGTCGCCCCTGAGCCTCTCGCGGCGTGCAATATTGTACTCCATCCGTTCCACGATATTTTATTTTTAGAATTCAAAATTTTAGTTTGGTTTGTGAGCTATTAATGGTTTCGGTTAATCAAATGATATTTTGTAACTTATCTTGAAATTAGGACTAATATGGATTAATAAGAGACCTAAGTTTTTTCCTGTATTACTAGTATATATAAGAATTTATAAAAATAATATGTTTGTAGGATAGAGGAAATATATGGTGTTAGGTTTTTTGTTAGATACAGCGGCCTTTTGGTAGAGCCAGCTGGGGCTTCTGTTTGTGAGGAATTTCACATGATATAATTTAGGGTCTGTTTGATTCGTGGCCACAATTTATCACGTCTCAATTGAAGACTCTGCCACCATAATTGTGGCTTGCCACATTCTGGCGGGGCATGGAGCTCGGACGGAGGCGGGGGTTGGCGGAGGCGAAGCTCCGACGCAGGCGGGGGTGGAGCTCTGGCGTAGGCAAAGGCTGTCGGGGGTGAAGCTCGGGCGTAGACGGGGGTGGAGCTCCAGCGGTGGCGGGGGCGGCGGCAGTCATGCGGCTGGAGCCAGAGCGGCACGGTGAGAGGAAAGAGAAAGATAGATGTTTGTGCGTGCGGATTTCTAGGCTATGACGTGCCACGGAGTGTGCGGTGAGAAAACTGGCCACCACAGATTTGGTGTGGAAACGGTGACAAAAGGGCAGTGTGGCGATGGCAAACCACGGTGTAATCATCAACCAAACAGCAGCTAAAATGTCTGTGGTAAGTCTAAGATGAGGTGTGGCAAGTTATGGCGTGCAACCAAACGGACTCTTAATCTCAGCTCCCAACCTTACACTTATATTGAGAAAATATAATCCTAGTTCCCTACATTTACATTACAATCATGTGCTAGAGTTAATCCTGGCTTCAATGACAAATTAATTCCGGGTTCAACTCGACACCCTGGCTTAATTGGATGGCAGTTCGTGTATAATTTTGAGTGTGATGTTAGGCTGTTAGCTATTGGCCCCTTTGGTCATCTGATTATTTATAACATAATCTTGGTTATTTATTGGATAATTTAGCAATTTGACAAAACCTAGTCACTGTGACTAATTATTCTGTTTTAAAAGTAAAAAGACTTGCCGAATATGCCGAATAATACATTGCTTAATGTCTATTTCAAGTGTTAGACATTGCTTTGTTGATACATTTGTATAATATACACATGTTCATATAGATCGAAGAACTGTAATATTTTCTCCATCATATAATATTGTAATGTAAGACTTTTTTAAAGTAATTATTATAAGATAGGATTGAATTTAATATTTTATAGTATAACAAACTATTTAAATTTGTTGTGCTATAAAATATCAAAATGTTATAATATTATAAGATAGAGGGAGTACATATTATGGCGGTCGGCAGCGCTAATAGGCATAAGGAATGAAAATGGCATTTTACGGGAATTCTATCCAACTTCGTCGATAGATACGTTCATCATGTCTGCCGCGTAATCCTGATAAGTGAGAAGTCAATTAATTATAATTATTAATTATACAACTAAATATAATTATTATATAAATTAGTTATAAATTTTTTTATTTAGCTATACACGATCGTGACTCTCCCCGGACGACGTGCGGTGCACATGCGACGTGTGGCATCGGATTCTGTGGACAGAAAATGATGCTTCGTGGCGAAGCAGGTACGGTTCCGAATTATTAGCCTACGTGGATCTCCTCTTGTGAGCTGTGTTTACTCTAAGGATTAGAATTTAGAGATGTTTAATAATATGTCTTCTATAGCTATAAGTCATATTAGAAACAAATAGTATAATAAATTAGCTACAAGATGAGTCTTACAATACTATTTTCTCTCTTCTTCTTTCATATTTACTTAATATTTCTTTTTTAAGCACATGAAAGCTGGCTATTATATAAGAGCTAACTTTATTCTTTTTTCTATTATCTCCCCTCCAGATAATAAAAATATGATATAAGAACGGCTGATAGGTTGCTACGTACTCCAATTGTTGGAGTGGCAAGAGAAGTTTTACATCTTATACAATTTACAAATAACATAAAACACAAAATTCGAGAAATAAACAGGGTACACATTTGCTTCAGTACATGTAATTTCGCTGGCATTTAATTGTGGATTATCTAGTCGTGCACTATCATTGCTGCCTAGATCACATGATCATTCAGAACAAGGGATAAGAAAATATATCTTATTAATAAGAAAAATATCAATGCAGGTAAGGGATAAGAAATAAAACTTCTTAATTTGTAAACGGGTAAAGATATAAAAATCATGTATTTTGGGACAAATTGAAGTCAGCAGAAATGAATAGCTGTTATATTGACTCTATTGAAACAATCATTTTAAGTCAATAATGAACATCTTATCAAAACTAATTACCTTCATCTATGTGCTTACCTGTGTTTATCCTTCAACCATCCAGTTCTCAAAGTGAAGGGCAAGGATAAAAAGAATGTCATTAATTAAACAATAAGCTGACACCGATACCATGATGGAAGCAACACAGGTTACACAGCCACATATATTCTTCCATGCTCATTTGGATGCAACAATGACACATGTTTTAAGAACAAATCAGCAAATAATTTAGTACGTCTTGCTCTGTTTCTGATATTCTAATTGCATATTCAGAATTAGCCAAGCATCAATCTCAATCTTAAAGAACAATTTCAGTGCATATCCACCAAGCATATATGCAAGAAATTTGCAGAACCATAGTGATAGAAGATTACAACCCAAAAGGCATCGAACCGACATTGACAATAAGCAAAAATACTGTCCTTTTGTTTCATTTGATTTTTTATACATCAAACATATCTATAACTAATTTTAAAGAAAAATATATCAATATCTATAATATCATATTAGTTTCAATAAATATACCACGAAATATGTCATAGCGTATTTATTTAATATTATAGATGTTAATATATTTTCGTTTAAACCTAATCAAAATTAGAGAATGTTACCTTAAAAAATCAAACAACTTGTAATAGATAAAGATGTAGTACTAAATACGGCTCAGAAGCCATAAGCTCTTGAATAAAACACAAATAACCATTGCATCAAGGACCACATCGATCGCTTTGAAGAAAATGGGAGAAACATCAAAATAGTAGCAGCATGTTTGGTGAAATAATTCGCAAAATTTAGCTAAGTTGCTACTGTAGTTTCAGTTTTCTCACAGGACCTAAACTCAATGCAAATCTGTATAGAAAGGTGCTACATTTGACAAGAGTTACAGGCGGTAGTACTAAATTTAAATGTTGACAGAATTGCAAGCTAATAAACCATGTTCATAGTAGTGTAATATATTTGCTGGTCACACCATCCCAAGGATACATACTTGTTAATACTGCAACAACAATCAGTAGACACCACGCCATACACCTGAATTAATAAAGATAAATCAGGATGCTCACACTTTACAGAAGTGAAAAAATGTATATACTTGGTAACCTACCATGATTAAGAATGATGCCTAATCCCAAATTGATGCAATTGTGCTCAACTAAATAGAGTAATTTTTTAGCTGGGTATGTGCCGAACGACCAAGGATAGATGCTTTTCTACGCAGCACATCTGCAAAAACAAGGATTATCACCAGTTCACCTTTAATTACTTTGGGAGGTAGAACCATTGAAGCACTTAAGATTCTCATTCAAGTCAACAGGAATTGTAAGCTTGTCATAACATATTATTTATCGTAGGTGACTCAAATTTTACTTAGGCCACTCAAAACACGAACCATAACATACTATGCGAACAAAAGACGATAATCACTTCTCAGGATCAACAACAGTCAATATACCCTTTGCATGAGGTCTCCAACTTTACCAATGACTCCACGATACATGACATTTATGTGTCTCTTATCCTTATCCATATCACTGTCTCGTTCTAGAAGTTTATCCTACTAAATATGTATATACGTGACAAGAATGATAAATTATTGCAACTTATATGAGATAAAATTAGAAGGAATACAAGGGACATTATCTTGCTACACACGTGATTTGCAATTCATGTCTAGCAAGAAATACAACAACGTATATAATATTTGGAACCAATATTAATGAAGTAAGTTTGATGAAATATACAAACTTTTTAACCACTGATTATCATGCGTTCTGAACTTGTGGTTGTCGTGTGTAAGGCTCCTATCTGATTATTAGAGTCAGATAAAGGCTCCTATCGACCAACTATTGGTCGGCAGAACTCTAGTTCTGTATTTTTTAAAAAAGAAAACCTAAAATTATAATTTTAAATTAAAAATCATTATTTTAAAAAATCATTTGGATGTGGGCTGAAAACCGGGCCAACATGCCATCCACGTGATAGGCCGGGATATGAACTAAATTACGGCCAAAAAATCTAGATGGGGCGGAATTTCGGCCTATCCAAACAAACAAGGCCTCGCTGTTGTGATCCCAACTCCCAACCCAACGCAGCCCACGAAAATCCTGAAGAGGGGAGAGGGTGGTCTCCTCTGCTCACTACTCACTAGTCAGATCATCGCGGCGGAGACGAGACGAGACGACGAGGAGAGGCTCAGATCCGGCGAGATGGTAAGCCCCGCGGGCCGCGAGCGCCGTATCCTAGGGATCTAGGTTTGCCAGGGTTTTGCGAGGCTACCGTGATGCACTGACGCGCTCTCTCTTTGTGGATGGTGGCGGCAGGCGGCGAAGGCGATCTCGAGCCCCGTGCCGGTGGACTGGTACCCGACGCTGGCCGTCGTCATGGTCGCCGTCGGCCTCATGTTCACCGCCTCATTCTTCATGTACGTCGGTTGCCCCAGTATCCTTTCCATCTCCTCCTCCCATCCCTGTAGTTTAGGCAAATCCGTGATCTGATGCGTGCAGCCGCTGGGTTTGGGTTTGTTTGGTAGGATGTGATCCGATGTGCTTCTTCGTTGTGTAGTTTGCTTGCTCCGCAGGTCGTAGCATCCTGTGCCACGGGGGACCTAGGTAGGGAAGATTACTCCACGAATAGTTGAGGTGCTTGACCTTTATTTTCCTATTGTGTTGAGGTGGGTGGCCGCTTTAGAGGTTTTTTAGCTCTATTGACGTTTAATTGTCAATGGCAGTGGAAGATGATTTACCTTGATGCCTTAAATTGGGTTGATGGGCATAATCTTGATCGTGAAAATTTCATGCCCGGGTTTAACTCTCATAGTGGCCTTTCGAACTTGATGGATATGGGTCTTTCTATGTGTGTAGTTCATGGTGAATTTAGATTTTCTGCATTTCGTTTCAACCTACGTGAAATTACAGTTTGCCATGAAAGCGTTTTGCTCTCCTTAGTCCTTACTTTATTAGTTTGAGCATTATATGTTGTAGCCATCACTTGCAAACTAAAATATTAGTATGTTGTGTAAACAAAGAATGCATATCAGTAACATGAACATTAACCCGTGTGAACAATTGCTGAAAACCAGCAAAAGCTTCTCAAATGCACTGTTATCTGAATTCTGAAGAAATGTCATGTTATGGTGAATGGTTTAAGATGTTTTTAACTTTGGGAACCAAGAGATGCTGATCCAGGACTGTTCTATACTACCCTAATATCCATATAATTGTGTAAAACAGGCAGTGGCCTATGCACTGGCCTAGCTATGGACAGTTTTACGAACCATGGGTAACCTCTTGGTAGTTGATATCTAAGCACTATGCAGTTGAAGATTAACCATTGGAATTTTGGTTTTGTTGCAATCCCAATTAGCAACTGTAAATTCAGTGTGCTGAATTTGTAGAGCATTATATTGTGTCAATGTGTTCTTTTAGATTCCTTTATGATACAAATCACCAGTAGATTCATGCTCTTTCTTGAGTACTATCAGCTTTTAGCTTTTTAGTCCTGGCCTGTATGGTTTGCATGGAAATAGATCCAATTTTTATTCTAGATGATATTAGCCTGCCAACCAGGCAGCCAGATGCAGATTATAGGAACGAATCCGTAGCACTATAACTGCAGTATATTTTCATATGGAAGAACAGCCCGACAAAAGAAATAGTATTTCGTCAAGAAATGGTTTATTGTTCAAAACAACCATGAAAATGAATGTATAAGATAATGTGAATTGATTATGAAGCAATTTGTGTACTTAAAATATCCAAGATAGATTATCAACTAGTAGAGTGCTATAGAACTTCATTCAAGAGAACAGAACAGAACATTCACATATATTTTGGTAATCATTTGGTTTGTTTCAGCTATGAAGCGACTTCATCCAGGCGGAGCCGTAGCTTAGCGAAGGAGATCACCACAGCAGCCATAGCTTCCGTTTTTCTGGTATGTCCATGTAAAAGGAGCATTTCTAATTTTGCAGTTCTTCATGGTGACCGATGCATGTCTAAGACATCTTTCATTGTACCACAGGGCTTTGGATCTCTGTTCGTGCTCCTTGCAAGCGGTGTTTATGTCTGATGGCCCAAGCTAGGCAGAGAACATTTTGTTTGTGTTATCCAGCCGTAGTGACAACTAGGACGTGTCAGGTCCTGAAATTCCGTGCCTGCTACTACCTCCTAGCGAATATGTTTGACTTACATGGATATGTTTTACAGTTCTAGATAATTTTTTGAGAGTTCAAAGCTGTACCAATGTTGTGAAGCTTACAGTTCGCTACTTGAAGATTGCTCAGCTTCTGCCTGTTTCACGCTGCTATCAAGACAATTTAGCACAAAGCGTCCACTTTGCAGTTTGCAAATTTGACGTGTTTGAATTACGAGCCATGGTTTTTCATGGGGAGTGGGAATTCCTCACCAGGTTATTTGCAAGTTGAGTCTCGGTGACCATCACTGCCGCCCAGTGGTGGGCAGGCATGATGAATCTAGCTACGAGTTTGAGAAATACAAGGGGGCGTCCGTCGAGCAGCGATCGATTACAGTGGAGCGCGTGATGCGTCTGTATCGTGCGTTGACTAGTGTAGCGAGGATGCATGGAACGATGGAAACGTGAGATTAGAATACATAAGATTTTGTGAGTGTGCCGCCTCATCCCTAGCAGTTGCTGTCATTCTGTTATCCTCTCAATGGTGTTTATTCTATCATGTTTTAGTCTATGACAAGTGTTATGAGTATTGAGCTAGGCTTAGTCTAACCCTTAGGAACAGTACCTACATGGGTACTATAGTGTATACAATACTCGTGTGTATCGTAGCGTGAATAATACTCACGTGGTGCCATAACAAAAATGAGAAGATTTCATAGTTTAGAAGGAGAGGGAGAGATTAGATTAGATCAGATCGAGTCATTAAACGATAATATTAGATTAGATTAGATCCTTATTTGAGGGTCAAGTCAGTTCCATCCAGGAACAAGTAAGAAAGAATTAATCTAATCTATTCCTAATATTTATCTCTCTAATTTAAGTTTATCTCTTATCCCTAGCAATAGTCGATGTTCGGTTATCCTCTTGGTGATGTTTATCTCGTCATGGTTTCAGTCCATAATAACTTGGTATCAGAGATCACCTTCCTTGGTTGCTCATGTCGCCCAACCTCGATGGCCGATGGCTCGTCCTAGATCACATCCTCGATGGAAGATTTGCTGAAGGAATTATTGCTTGAACAGCAGGAGCTACGCAGGACCCTCTCTCGCATCAATCGACGGATCAACGACATGATACAACAACAATAGGCACACAACATCGTCATCAACCGCTTGGAACATGGCTCGGCCGAGATCATAGCCTCCTGCATGCCTTGTGCTGACGGTACTAAGGCACATCCCCCACTATTGCTGACCCCTCCGTCCTCCGATGACCTCCACAACACTAGTCGCAGTGCAACAGTGCCTCCTCGATTCCACAAACTGAACTTCTCGACGTTCAATGGCACAACATATCCGCTACTAGGGCTTAATTGTTGTGACCAGATCTTTTGAGGGCAACATACATCAAAGGATGATAAGGAGGTGGAAGAAAGGTGTACCGAATACACAGCGATGGATATGTTGATGACAATATCGGTCGCTACAACATCAACCCAGTCGCCTCTACTTGTGGCCTTTGTGCCACACCATCGTCCATCTTCCTTGCAACCCAAACGACGTGTTAGCTTCAAGAGGCACGGGCATGGTAGCTTTTCAAGAAGAAGAGATAGTTGTCGTTCCCATACAACTACATCGGCCTATGCGGTGACGCAAAGGGTGGATCTAAGCCGACCAAGACCACCTACATGCGAGTCTTCACCTTGCACATGGACGTTGTTTTGGCCAAGACACACCATTTCTTTTAGAGCATTCGTGTGGGGACCACCTTGGCCTGTGAGTAACAAGATACAGTGACGCTCTACATTAATTTTAGCATTATTTTATATTCTAAATATTGTAGCAGACCGAGATGTAAAATATTTTAGTTTTATTTATGTTAGGCGTCGAGTTAGGATTAAGGCCGTCCAACAGCTCGAGGACAAGCTACCCAAAAAGAGGGGTGTAGTGTCATGGATATTGGGCTAGGCCCAGCCTTGCCCATGGGAACAGTACATGCACGCGTACTTTAGCGTGTACAATACCGTGGGATACTATAGCAGAAATTAGAAGATTTATTAGTTTAAAAGGTAACATTAGATTATATCAAATTGAGACCTTACATGATATGATAAGATTAGATTAGATTAAATTAAGTCCTTTTGAGAGTCAAGTCAGTCCCATCAGTATAAGGATTAGTTGTATCTCTATTGATAGACAAGCAAGAAAGAATTGATCTAATCTTTTTTTTAATGTTTTTTCTCCAATCTAAGTCTACCTCTCATCCCTTGCAGCCACCGCTATCCACCTATTCTCTTGACGGCGTTTATCCCGTTATGGTTTCAGCCATGACATTTTTAGAGTTTAAAATTTATTCTAAATGTAGCAAACTAGCACTAGTTAAACAATCATTTTTACCTCTAAAATATCCATGCTATAACTTTATTACTCATTATTTCATACAACTACTTTTCATCCCACACTCATTCACCGTGAGAAGGGTATCGTAGTTTTTTCATTTTTCTAATACATGTGTCCAAGTGTAAAAAATCATTACATTTTGATATGGATGCAGTAGACCAATAATTTTTATAATTTAGACTTTTTTAAATTTATTTCGCAAATAGACCCTTGGAAAAACTTCTTCTAGGAGTAGACCCAAATCAATGCGCCGAGCCTTAACAGGTTGGCGCCAACCTTCGGTCTGCGTTGGCTGCTGAATCTGATGTGGCAAGAGAGGTCGGCGCTAGAGGCGTTGGCGCCAACCTCAGGAACAACTACATGCTAGCACTCAAAGCAACTAAAAATATGTCATAGCCCAATGAAGGAGGCCACTTGATATCAAGAAGAGGTCATAAGTTTAAGTCATGGCACAGAATAATAATTCAGCTATATTTATGTAATAAGTTTCTAACTTAATATTTTAATTTAATACTTATCATATTATTTAGTTGAGTAAAAAATGCACTAAATATTTTCTAACATTTTTTACGTCCTGTAAATTTACACTAAATATTATTTAGTTATGTAAAAAATGCACTAAATATTTTCTAAAGTTTTTTTTGAAAACTAATCATACTAATCATATTATTTAATATTTTAATAAGTTTCTAACTTTTTTTTACTTATGCAATCATGTAAAAAAATTATAATTGAGTAAATAATTTTTAAATTTGCACCATAATTTAGTATAAATGCACTAAATAATATGATAAGTATTAAATTAAAATATTAAGTTAGAAACTTATTACATAAATATAAATGTTTTACGGCCAAAATGAAAAAAAACAAAGGAAAAAAGTTGAATTATTATTCTGTGCCATGACTTGAACTTATCAAGTGGCATCCTCTATTACGCTATGACATATTTTCAGTTGCTTTGAGTGCTAGCATGTAGTTGTTCTCGAGGTTGGTGCCAACGCCTCTGGCGCCGACCTGTTAAGGCTCGGCGTCAATGGCATTGACGTTAAGATTGTGTCTACTCTTGGAATAAGTTTTTTTAAGTTATATTTATGAAATAAATTTAAAAAAAATCTAAATTATAAAAATTAATGTGCGGTAGACTTTACCGCTGACAAATCCGGCGAGCAAAAGCTGCACAATTTAGACTTTGCCGCTGACAAATCTAGCGAGCAAAAGCTGCGCAATTTCCGGCCTTTGGCAATGGCGGCGTACGAAGATCGATGTGCATGTTTCCGTGGCCATTTGGCTTTGTGTTTGTCTCTGTCACTTCACTTGCCACCGCGAGTGAGTCAAAAAGAGCAGAGACGTCGTCCACCCTCGTTTCGCTTTCCTGCTCGCCGGGCTGAAAATTTGGCGACAAGACAAGTTTGCAATTTGCATGGCAATTTCAGAGGAGTTTCACTGAAAAGGGCTTAATTCTACAATATTAATGACCAGTTTATAAACGCATCAACGCTTGGTTGCATTTCTGCCGACTTTTCATATTTCAGATCAGTGGCAGTCACCTTTCCTGGTATGACACAAAGGTAAAGCGTTCATGTGTGGATCCACGACTTGACACGGAATTGTTTTGTGTCTTCAGTTGACGCATGTTACTTTAATTAATGGCTTTTAATAACACACTTGTGGCTACTCTGAATTAGTTTGTTCTTCGTTGTGCATGCTAACTGTAAAGATTATGCAGAAAGTTCGCCTGAACATATTCTGCAGGGGAAAAAAGCAGAGATAAACTATGCGTGTGAGCCGAGATAATGCTGGCTCGTTGATCTGCCAGTGACGTGGTAGATTTAGAAAGAGAGAAATGCTCGGATTTTTTGGTAACATTTCAAGAGTCTCATCGTCTAATTGAGGTAATTAGGGAGGAATTACGAGAGTAGCAGTTCACCGGTTTTTTATTGTAATCGGGAGATTAACTTGTAACTTTTTCATGAGAGGTAGCCAAGAATAATGAGATTAGAGCATCTCTAAGAGATACCCAATATAACTTCATATCTAATTATTATAGATTTTAGTCTAAAATATCTTTCTAAAATCTTCTCCATCCTACTTACTTATAGAGAGTGGCTCTCATTCTCTATCTATTCTGGTCCTATCTATCGGTGATACAAGAGATAGAAAAAAGGAAAGGGAGAGATTTGATAAGTATATTATAGATTTATCCGTCGGTAATATAAAAGTAAAATATAAAAAAATATGATATCAAGAGTCTGTTGAAGAATAAGAATATTTAGAGGTTGATTTTTATTAGAAAGGCTATGTATGATAATATTAGGATATCTTTTGGAGATGCTCTTAGTTGACTTTTAAGGAAGCAACGTGCTACATGTTTAGTATCTCTTTAGCTTCACGCTGCTGGTCTTATGTATGTATGTAATCTATATAACCCATGTTTTTACTCTTCTTAATAATATTTGAGCAATAATCTTTTGCTGGTTAAGCTAAGAAACTATGCATGCGTGAGCTTTGAAATGCAAGAGATGACATGATGGTTGTACAGGGAGTCAATGACACAGGACTTAAGTGAGGAGTGACATCAAAATGTGGGAAGAGAATAAAGTATTGCATCAACTTCTTGTCGATTATCCTCCATTTGGCATTCCAATGTGTTACAAAGTTTGACATTTCTGGCAGGCAGTAGATAATTTCATGAACACTCTCTTTGATAAATTCCAATTTCCAAATATAGCTCATTTAGCCTTCTCATCTCTTTCTAGTATATAAATATTTTACAACTTCTATACATTTTGTTCACCTTATTGTTTATTATTATGTTTGTCCTTACCAAATAATATCACTACTTATAAATAAATATCATATCTTTGTAAGGTAGTATAAATAATACTAACAAAATCATTTGAGATATTTTTTTAATACTTACGTACAAGTCTAAATCAACTTACCTGCTGGAGGAACAACGAACGGACGGCACAATGCTGACATACTGTTGAGAGAAAGAAAAGGTGATTTATGGATCGCTTAGATAAGAAATCATTTAGGAATATTGTTGCAGCATGATTTTTTTAAAAATATCTAAATTTAATTTTAGAAAGCTAGATAAGAGCATTGTTGAAGAGTCACGTCAAATTGGCATAGATATAAAGCAATGCATTATTTTTTGCTTTGTTTTATGCTCAATTTTGATATTGCCGGTTGTTTGAAGTAATTATATATCCTCTTTCCGCTACAATGTTTTTGTTGAACAAAATCATGATGTGATAATTTAAACATAACATTAATGGGTAAGAACGTGAATTTATCCTGAAGATAAACTTAAGGATAAAAGAAGGCGTGTGCAAGGGGGGCAGACGCTTTGAAGTGGATGCAATAATGACCCAAACGATTACCTAAGATTATCTAGCTATTGGATTCAGTAATCATCATCGATGTGTGAAGAGAATAGCTTCTTCTTAGCTTAAGAAAACCGATAATTCCTTGCGTGACTGGTACTTAATTCCGTGGCAAAATACATCGATGATTAAGTACTTTGATATCATAATTCGCAATCGTTTCATATCTACCTGCATGCATTGTCTGCTACTCATCTGCTACTTTGATCTTGACTCTTAAGGCAGTAATTGTGAGCAAAGATCACCATTTCACTTCAGCGTGAATAACCATCATTTGAGCTGCAGAAACAAAGCATTGTCAAATAAGAGGACAGAATAATGGCATTTTGTAGTGCATTTTGTATTGTCCCACACTAAGTTAGGTTCTTCTAAAATGATTTCTGAATATGGACACTCCTTTCTAGAGTAGTGATAACATGCGCTCATGTATCACATTTGCAGCTATAATTAAATGCTTTCTTAGTTGCCTGCAGCTCATTCGAAAATGAGCATGCATTGTTTGCATCTCGGTCTAAAGAACAAGAGATTTTGCTTCTCCTGGTTGAAATCTCTATCAAATTTGACATCAACCAGAATTTGGTGGATGGCCTGATTAATGGCCGTAGTCATAAGCCGCATGGAGTTTTCTACGAGTGAAATTGTAGGTGTATTACCGAGCAATTCACTTACAGAGTACTCGAGATAGTATTTGATATGCAGAGAAGCGTTGTGATCTAAGTTCTACGGTCAACTCAATCAATCAAAGAGCCAAGATTTAAACAGATTTAGGCCTCCCAGAAGATAATAACCCTATGTCCTATGTATGTGGATTGAATATGTGAAATAGCTTACCAATCGAGGATCCGAATACTAAGATGTATGATAAGATAGGATGCATTTGGAGGGGATCTCTCGCCCCTTTTATATAGTCAAGAGACGAGACGTGTAGAATATGGACTCTGACCCAAGTCGGTTTCCTAGATTGTAAGGATCTACAACCATACTTTGGTTTATCTCCTATTTACAAGAATATTTATATATATTTATCTCTAATAACATATCCAATGTTCGACTTACTATTTAGACGTGAAGCTTTCTTATCAGAGTCGGACTCCTATTCATGAGCCATAATGGATAACTATGTTGACTAGGCCCATCTTTGGTCCGGTTCACCAAAGTCTATCTTAGAATACCCGAGGTTATATCTTCGATAGAAACTGATATATTTTTTTGCACCACTTGTAGCTTGGAACTTGGATATATATGTTGTATAACTGGTAAGTGGTAAAGGAGACGATATGCACAAATTCTGAAACCTAAAGACACATATATGCTTCTTTTCAGAAGAGGAGATATTGTGTATCCAACTTTGCATCCTCCTTGTTTAAGCAAAAGAAAGATGAGAAAAACCTTTGCAAGATGCAAAGTAGTGCTGCCAAACATGTTTCCATGGAGCATGTGAAGAATTTCAATATGAGACATTTACATGTGTATACATAGCCTCTGCCTAAAAACCATTTGGGAAGAAACTTGGAAACAGCAAATACAGTCACATGCAACAGACCAACATACTCGAATCAGCAGCATGATATGAACTGCCTCTTTATTCCCTGGCTAGAAATGCACAAAAAATTCAGGATAGCTGAGCTACTGAGCTTATGCCAGCAGCTAGAACACATACCTATTTACTCAGGTGCTCCAAAACAAACCTAACTCCACTACTACATAAACAAAATGATCAACTTTTTTCCTGCAAAAAAAGAATAAAAATACAAATAGAAAACAAAAGGTGAGTTGTGATGGCTTGTGAGAGATGAACTTTTTGGCTAGCTAGTATAAAACTTGGACAAGCCTCGCTCATCAACAATTCAAGTGTGAGTGCTTCCTTCACTCTTGTTCCACTTACTAGTCTTTAGGGGGTCTTCGCCATTGTTGCCTCGAGAAGCTAGCTAGCTTGCTCTCTCGAGGCTTAAACATGCCAGCCATGAGGTTCTCTCTACTGCTCTGTGTGTGCTGCGCTCTCATGGCGTGTGGTGGCCTGCTGCCTAAATGCGCGGAGGCGGCGAAGGCGAGGCACTTCAAGTGGGAGGTGAGCAACATGTTCTGGTCGCCGGACTGCGAGGAGAAGGTCCTGATCGGGATCAACGGCCAGTTCCCCGGCCCGACCATCCGAGCCAAGGCCGGCGACACCATCGTCGTGGAGCTCAAGAACGCGCTCCACACCGAGGGCGTTGTCATCCACTGGCATGGCATCAGACAGGTTAAGTGAGCTGCACAAGCAAGAACTCAATCACGCAAAACCCTGCAACTCCAAGTCGTTAATTCGTACGGCTGATTTTGAGAAGGTGTTGCTTGATTTGTGATCGTGCAAACACTTCAATAAATGTTTGCATGGCTGGATTGTGACAGGTAGGGACGCCATGGGCGGATGGCACGGCGTCCATCTCCCAGTGCGCCATCAACCCTGAAGAAACCTTCACCTATCGCTTCGTTGTCGACAAGGTAATTACGAGATGACACCACGCATCACTTTGAACTGAACAATTTAGCTGAATGATCAGCGGATGATCAATGGTCTTCATGGCTGCAGCCGGGGACGTACTTCTACCATGGGCACTACGGGATGCAGAGAGCGGCAGGGCTGTACGGGTCGCTGGTCGTGGACGTCGCCGACGGGGAGGAGGAGCCGTTCGAGTACGACGGCGAGCTCAACCTGCTGCTGAGCGACTGGTACCATGAGAGCATCTACACACAGATGGTCGGACTCTCCTCCAAGCCCTTCAGATGGATAGGCGAGCCGCAGGTAAAGTTCGATTGCTACTGTCTCTGATGAACTGCACTATCACTGTTCTTGCAAAGATTTTTCAGGGATTTGTGTTCAGTATTACTTACAATGCTGTGCACCATTGAATAACTCAGTTCCAAAAAATGCTGTAATTTGTTGGGTCTTCAGAAATTGTTAAATGGAAAAAAAGTTTAGTTTCAACCAAATGCTAGGCTTGCTGGGCCAGCCACTAAAGCTAATCAAGCATGGCCTCAAAGATCTCTGATAATAGTGATGAACTCACAATGCACACAATACGCTTTCCTTTTTCTCAAACAGCACAAAGTCTGAAGATGCATGCAAGGTCCACTGATCTGATCAGAAAGGCAAACAAAAAAACAGTCCCTCTTCAAAAAGCACATCAAGTATAGAACACTTTGTCACTACAGCTCGGTAACCGTGGTTTAGGGTTTAGGGTGGTTACCGAGTGGTAGCCGGCTAGCCGCCACCAACCGGCCGGTTTGGTTCAAATTCAATTTTGAATTTTAAAATTTTAAAAACACAAAAACTAGGATTTATAATAATTTTTGGTGAATTTTTTTAAAAAAAATATTCAAATTTGAGATGTTTTGAAGCACAACAAGATCGGTAATAAAAAAAGAAAAAAGTGGGCCTGGCCTAATAGGTGCTAGTTTTTTTGGTTTTTTATTTTTTGTCACAAAAAATAAAATTATTAAATTTATAGTACTCTACCATTTAATGCAACCAAAAAAAATACTATACCAAATATTTTTATCATTTTTTTTCTATTTTTCTATATTTCTGAAAAAACAAACGCTTTTCAACGCAAACCGATCGGTTACTGTGGCTAACTGACCGGTTACTGACGCTAAACCGTTGGGTAACAGGTGTCGTAACCATCGGTTACCGCTCAATAACCGCTCCAAACCGTGCCGTTCTCGAGCCAAACCGAGCGGTAACTGCTTAGTTCAAAATTTTGAATTCAAAATTTGGAAAATGAAATTTGATCGATTTGAGCCGGTTACTGCCTGGTTAACGCGGTAACCACCTGTTTGGGCTTGGGCAGTAATCGGATCCAAAATGGGAAGGTAAACCCTGCTTTGGACACAATGCCTGCAGCATATGTACAACCAAGTCACAGTAGATCATGTTCCAGATTTCATCTCCTTCCCATAGAAGGTAGAGGTATTTTAGTGTTAATCTTGAGGTATAATTCCTTTGCTAAGAGGTATATACCTGATGGCTCACATTATGAGGTACATATACCTCTCAATACCTCCCAACTATTGGAGAAAAACTCCATGTTTGATTGCACATGCATGTATATCTCAGGTTAGAACCACACTAGCTCCTCTCACAAAGTCACAGCATCATCTTCTGAAGAAATGTTGGAGGTTGTCATGTAGGATTAGGAAAACAAAAGGAGCACCTTGCTGGTCACCAGACCACATGATTTTGTGATGTGACAGTGTGACACATGCTGTCATCATACACAGAAAAAGCATCCATGAAAGTTAAGACCCTTCATTTTCTCTGATCATGGGACATTATCTGCAAGATGCATGATGAAGGAGGCTAGTCCTATGTCTATTATTGTGTGGGGAGCATTGGGTCTTTGGCCATTGGGCAGGCAGGAAGGCAGGGAAAAGGTCAAGCCAGCATGAGTGCATCACAGGGAAAGTCCTGAAAAGCTGAAATCTTTGTGTTTTCACTGCTGGCATCTCAGGCTCATAGGTTTGAAGGTTCTGTTCTAGGATGTCAAATGTTTAATTATTTCTATCAGCATTAACCCAAGTAAAAAAATAAATGGATAAGGTGTTCAGGAATGGCATTGCATGGTGGATTTGTGGTTCTGAATTCTTGTTTCATGATTCAGATTACACTTATTTTTAGAGAGGATTCAGATTAGACTTGACAGCCACAAAGGTGGATTGCTGCTGCCTTCTGTAGTTCTGCTGCTCTGATGAAAGTCTGTACCTGATTTTTCGTTCTGACTGTTCTGATGACACGAGCTGTGTTGTGCTGCAGTCCTTGCTGATTAATGGGAGGGGGCAGTTCAACTGCTCTCTCGCGGCGGCGCACACGCCGGGCACCAAGCAGTGCGCCACCGGCGGCAACCGGCACTGCGCGCCGGTGGTCTTCCCCGTCTTGCCGAACAAGACGTACAGGCTCAGAGTCGCGAGCACCACCTCGCTTGCTTCCCTCAACCTCGCAGTAGGGGTGAGCAATCCAAGCAAATCGAGATATAGTTTGTCAAGAGTTTAATGAAAGGTATTTTATTTCTTGGGTTTTCGCAATGTTGAGATTGAATCTGGAATTCTTTTGGCAGAATCACAAGCTGATGGTGGTGGAGGCCGACGGCAACTACGTGGATCCGTTCGTCGTCGACGACATCGACATCTACTCCGGCGACAGCTACTCCGTGCTGTTGACGACGGACCAGAACCCGTCGTCGAACTACTGGGTCAGCGTCGGCGTGCGCGGCCGGCAGCCGAACACGGCGCCGGCGCTGGCCGTGCTGAACTACCGGCCCAACGGCGCGTCCAGGCCGCCGGCGCTGGCGCCGCCGGCAACCCCGGAATGGAACGACTACGTGCACAGCAAAGCCTTCACGTACCGCATCCTCTCCCGCGCGGGCACGCCGCCGCCGCCGGGGACGTCGAACCGGCGCATCGAGCTGCTTAACACGCAGAACAGGATGGACGGACACATCAAGTGGTCGATCAACAACGTGTCCATGATGCTCCCGGCGACGCCGTACCTGGGCTCGCTGAAGATGGGGCTCAAGTCGGCGATGTCAGCGGCGCGGCCGGCGGACACGTTCGGCCGCGGGTACGACGTGACGCGGCCGCCGGCGAACCCGAACACGACGGTGGGAGACAACGTGTACGTGCTCGAGCACAACACGACGGTAGACGTGGTGCTCCAGAACGCGAACGCGCTGGCGAACAACGTGAGCGAGGTGCACCCGTGGCACCTTCACGGGCACGACTTCTGGGTGCTCGGCTACGGCGACGGCGCGTTCCCGGGAGACGCCGGCTACGCGGCGCGGCTGAACCTGAAGAACCCGCCGCTGCGGAACACGGCGGTGATCTTCCCGTACGGGTGGACGGCGATCCGGTTCGTGGCGGACAACCCGGGCGTGTGGGCGTTCCACTGCCACATCGAGCCGCACCTCCACATGGGCATGGGCGTCATCTTCGCCGAGGGCGTCGACCGCGTTGGCGAGGTGCCCAAGGCCGCAGTCTCATGCGGCGCCACGGCCACCGCGCTCATGGCCGACGACCACGTGTGATCGCGATCTGCCAACGCGTGTGCCAGTTGCTCTGTTGTTCTAATTGGTAATTAGTTTTTTTGGTCTTATTTTCCTAGTCTTTGAGATCGAAGTGATCGTGTGTGTTAGGAGGCAACCAGCGTCAGACATCTGATTCCGGTCGAATCGTCGGACGCTCGTTAACACCGTTAAATCCGTTGCTGCCAGTTACGAATATAGAATGCATCTCTCTCACTCGATTTATGTTTGATGTAACCTCGTCGGACGGCGATCTGGAGTTGTCCCTCCTTAATGGTGCACGGACCCGTAGGATGAAGAAGCTAGGATCTGCATCAGCCACTTCAGGAGCTTCTCTAGCAACATCGAGCTCATTGCTTACAATGAGTAGATCTAGTGCCTTGTTGCTAGTTACCAGCAAATAGTAGCTCTAATGTCAACAATGGAGGTTGCGGTCATGTTTCACTGGCTACTCTAAAATCGTTGACACGTAATTGTGAGCCATCTAAAATGATCATCCGACGGTTTGACGGTTTGTTTGTCACGAGGAGCTACCAAGATGGCCCGTCATAGATGATGAGTCATCATCTACGATGGATAGTGATTATGCTCCGTCGCAAATGAGTGGAGATCATCTATAACGATTCATAAATTTCACTCATCACATATGTTCATAATCTGTGATGATTTGTAACTTATGAACTGCCACAAATAACAACGGGTCATCATTATAGGACTGTTAGAGATAATAGGATCTATATATACTTATTCTTTTCCAAAGTGATTGGCATCACAACCATATCTACAGTATATTTTTAAGGCAGACAGTGTGGAGGCGACTTTTTGCTCTGTTTTGAAGAGAGTTTTCTAATTTGTCTGTACATGAGCCACGAGAGATTCCTAACAAGACATCACTCAATCTTAGGAGTTTTACGAGGGAACGTGTCAATAAAATGATTAAGGATATACATAATGTTTTTGGAAAGAGAAAGAAGAAAACCAATAATACCAAATAGTTTAGTAGAATACTATGTGGACGATGTTTTGAGAGCTACCATATTGAAAGCGGTTCGCCACTATATTGACGTCATACATGAGCAGAATATGTGAAACAGTGTTATCAGATTATTGTTGAATATTCCAGACAAGACAAATGATGGGGTCAATGTGCGGTGGCATCTAGTTGATATGAATATTCGGAGTGAATTGGCACCAATAGAATCTAAGACAAGAAGAACACACCTCCATCGTGTGCTACATTCTGTCCAAGGAGGAGAAAAGAGAACCATGATGATGTCTTGGCAGGAAGAACAGCAGTACAGAATAGCCCAGCATACGCAAATCTGCAGCAATGTAGTGGAAATGAAGCAAACCAAGATGAGGTATGTCTCCCTAACTGCAATCTTTAGAAAACATCGTGCGGATGAAAGAGAGATATATGGAATATTACAAGAAGCACTCGAACATTTTCAGAGATACAAAATCCATGTTCTACCAGACTATCAAGATCTCTTCAACTGATTGGCAATTCTTACTCCTACCAGACTACATGTTCTACCAAAACAGTGTGATCCCATCTCAAATCCCAGTTTCATTTATGTGTAGATTGGCAAGCACATGTGTATAACATTGTAGCAAAACACTGGCCAGGAGGAGCTCTACAAAGGCAGACAAGGTTTTGAATTGTCTCATCAGTCAATCTTCACGGATGCATATATCTTCCTCACGAACCAGAAGCAAGCATAGAAGCCAATGGTACCAGTCAGCACAAAGAAAGCATAAGAGATTATCAGCATGTAACCGAAGTACAGAATGCCTGACACAAACTTCGTGATCTCCAACTTATTGAAGAAGTAGAAGATGGCATATGCAAAAAGATAGAGCGCCGAAGAGCCAGCTGTCAGGTATGCCCTCCACCACCAGTGGTAGTCCTCGCTGCATAGTTGGAAGTAGCAGAGCACAATTGTGATCTCAGCACAAGTAACGATGAGGATGATGAAGACTATGAAGAGGAAGCCAAAGATGTAGTAAAACTGGTTCAGCCAGATTGATGTCAGGATGAAGAAAAGCTCAATGAATACAGCCCCAAATGGCAATATGCCACCAGCGAGTATTGAGAAAGCTGGCTGCAGGTACCATGCTTGCTCAGGAATTTGCCTGGGAATCTTGTTTGTCTTCACTGGGTCCTCAATGGCTGGCTGCTTGAAGCCCAAGAAACTTCCAACAAAGACTAGTGGCACGGAGATGCCAAACCAGAGGAGGAACAGAGCAAACATTGTTCCAAAAGGAACTGCACCTGATGATTTCTCACCCCAGATCAGGGCATTCAGGAAGAAAAAGACTGCAAAAAGTATGCCAGGAAACATGAAGGCAGTCTTGAGGGTGATCTTCTTCCATTCAGTGCCTTTGAACATCTTGTACAGGCGAGATGAGGTGTACCCTGCCAATACACCCATGAATACCCACAGAAGGACCATAGCAGTCATTAGTCCCCCACGGTTTGCAGGGGATAAGAATCCAAGTAGCGCAAACATCATGGTTACCACCGTCATTCCAAAGAACTGCACACCAGTTCCAACATAAACACAAAGGAGGCCAGAGTGGACAGGAGGCCTGAAGACATCACCATGCACCAACTTCCATCCAGTTTCTTCCTGGGCCTCATCCTGGTTGTCAAGCTGATTATAGTTTGCAATATCCTTGTAAAGGGTTCTCATCATGATCATGGCTACCATGCCAGAAAGGAAAAGGACAATCATCAATGAGTTAATGATTGAGAACCAATGGATTTGGCTATCGCTGGAAAGAAGATAGACATCCCAGCGAGATGCCCATATGATCTCGCTAGCCTGCAACAACAGTTCACGTTCAAATAAATCAAAATGAGCCTGAGGGGAACAAGAAACTCAGCAAAAAAATATTCAGAAAGGAACTATACCTCAAAGGTAATATCATAAGAGAATACAACATATGCTTCAGGAACCACATCTTGAGGTGTGTGACTACCAGGAGTTATCTTATTGTTTGCATGGCAAGTTTGCACCGTAGGATTCTTGTCATCCCAAGCACCATATTCATGCTTAATGCTGTATACACAAGACAGTAAAGGGACAAATTATACTCTGTATAAGTTTATGAAAGGGCAGCACTTTTTTCCTATCATCTGTAGTGATGTGAACATTGTCACATCCCATCAACTCATTTGGGAATCAATGAAACAATAAAAATAATGAGCAAACATGAAAATGGAATGGTTTGACACTGATCAGCTATGCAAATAAACCACAATGAAATAACCTACAGATTAACCATGGTCAGAAACTACTAAAAAATGTAAGGTGGGAAGAGAACAAATTGTTGGAAACCAACGATGCAAGGGTAAGACGAAAGCGGTACAGGTTATACATGAGCATGTATAATATACCTGCTAGGAATCACATGGAAGCCAACAATACGAGCTTCAGGAGAGTTTGGGTCTTCATGGTACAAGACTTTAAAACTCAAGTGATTGTTGATATAATACTTGTCATCCTTGAGCTGCCAATATTATGTTCAAAACATCAACTTAATGAAGGACCGTTGATAAACATTTTAAGTATAAACAAGTACCAACTACCAACTGATTTAGTGAATATTCACCTTATAGCCAACTCGGTAACCATGCTCGAAGCTTGGTGTTTGGCTTCCTTCCCGTGTCTGTCTAGGCACAACAACTGGGAGATTATCCAAAATCCTGATAAGAAAGGGTTGTTCACGAGGAAAAAATATTAGTCATTCTGAATGCATTTGCTGAACATATACCACAATTAGAATCATATATCAGATGGTTACATAGTAGATTTGTTGTGCTAGAAATAACATGATACAAACTTAAAGCATACATGTTTACTCGATATTCATCATCAATCTTTTCTTTGAAATTCTTGGCAGCTTCTGGAGAAAGCTTTGTTCGACAAACAACTTTACAGCTCTCATCCCTCCTCATCTTGAACTGCATGAGTTGACAGAATTAAACTATAGTTAAGGTCAAACAGTTTCCATGGTATGTGGCAATGTTCCAATGCTCCCTAGACCCCTACATGCAGATAAACTAGAATGAATATAAAAGTAATGTCCTTACATTATATACAGAGTTTTCAATGCGATCACCACGAAGGACTTCCCCCAAGTTCTCAGCACTGTTCTTAATTGCCTCAGGTTTGCAGTAGTCCAGGAAATAGTAGTCATATGGAAGCTGTGTCTTTGTAGAAGATAATTTATTTACTTTAACCTGAAGCTCATCATCCTGCAAATTGAATGGCTAGCTAGCTTATCAAATAAATGAGCAAGGAAAAAATGTAAACAGGCAAACATAGATGAAGCTGTCGAACAATCAATACCAGAATACAAAAAAATATGTTAATGTAGTATAATCTACTAATAATTACATGGTGTCCACTTCTAGAAAGAAATGCAACATAATGAGTGGAGTCCCACGAACTTAAAGCATGGGATAAGCACCTCAATTTGATCACATCCAAGAACATCCAAACATGCAAGTATTGATAAGTTATAAAAAAAATGTACCGGCAGTAATCCAGATTCCTTAGTAATCCGACATTTGGACTAAAAGTGCCAACCTGACACTACAACCATGAATTTCTCTACAGGTCAAGCCTCTTCAAGAAAAAGCACATGAATCATTAGAATAACGATTGTCATTATAGAATGCACAGTTGATACTCATCTGAATCAGCCAAGAGAACAAATGAGCTTAAAGCAGACATTGTGCTATGATGGAAAGAAATCTCAGGACAATCATGACAGTTTTATTGAATTTGGACATTCTAATATTGGTCACACGACTCTAGTCTAGCTAGAATGGAAACTTTTTTAATGCCTCACAAGGTACTTGTTACTGAATACTCAATCAATTCCAATTCGTAGTTTCTCAAAATGCCCCTACTAACTATAACCATCATCACCCACTTTTCTATCCCCTTACATGTGTTTGAGATATAATTAAAGGGCATTTCGGACACACTTTAGCAAAAAATAGAATTCCTTAATACACGTGAAGTGGTCGAAAGTGGCAATTATTTAGAAATGGCGGAACATGCGACTTGTCATGCATTTGTAACAGAGTGGTATGTTTGTCATAGTTTACTACCTTTGCCTAAAGGCACCTTGACCTTAATAGATAGACAGTGATAATACTTCAGCTTAGGATGGTTTCTCCAGCTTTTGTTACTACATATTAATAATATTACACTCCACAGTACAGAAATCAGCCAATATAAACAGTGACTTGTATCAACACACCCTAAACACCAATGTAGTAACAGGTTTACAGGACCAGTAGATACAAATTCCTAAGACAAAAGGGCACTAAAATGGAAATATCACAGCTCTAGATGAACTCAAACAATCACGCCCAGATATTGGTTAGTATGAAAACCCTAAGTGAGGTCCTCCTACATAAAAACTGTTTCCTCTGGATCATCCTTGCTTCACTCAACGCTAAACAAAGATGATCCTACCACCCCACCAAAATTACAATACGACACAAGGAGCCAGCCTACGGGGGAAGAGTCCAACACCAGCGCACCTGCGCACGCTATCTCAACAAAAGCAAGTCACAGGCAATCAAAGGCGAGATGGCATTGCCCCCCGAGCACTGGTCTCCCTTAAACCCTCGTATTCCCAGCAAAAAAAAAGCATGCGAACCTAAACCTATCCATCCGTCCAGATATTCATTTCACTCGTCACTTCCATAATCCCTAAACCACGCACGAGACCCCCACAAACAATCCTCCACAAATGCAGGGAGACGAAGCCTCGGTTCAGAGCCCAGATCTGAGGTCGCGCCTCCCTGTACGCCTGTACGGCCAGATCCACCGACACCGACGGGTGGGAGGGGTCGCCTAACGCTAGATCCGAGGAGGAGACGGGGAGGAGAGGCGGGCGGGGGGTCGGATCACCTTCTGGAAGTCGCGCGGGGCGACGCCGGGGAGGTAGAAGGCGCGCGCGGGCGAAGCGGCGGAGAGCAAGACGGCGGCGACGAGGAGGGGTAGGAGGCGGCGGTGCGGGCCGGCGGCGATCGCCATGGGTGAAGGAGGCGGCGAGTCTGGGAGGAGTCAGGAGTGGAAGTGTGCTCGAGAAGAGAATGGCGAGGTATGAGACTAATGAGAGGGAGATTTGCTCCTGCGCGAACAACGCGAATAAGTCGGTGGTATTTAATATTTTGTTTGATATGGCAAAAAAAATCAAATGTCATTAAGTACGTGGCAGAAAAGAAAAACTTAAAAACCTCTTTACGATGTGCATATTACATGTGAGGATTTTCTTTTTGAAGCTACAATTTATAACATTGTTATGTTATAAAAATATAGAACAATCAGAGGCACATGGGCCATGGCAACTGTCTAACCCATTTTGTCCAACTTTAATTGAATCGTTGTAACAAATGATATAAAATGCAAATTATAACAATAAGCACAAGGCAACAGAAAACCAATACCTAAATTTGGACTTTGCTTGTAAGGAACGGCGCATTGGATTAGGTACTAATATGCAGTTATGCACAAAACTATTCTCGTGCCACTTTCGTGTTAGTTAGCTACAAGTGATAAATTGACAGTTCGGAAAAGACGACACCTTATCCTCTACTCTACCAAATTAATTAGGTAGTAAAAGTAATCTTTGCTTGCAGCAGCAGTTTCTACCATCTTGTGAACCCAGCAAAGAAAACTAACCGTCAGTTTCAAGGCAAGTTCACGAAGCAGGAACCAGTTTCGACGGTAACCAGACGTCTTAGAGACCGGTTACCAACGGTACGTCCTCAATGGCGTCAAGTTTCAATAAGATAAAACACAGGTATTTGACAATAAATAGCTCATTTTCCGATGGCAGCTAAGAGAGAAACCATCACCACAAATGGCCAAAAAGCATTTATGTAAGGATAAAACAGTTGAAGCGTAACATATTTGAATACAATTACTTGCATAGCTAAACGGTGTACATACAGTAGCATGTATAAAACATATATTTTTATCGCAGTTTATTGCCCCCATCATTATTCATTCACAAAAGTAGACCAGTGCCTTCGAGGTTCGAGCATCTTGGCCTACAATGCTCTTGCTAAAAATTCTGGCAAATGAAACCAAAAAGAGCTCAAGTATGTTGTATAAAGATACATGGCATAGTACAGAAGTAGCCGTGACAGACATCTACGAACAAATTGTGCTCACTCGACAGGAAAGAATAGGATCTGACTATATATAACTACAGCAAAAAGGCCATAAGACCAAACATTTTAATTTATTCAAGCTGCCCTTGAGAAAACATGTTATTTTTGACCATAAATCAGTGGGTGGCATCTCTGCTGTAGTACTGATCCAAGGTCTTTGCAGGGATACGATGCAGAAGTTCACGAGGGAATATGCGAAGCAATGTCCATGCTAGATCAAGTGACTGAAAGATGTTTCTTGTATCGTATGCTCCTTGTGTCACAAATTTCCTCTCAAATTTGTCGAGGAATTCCAAATAAAGCTGCACAAAAAATGAATAGCGTGTTAGATTTGTTTACTCCTAAAGAAAACATCCGCTTACAAGTTATTTCAATAGTGAGTAGTGACAGACCAGATCCTCAGAAGAGAGCGCCTCCTCTCCAACAACTGCTTTCATGGCCTGGACGTCCTTTCCAATAGCATAGTTGGCATAAAGCTGTACACAAAACAGTATACATGAGTTCCCCTATGGGTAGACGCCAGAGCTTGAAAGAAAGCAAATCTATGGTGTCCAAATATGTACCTGGTTAGACACATCAGAATGGTCCCGACGGGTCATACCCTCACCAATAGCACTCTGCAAGAATTATTAGACACTTCTTAGAACTAAAACATAAATGCATGTAGCATGTAGCATGTAGCTGTTATGAAACCAGTTTGTGTGAAATTTATATTGATAAGCAATCTCACCTTCATCAAACGAGAGAGAGATGGCAACACATTGATAGGTGGGTATATCTGAAAGCAACAAGAAAAGATAAGGTAGAGTAAGAATATCAAACATCCATAAATTAAATTTCACGTGTCATACTAATGTGGAGAAAAAACTAACGGCAAGTGCTAAATATGAGTAATAGCTTCTTATAATGGAGTTGTGTGTTACTGCCATCTTTGCTACTTAACAAGTAGAGCACAAAAAAAAGCACACCTGTCTGTTATGGAGCTGTCTGTCAATGTATATCTGTCCTTCAGTAATATACCCCGTAAGATCAGGAGTTGGATGTGTAATATCTGTTTATGATGAAACAAAGCACAACGTTAAACATTATGTGTGATATTTGTTTAGGATTAAACAAAGCACATAATAGACATTGGTATGAAATGAATGGTAAAGATTCATACAATAAGAATGTGCCTAAATTGAACTCAACCCAAGTAACATGCTCAGAAGATAGCTCTAATAGTAATGCTAATAAAAACTGAACTAAACAGATTAATAGTTACCATCATTAGGCATTGTTAGAATGGGAATTTGGGTAATGGAGCCTGATCTTCCTTCAATACGTCCAGCCCGCTCATATATGGTTGCCAGATCAGTATACATATATCCAGGATAACCACGCCTACCAGGCACCTCTTCTCGGGCTGCTGACACCTATATATAGGCACAATTACCATGCTGTGTTATTGCCTATCACAATAAATAACATGACAGCAATTTATCATTTACTGCAATTGAACATAAATGTAAATGATAGAAAGAAGAGTATCATTAACACACTATTAGAAGCTAATAGAAATGGCACTCCTATTCCAACATCTGAAATTTAGCCATTTTTGTCAGTGGTGGCATGATCAAATGAAAGCTAGTGAACTTCTTCACCACAGATTATAACCAAGCTAATGTCATTTCAGATAAAGTGATCAGTCGTTAGATGTTACATTTGAAATTTGTACAAGTGACGAGCATGTTTAATGGAAAATATGGCTTTTGTGATTTAATTAATCCAAACATGAAAGTTTGCAGTCACATTGATGATTGATGACATTTTTACTAGTTCACTAAGGACATCAAATTTATTTACGCTGCTTTAAAAATCATTGATCTGAGAAAGATGACTGGGAAAATGTGCATCTGTGGAACTAAGTTGTAAGAATAGCTGGTAATACAGAAAACAACAAAGTATACAACATGATACACAATATAAGTGCAATACCTCACGGAGCGCATCTGCGTATGAACTCATATCTGTCAAGATGACAAGTACATGTTTCCCACATTCATATGCCAAATATTCTGCTGTTGTCAGCGCAATACGGGGGGTGATGATACGTTCAATGGTGGGATCGTTCGCCTGTAAAACAGAGGATCCTGGAGTTAAAAATCAGTTTTACCTTTAGTCCTTTATCAATTAGGTCAAATTTTGTTGAAGATAGCAAGATGCATCTATAACTGTACAGAAATTAAGTATGGGTACAATAGCAGAAATAGTTTCCAAGCAATAATAAAATGACATGGATCAGAAGTGTACTGTAGATACCAGATTCAGAAAGAGGGTGACCCGCTCCATTGACCCATTCTCTTCAAAATCACGTTTGAAGAATTGGGCTGTTTCCATATTCACTCCCATAGCAGCAAACACAATGGCAAAGTTATCGTCTTCACCACCCTGGTGATTAAAGAAATCAGAAAAAAGAGCAGTGATTCAGCTATTACTAAAAAATATCTTGATGGAAAAATTGAACAGGTAAATTGTTCTACTACAGACCATATGGATTTTGCCCACAAAAATTCAAAAATGCTATAACACAAGAATAGGTGTTCAAATGAGGAACTTATGTAGAATTTCATGTACAGATAAAGCTATGCATTGTATCTCATTGGGTCATCAAATGTTAACTCAGATTATCATTATGTGAGGAAGTCAGGAAGATGTTATAGGCTACCTCTGCATGCTTGCCTTTCTCCAAGCTTTTGACAAGACCAGCCTGACGACAAATTTGAGCAGCAATTTCATTATGAGGAAGACCAGCGGCGGAAAAGAGGGGAATCTTTTGGCCACGAGCAATGGAGTTCATGACATCAATGGTAGATATTCCTGTTTGAATCATCTCTTCTGGGTAGGTTCTCTCACTGGGATTAATTGAACTTCCTGGAATAATCAGAGTACATGATTATCAGAAGAGAATATAAGATTAGAACATGTACTATCATAACAGTGTGCCTGCATTGAGAAAAAACATACCAGAGATATCCAAGTAGGCCTCAGGCAATATAGGTGGGCCATTATCAATAGGTTTTCCAGATCCATTAAAAATACGCCCAAGCATATCAAGTGAGACAGGAGTTTTCAAAACCTGTAGAAAGAATTATACCATACATAAATAAACAATGCAGCAACTTCTCAATGCATATATGCAAGCAAGGAAAAGGTTGAAACCAAAAAATCTTATAAATTATTGAAGACATGTGTTACTCAACAACCAATGAGACTAAAGAATCTTCAATTTTAAGTTTGAAACAACATGAATTTTCAAATAATCTTATTGTTTTTATCAGTTACATCCAAAAGTGAAATCATTCTCCAAAATCCAAACTAACACTGTCCACTTCAAAGCGCTTGACCTATTAGAGAATACTTAAACCAGCTCGTAAGTAACCAGGAAATAGACATTAGAGGGACAGACAAATAAGAGGCAAGATACCTCGCCTGTGAACTGAACAGTAGTGTATTTGATGTCTATTCCTGAAGTGCCTTCAAAGACCTGAAAAATCAAGCAGTTTGGTAATAAAACTGAGTTTCTGGATAATGGAACTGCCTTAGGGATATAATGGCATAGACGCATAGTGCAACTCTAAATCAAATCTCAAGAAAACAACATGGAATGTCTTTTTCATAAAAATAGAGAAGCGAAATAACCTGCACAACAGCCTTTTCACC
>KE372881.1:146385-171775 GCA_000418225.1 Zizania latifolia | reverse complement strand
CAGGAGGCACGTATAGGCGACGCGACTGCGAGGTGCAAGCGTCTTACCTGCGTGGCAAGGGCGGCGCACGCGGATGTGGGCAGGGAGCGGCACGGGCGCGCGACACATGTAGGCGGGGTGCGCGGCGACGCACGCGTGCAAACACGGCATGACATGGCGGGGCACGACGGTGGTGGCCGATGGCACCAGGCATGGGTGGCTGTGGGCAACGCTGGTTGTGCGATGCCATGTTTGGTGAACGGGAGCGGCGGCCAGCAGGAAGAGAGAGAAAAAAAAAAGGAAGGAGGAAGAGGAAAGAGAAAGAAAAAGGAAGAAGAAGAAGGGATCCCACTTGTTAGTGAATTAAACTATACCAAATCAGTAGTTGGGTGTCCACGTAGACAGCCATATCAACGCCTCCTTCCACATTAGCGAAACGCTGTAGAAAAACACCTCAGAAGGTTATTTTTCTGGTATAGATTAGTTTGGAGGTTAAAAATCTAGTTTTTTTAGTTGAGGCAACATTTGTATACATCCTAGTACTTGGAAGGTTTCTAGACTTTTTTCTTGATTTAATACGTGTTTGTGATGTGTGTTTAAAGTTTACAATAAGACGGAAGCCTTATAGGCAAAACTCTCGAAAAGAAACGTATAATATCTAATGAAACGCGAGATAAAAACCATGGAACAGAGTACCGATGCTAGTAATAATTACTTCATTGTTGAACATGCAACGGCATTGCTTGCGATCAGTTCCTTCTTCGGGGCGTGAGGTGAGCGTGCAGCGGGTGGAGCTTGTAGGTGGTGAGCTGCACGGTGTCCACCTTGTCCTCGTCGCCCTCCCTGAGCCTCCAGGCGAACTCCTGCACGAAGCGCGCCATGGCGGCGCACGCGATGGTCGTCGCCTGGCGGGCCCCCGCGCAGGTCCTCCTCCCGCCGCCGAACGCCAGCGTCTTGTGCATGCTCGCCGCCTCGAACCTACCGTCGAGGAACCTCTCCGGCGCCCACTCCTCCGGCGAGTCCCACTCCTCCTTGTTCATGTTGCACGCATACACGTTGACCACCACCTGCGAGACGAGCCGAACGGGAGAGCGGTCGAAACGGCGTTATTTGTCACGGATTAATCAATACCGGCGCTGCCGGCCGGCGTCACGCGGCGGCGCGCCATTGTTGCGCCCTTGCTCGCTCGTAGCTTTGTAGCGCTCACCTCCGTGCCGGCGGGGACGTCGTAGCCGGCGAGAACGGTGTCCTCGTGGACGAACCTCGGAGGCAGCAGGGTGACGGCGGAGTGGCGCCGCAGCGTCTCGTGGAACACGGCGTTGAGGTACGGCAGCCGCGGCAGGTGATCCTCGGTCACTGTCTCGTCGCCACAAACCTCTCTGATCTCTTGGTAAAGCCGTTCCTGATCGATGTGCCAAATCAAAACAAGTATCATTTTGGTTAATTTGGCACACCTGGCAGAAAAAACATATATACCAGAAACTGGAAAGAGTAGTAGTTGGTGTGAGAGGTGTTGAGGTGAGTTTTCTCGTGGGCAGCCTACGAATTTTTCTCTGAAATTGTAAATTTGGATAGTATGATGTAGAAATTGTGAAAAGAGACCTCTGTCGATAATTTAAATATCAACAGAGCCTCAGTCGATATTTTAAGTATCGACAAAGGGTTATTGTCGACTGTTTACTCTTTGTTGACAGTTCAAATATCAACAAAGGCTCTGTTAAATTTGATAGATCGACAGTTCAACTGTCCACAATTCAATTGTCGACAGAACCCTTCGTTGACAGTTGAATTGTCGACAGAGGGCAAACTATCGACAGAGGCTGTGTTGACAGTTTAATTGTCGATAAAGATCTATTTTAGTAATTTTTCCATCACGTTATTTGGATTTACAATTTCAGAAAAATATTATTTTAAAAAAAGAGACATGTGTCACGGTCCAATATTTTCTTCTTGAAATGACTGGCCAGTTTCAAGGAAAAAGAGAACTTGAAAGCAAGTTTCAAGTCTTGCCTGTTTGTCTGGGTTCTTGGCAAGCTCATACATGGCCCATTCGGCGGTGACCAAGGTGGTATCTGCAGACTCCACCAGGACCTCCCACACCAGCAACGTCAGCTGTTCTTCTGTCAGCTCGCTCTCTGCCAGCAAGAAGTCCAGATAGGATTTCCTCGCCTGCACATCACACAGTTCCATCGAATTGACATGATCTGTAGAGACAACAACAATTCTATTGTCAAGGTATTTATTTTATCACCTCTCCGCGTGCAATTCTTTCCTTCTGCGGCTTGACCAAGGCTCGCATCACCGCGTTTTTTCTGGCAATTGCAGCGAACACTCTTGCTTCGTAGCTCCTGTTCGGAACCCAGCTGAGGTAGGGGAAGAAGTCCCTCCAGTCGATCTCGATTGCACACTTCATCATGTCTTCCACAGTGGCGATGTACATCTCCTCCTTCGATATGTCCCTTCCAAACTCATCCACATACACTGAACTCACATCCTCACCTAGACTCTGAACTCACATGATATCATTCGTTGTAAGCACTAGAGACAGGAAATGAGCATCAAAACAATTAGAATGCATCCTAACCATTTATCTTTAATTTTTAAACGATTTAGATTAATTTCTACTACTAACCTAATGAGGAGTAGTAGAATGTACTAAGGGCAAAGTTGTCCAATTTTTTTTATGTGAGGATTAAAGTGGTAATTTTTATGTGTAAAACCCTAGCATTGCAATCTTCTTATACGCCGCCTTTAGTATAGTTTTGAAGGTGAAGATGCGCTAGTACTATACGAAAAATTGCTAATAAGAGTTATACCTATATTACAATCAATTAAAAGTACCAAATTATCTTTTAAAATTAACGGCTAAGATTATTAATCTAATAAAAATATAATACTATAAGTAGAATGCAACCGTAACATTACTCTTAGATTTAGAGAGAGAGGTGATATGATGCAAACAGACCTCGATCAACGACAGGCGGTACAGCTCGTCCCTGAAGACGTTTCTGAAGTTCAGAGGAGAGTGTGGGTCATCAGTCACCAGCTCATGGAAAGTGCTCAACATGTTGTCGACCATCGCGTCTCTTGTATCACGAAATTGTTTCTGAAATTTATGCCAGAATTGCACTGTTAGAGCTTTGATTAACCGAGTATATATGACTCGTGCCCAAAAAACTCTGTCAAATTCGTGATATTGGAACTGCTGAGATTTGTACCTGTGCAGAAAAACCCAGGGTGCTCAACATAAGGTTTCGCTTCACCGTTTTGTGAAAGTCACCATAGTCGCTCAAAGCAACCATAGATTTATGAGATATCACAGACAATGTTTTAGGTAGCTTTCGGGTTGATATGGAAGAGAATTTTTCAATCATTGCCTGGAAAAAAAAAAGTGGTGCTCGTTATTGTTGTCAAATGTGAGAGTATCATTCTTCAGTTATATATGCAATCCCAAAGAAGTCATTACACAAACATGAACAGCAAGAACTAAGATAAACATAATAGCACCCGTTGCATGAACAAAAGGGTTTTATGTTTTTACCAGCATGGAAGAAGAGGCACACAAACAATATTAATTATTCAGCTCTATAATTTATGTTTTATGATGTTATGGACAAAAAAGTAGGAAATTGTTTATCAAAGGTGCAAACATGAAATTCAGAGGGCAGCTGGGATCTCAATCTGATAGGAGAATATGTTTCCTAGTCTTTATCTATCAAATAACTGACACCCATATTTATCCAGAGTACACAAATGACTGAAACTTGCACACACGCACACATACACACACACACACACATACACACACACACACATACATTAGCACGTCAAACGAAAACAATGAAAAAGAAGACAGCATGCAAGTTACCTCCTTGGCTACTTCAGTAGAATTGAGCACAACTACTGAAGAAGCTCCGGTTCTTATACTGTAAATTGGCCCGTGAGTTTCAGACCATTTTGCAAAGGTTTGATGCGGCTTCTTCTCTTTCAATTGAAGCAGATTTCCGACAATGGGTAAACCAGGAACAGCTGCATGACAAGGAAATTAACATATAAGAGAGAGAGAGAGAGAGAGAGAGAGAGAGAGAGACGCATTTTGTTAGGTCATTTTGATTTTTCGCATAAACCGGAGTGAACTACTTTAGTGATATGATTCTCGTTAAGAACCTGTAGTGATATTTGAGTATCACTGTTGTTGGTTCGTAACAAGAATCGACAATGATATTAAATAGACTAGACCATCTGGTAAGCCACAAGACTGTCCTATTCAGTAAAAAGTGTGTCTTATGTTTAAATTCACAATCTATAATCTTTGATGGAATGGAGATAAACTTTATATTGTAGTTGTAAACCTTATGATTTGAGGTTATTTCGATACTAAAATATACGTTTCAAGTTTCAAATTCAAAATTTTCTAACTTGTTTCTTATAAATTTGGATAGAGCTAAGATCTATATGAAAATTATGCCTTGATGAGATATACAACTTTGTAGTTGAAAACCTTTTAATTCAAAGTTTTCTCGATGCCAAAATATGTATGTAATTTTTAATTTAAAAAAATTTATTTTTTGTCGTCGGATGGAAGCAGAGGTGAAATAGTTATGGCCTAAGTGTGGAGAGGAAGGTGGCGAGTTCGCCTCCAATGAGCCCATATGCTATACAAGTAAAAAATATATAATATTTTTTCAAAACTTTTTACCATCTCGAACTTGAAATTCAAATTGGCCTCTTGGTCAGATAAGCCAGACTTGGAGTATGACTGCCGATTAAAAAATTAAAAATCAAACTGGGGTATATTTTCAGGACAGTGGGACTCAGAATTTTTTTTAAATAATATTTTTTCACGAAATTATGATCAAGATAGCCGTTTCAACAAATTGCGAAATTACTATCACTGTCACCGCTTAATTACCGTTAATTTCTGCCGGTTCAAGAGGTGGGAGTGCTGCCAATTATGAACCAGCAAAAATTAGTTTTTTTAATAATGGCTTACCCGGAGGTGCGTTGGGGCCGCTCCTGGACGGCGGCGCGCCGAGCCTACCGGCGAGGGTGACCGCGGCGACGACCCCACCGATGGCTGCCACGGCCGCCGCGCCGACCCCGCCAACGCCGGCTGCCACCAACGACTCCATGGATATATATGTGCGTGTGTATGTGTCACTCACTCACTCACGCACTGCGCTAGCTGCGTCCTCTGGCGCTCGTTCGTCCGCTTCATTTATAGCGGGAGCGGAGGCGGAGGCGGAGACGAAGGACGGCAGCATGCAGCTTGCTGGTTTTTTCCGCGAGGGAACCGGCCGGCTCCTCTGACCGCTGCTGAGGTCAACTTCATTGCACTACAGCTCACAAATCACGTGAGGCAATGTAGTTTTTTTTTAAAAAAATTTAATCTTAGTTTAGAATTTTTTATTTTTCCTACTTTGGATTTTGGACCATAAGAGCAACTTAAAAAAAGAGAAAATTCTGTATATAATACTAAAAACTCAATAGTTTCCGTATATGTCAATTTATTATTCATGTATATGCCTCCGTTTCAGTTTTTTTCTCTTACGGCACTGCTGTCAGTTTCAACGTTGCTTAACGTTAGTTTTTTTCTAAATGATAAAACTGTCCTCAACACACAAGTCACCACGCAGTAGCGACGATGGCAGCGTGATTTCCTACGCACCCCTTGGCCATCCCTGATTCCCTACATTATGAGCTGATGACAGTTTTGCCATTTAGAAAAAATTAACATCGACTAAAGTTAAAACTGATGGCAGTAACATAAGACGACATAAAAAATTAAAGCAGTGGCATATACGAGAATAACAAATTTTCAGTGATATATACAAAAACTGGTGAACTTTCAGTGACGTATACGAAATTTTCTCTTAAAAAAGAGTTGCCAAATGACTTGCTATCCCCAAAGCAGAAACTACAGAATAAACCGAGCAAATATACATGGAAATAAGCGATATCGTATTCTTTTATATTTTTACTATCCCTTTTTATATTTTTAAAGAAAAACAAAAATGAACACCCATATCCTAAAAATGAATATAATAGAAAATAAATATGGATTGAATAAAAAATAGATATGATTATAAAACTGAATATTTATCGGAAAAAAAGCAAGTGCAAAAAAAGCACAACAAAACTAACAAATATATTCAATTGCAAGATATCTCTAAATATCGTATGTTGACAAATGATAAACATATATTATAAAGTACATAATATGGTTTATAGAAAGTGTCAGTTCCAATAAACACGTACTTTTATTTTTGGTGAGCAATCATTGGAAGACAACATCATCGGACTATCGGAGGGCAAGAAGCCCGAGGTTGGGAGACAGTGGAATATAACGTGGATCCTCTGATTTCTTCCCAGAGCCTCTGATTTCTTCCCAGAGGTAGCTAAAAGGCGTGAGGCTGACTGTCTTATTGTCTTCTTAGAAATGGTCTAAAAGGTATGAGACTGACTGTCTTATTGTCTTCTTAGAAATGATTTTATATATACATGTAACTTATGTAATATTTAATTTTCTTTTCTTTAATAATATTTGAATGGTAATCTTTGTCGTTTGAACGAAAAAAAAAAATACTGTGGAATGTACGATCATGCATGCATGTACTGTGAAACACGGATAGTGATCTGGCCGTTGTGACATGGAGAGTCCCGTGGAAGATTCATTTAGGACGTCTTAAAAAAATAAAAAAATAGGATGCTGTTTTAATACTTAGTAAAAATATTTCATCGCGCTGTAAAAAATATTTCAAACAGATGCACCATTCGATAATGCTTTTGCAACACCAAGAAACAAGTATATACGTACATCACCCTTGTCGTTGTGTTTCAGTATTTAAAACTCAATGTTTTATACGTGGGAGTAAAATGTTTCAACTTAAATTTGACTGTAGTTCACTTTATTTATTTTATTGAAATATTTTTTATCAACTGATAAAACATTGTTGAAACACCATCCGATTTTTTTTAAAACTTAAGAGATGTTCGGAGGATAGTCTTTCCCGATAAATTATAAATTAAGAAGCAAATACATTTTAGAATTTATACTGCTCAATAAGTTAGTTACTTATTTTCACAAACAAGAATTTTTGATTTTTTCGAACGACATCGGATAGATGTATGCTCTATATAAAAGTTATAGAGGTCAACGAGATCTATAACTTTATACTTGACAACTTTTTTATTTTTAGTGATTTAGAGTACGTATGAATATACAGTACAAGTTCTAGAAAAGTGAATTGAAAAAATAGATTACTCTTTTTAGAAATGTGTTGAGACGGTAAAGAGAAAAAATATTATGACCTATGACTTGCATGTGACCTTGTATATACGTTTCATAAAATCCAAAATATTTTTTTATCCTTTTCACCTGTAAAATTATAAAACTAGAATTCCACTACAGATGTTGGTTGTTAATAAGAATCGACACATGTAGAACTCTGTTGATGCCGGTTTTTAAATCAGCGCCAACAATATTTAACTATGAGGTTTTTAAGTGTTATTTATAAAACCGATATTTATGTAAAATCTAGAGCCGACGCTAATTTAAATCATATGCGAGTCATCTTTTTTTTTTCCGACGCTGGCGTCTATCGTTAAGTTCGTGCTCATTTTTGTGTTTGGCAATTGCCTAACATCTATCCCTCGTGGAGTAGCTTCACGCACGCACCGTCTTCGTGTATAATTTGTCATTCTTAACTAACTAATACCTCCGTTTCGTAGTATAAGTTTTTTTTAAGTTAAACTTTTTAACTTTAACAAAATTTAAGTAAAAATATATTAACACGGATAATATCGAATAAATACATTGCTAAAATATATTCAAGAGTTGATTTAACAAAACTAATTTAATATTATAATTATAATTATATATTTTCATAACATTGATCAAAATTTAGGAAGTTTAATTTAAAAAAATCAAACGACTTAAATTTTAATTGGTGGGAGTAATCTGCATGCAATTGGGAGGGCATGCATGTCTCTGGTCAGTTCATGTGCTCTGAACATATCATCAATCTTCCCTTGTTTCGGCCGTCAAGAATTAATAATTCATATATATACACATGTGTATCCACTTGACTCTATTTCGTTCTTTTTTCTCCATTGTTAGTACTTAGGTGGGCCTGCACGTCGATTAACTAAATCTCATGATCTGACGCTGCTAGCTAGATTATTTAACCATTTTTAATTTCCAGATTAACGTGAGGGATTGGTGATTTAATTAGTGACTAGTATAACTAATAGATATATAAAAAATCGGACTCCTGGCTGGTAGATTATGTTCTACTATATGTACAAGTCACAGGGTTCCTATTTGTTTTAATTAGCTCGTAATTATAGTAATCTAATTTATTAGTTGAAAACACAAATAAATAATCAGTTTGTTAAGCTAGGTTATTATCATATGCAAACATATGATTGTAATAGTAATCTTGCTAATAAGTTTGCGGGACATATTTTTTTAACTTACTGTTCTATTAAAGACTAAAATATACATTACACTTTGTTAAAAATTACTCATTTTTTCACTTAGCGTGTGCTCCTCTCTTTCCACTTTCCCTTTAAGCCAAAAATACCAATTGCACTTCTTGTCTGTATGAACTTATATGTTGTCACGGATGTGACCCCGGGTATCCTACGATTGGGCTTATCAGTCCAGACCGAGAGTAGGCCAAGTCCAGCATTGTCGTCCGATATGGCCCATAGAGGGGGGTTCGGTTCGGATAAAGAAGGTTGAATCCTTATCGGGTAACTGGATCCCGTATCTGATATAGAAAGATATATTTGTACCAGAATCCTTATAATTATAGATTTAGCACCTGAGTTTGGTAGGTAATCCTAAATCGACTCGGGATAGAGTCTTGGGTTATTGGGCTCACCTCCTGAGTATATAAAGGAGACGAGGCACCCTCCCAGAGGCATCTATCATTTAGACATCAGATAATCTAGTCATCGAGCTTCATCATATTTTCTTACTTTTGATGCCCTTAAGCCTCCATAGCTTAATCGCGTCGTCTTGTAAGTTCCACCATCATATTATACACTAAAATACTGGACGTAGGGTTATTATTCTCCAGGAGACCCGAACCAGTATAAATCTTGGCTCTTGTGTTCTAGAGTCGACCATCGGGTTCGAAGACGCTGCGCTTCCCTTACACACATCTAATCACCACCTCGGGTACCCCCTTGGGTGGACTGCTCGGTGATTCACCGATAGTTGACGCGCCAAATAGGGGATCGTGGTAGCTTTCATTAGGATCCGATGGCATCACCACACCGTCTCGTTTAGCTAAGTACTCCTGTACCCTCACCCTTAAGTGTATAAAGCTGAACTCTATTTTTTGCGCACTTCGCATCGTGCACTTTTTCGCCGACCCGCTAGGCTCGACCCCTCTTGAGTTAGTGCAAAATGTCGTACGCCAAGCTCAACCGGTTGTGCCCCTATGAAGCAGCTCCGGGTTTGGTGCTAGCAACCGTACGAGCGAAAAGAGCTGGCGTTAGCGCCCCTCTTGGTACTCGACCACTTGCTAAGATCCTCGGGAGCTCGAGTGCTTAGCCTCAACTTTGCCAAAGCCTTGAAGGTCTCAAAAATTCATGATGCCTGATGTCAGGTTGGCATGTAAGTGGCATCAGTTCCTCGCGCCTAAGACTATACGGCTATACCGGGGCTCGGGACCCGACCATAGCTGTGCAAAGGACTTAAAAAAATCTAGAGTCTCGAAGCTCTCGAGGACTTGCGTTGCCTGATGTCGGTAGGCGTGTACGTGGCATTAGATCCCTGCACTGAGTACTATATGGCTAACCCAAGGTTTCCTTAGGACGCCGACAATTTTGGTACACAAAAATTTCTAAAGTCAAGCAAAAGAAGGGTTTCATTCATAAAAATAAAGTTCCTTTACAAAAGACTTAAACTAATCATTTGCTCATACTTTTTATGAAAGCTATTCTTCAGGAGGGATCGCCAACTACTCTGGATCTTTGGCAGATGGCAGATAACGCAGAAGCAGTGGCGCCCTAGACATTGGGGAGCCAGTGGAGGAGAAGACAAAGGAAGAAGAAGACGAAAGCGAGCGATTGCGAGAAGAATGAAACACAATCTTGCGGTTTGGCCACATCACACTATGTGGGTGGTTAGACATCAGCAAAATCTAGTCAAAGTGGAGACGCCTGCCTGTCCTCTCAATTGCAATGCATTAACTGTGGACAGAGAAGACCAAAAAGCAACTTTTCGTGTACCCAGCGGAGTTCACGACGCATCCCTCGGAACTCAGGGGCTCATGTGCCCAAGGACTCGTATGTTCGGAGGCTCACACGCCCGAAGTCATATGCGCTCGGGGGCCCAAGCGCCTGAGGGCCCACACGCTCGAGGCCTTGCGTGCTCGAGGCTCAGTCGTCCGAGAGACTCCGTGCTTGAGGGCCCACATGCTCGGGGGCTCGCGCACCCGAGGCCTTGCGTGCTTGAGGCTCGATCGCTCAAGAGACTCCGCGCTCGAGGCCTTGCATGCTCGAGGCTCAGTCGCCCGAGAGACTCTACGCTCAAGGACCCCCACACCCAAGGGCCCACGTGCCCGGGGGCTCATGCGCTCGGAGCTTGAGTCTTGGGGGCTCGAGGCCTATTGCGCTTGAGGCCACGACGGCTTGAAGACTTCTGCGATCGCCTTCCCCCAAGAGAAACCTCACCTGAGCACGAGCAATCCTCGAGGACAAGACATACATACAACCCACATCGGTGCCCGAAGAGTTTCAAAAGATTATCAAAGACCAGAGATTCCAGAAGACTTTCTTTGCAGATTATTTTTGACCCTCGAGCTAAATATTCTATTTAGCTCGAGGCTCGAGGGCTACACTATGTGGGTGCACCTATACGGTGCACCTCACATGAAAAAGAAGATCAAAGATTTTTTTAGGATTACCAGACTTCAGCAAAGGCGCAAAGATCTAAATCAAAGGATGAGCTCCTTTTAGTTTGTTCAGTCGAAGATTTTCAACCAAGGTAAGAAGAGCTCGGGGGCTGTTATCGGGGATGTGACCCCCGGGTACCCTACGATTGGGCTTATCAGTCCAGACCGAGAGCATGCTAAGTCTAGCATTGCCGTCCGGTATGGCCCATGGAGAGGGGTTCGGTTCCGATAAGAAAAGTTGAATCCTTATCGGGTAACTGGATCCCGTATCTGATATAGAAAGATATATTTGTACCAGAATCCTTATAATTAGAGATTTAGTACTCGAGTTTGGTAGGTAATCCTAGATCGACCAGGATAACGTCCTGGGTCGTTGGGCTCACCTCCTGAGTATATAAAGGAGGCGAGGCACCCCTAGAGGCATCTATCATCTAGACATCAGATCATCCAGTCATCGAGCTTCATCATATTTTCATACTTTCGACACCCTTAAGCCTCCATAGCTTAATCGCGTCGTCTTGTAAGTTCCACCATCATATTATACACAAAAACACTGAACGTATGGTTATTATCCTCCGGGAGACCCGAACCAGTAGAAATCTTGGCTATTGTGTTCTAGAGTCGACCATCAGGTTCGAAGACGCTGCGCTTCCCTTACACACATCTAATCACCACCTTGGGTATCCCCTTGGATGGACTACTCGGTAATTCACCGACACATGTTTTATGTTCTTGATGTACTATTTTGCTTGAATTTGTATTTCACGTTTTTAGTATGATAGGAGTGCATGTCATCAATTGGGTGATAATATTGTTTATTCCTTATTTGCTAGGAGAGTGTCATTTAATTTGTGTGAGAAAATTTGCACGAACATATGTTAAAGGATATATGATTGTTTTATCTTTTAGCATATATTTATTTATTTTGATATATTACAAATATCGAACAACCATTAAACATGCCACAAAAGAAGAAACAAGTCACCTAAAATATAGTTGAGGGCAACGCAACCTTTTACCATTGAAACACAATAATCCATATTACCCAAAAAATATAGACTATTAAATAGTTCACAGCTTATTTTTCTCTAAATTATTACAATACAACTTATTATAATTCACGCATATAAGTTGTATTACAGTAATCCTAAGCTAAAACAATAGTGTTTCAGCCATCATATCACTTATTTATTTTTAATTATAAACATTTTATTATCAATTCCAGCCAAGCTAGCCACACCAGCTAGCTAGCCATCGTAATTGAAACCACAATGCTATATTTTCCTTGAAATGCCGATTAATTTGCACATGAGAATCAGAAGCATATATACACACTCGGTCGACTAATGCATGCTTGCTAGTCAAACATGAAACAACCGATCGAGTAATTAGCTCGATCTGCATGCAGTAGTTGACGACACGATCGAGCATAGTAGGGTAGCTCTCAAGGTTTTGCAAGTGGTTACGTCGTTGCCTGTCCAAACTAACATCGTGTGCAGCTATATAACTGCTCTAAATTAATATCGTGCGTACATACTGCACACACTTGTGACTTGTGAGTTCAAAGGTCAAAACACATGCTACTTACGGAGTACGGTTCAAAAGAATAGATTAATTGAAAGCTGCATGGTTTTTCAAACACAAGTCCATGTCGTTTGTTAGAGTCCCAACAAAGAAGCGAAAACCGTGTGCCAAGGCACGCTAGCTAGCTAGCTTGAACTAGCTAGTTGGAAGTAGATGGCCGTTGACTATCCACTTGCATTACACTTTAAATTCGATCGTAATCATATTTTTGTCATGTACTAGGTCTGGTTCCATTGTTTTTTTTTTGTCTTTGATGCTAATTGTTAATATTTTGATGGTTAAGAGGTCACATTAGACATATTTACTCATGAATACCTACAAACTCATTAGCTATAAATACAACACAACCATATTAATTAATTAAAATAGAAAAGCTTATCAGATCGAACGGGGCATGCGCATGAGATTTGCTGAAATGGGTGGTCCTTACGGGCTTTTCTTCATTTCTATATTACACAAGTTGTTTTTATATAAATTAAACTATTCTAACTTTAACTAATTCTGTAGATATTATCTATATATATCCAATAACTACAATATTTTAAATTAATTTTATTAAATATAGTATAAAATATGTTTTAATAGTATAGTTATTTAATATTATATACATTAATATATTTCTCTTTGAACTTATCAAAACTAGAGAAGTTTAAGTTTGACTCCACCGGTTAACGTCGACTTAGCTCTCATAGGTAGCCCAATGAAGATCGACTACGACAGTAATCCTTTATCCTTGTATGCATGCTAGCTGTTGAAACATCTTTTTTTTCAAAAGAGAGATATGGGCAGACGTGACTATTGGAGTTTAATTGGTCGCTGAACGCTGCTGAATAATACGCTTTTATATCGGTTTAAAACCCCTTTTAATCGTGGTTTTTAAACCGGTACTATTCATCCAATACTAAAGGGTGTGACACATTAGTATCGGTTACTAACCGGTACTAATACACCCTTTAGTACCAGGTGAGGAACCCACCACCTCGTATGAAAGACCAAGCTTTAGCACTAGCTAGGCTTCCCACCCGATACTAAAGGTGTGTCTTTTAGTACCAGCTGGATGTTGTGGTTTTTGGATTTTTCCTCAAATTTCACAGGATATATATATGCATATGTAGTGAATAGGTGGGCCTTAATAGCTGGCTGCTCAAAAGCCCACCCTAGCCTGCACTCACTTGGAACCAGGGTTTCTTCGTTGTTTCATGAGGACTCTCGTGGCTTCCTTGTTTTGCAGCGACTGTAGCACCACCGGCTGCCCGATTTCCATGGCGCATGCACAGCATGTGCTCGGTAGGTGCGGTGGAGGTGAAGCTGCTGACTTGATCCAAGGTGCACATTCTCTTTGATATATATACATATATCTACAGCAGTCTGAGATGAGGAGAAACTAGTTTTTCTGGTTCTTGAGCATCTTTCCATCTTGATTGGCTTTGATATTCTTGAGCACTGGCAAATCAGCATCCTCTCTAGTCATACTAGTGTGTTGCTGAGTTAATTTCTGTGGTTAAGAGGATAGCGGGTCTCTAGCTTCATCAACCTTGGCCTGGTTTTGGATCCTCTCTCAGCAGCAACCATCTACTTCTTGGGATTGTGTCGAGATGTGACTCCTCAACACGATCAGCGGCATCGTATCTCCGTCAACCTCATCGGTATACCTTGGCACAAAGGCGGTGAATAGGTTTTCTGGGACAACGTCATCAACGTGCTTCGCCTTGTGACACTGACAGCCGGTTGGTGTATAGTGAGTAATCTGATATCAATTGCCTTTTATATCTGCAAAGTACTATACTGTTTATTGCATAAGTATTTAGTATTGGGAGTCTTTGTAAATCTTGCTCAATGAAGAATCAGTCTTTTATGAGGATACGTGTGACAACTATACATTAGGCTTGGAGATCTAAACAGTAATCTTACGCTGTATGCTTGACTAGTTATTTCCTGTAGAAATAATCATTGCTGTTTAGGAACTTTTGTCTCCTCTGTTGCTGGTATATACATGTTGATAGTATTATGAAAACTCTAATTACTAGTGCAGTATATTGCTCAATATCTTGTTCCTGCTTACATATTCTGGTAAGATTAAATTGGTTGGATACTTAGTGACCTAGCGTAGGTTGGCACACATTCAATGAATTAAAATAGACTGAGAGGCATTTTTGAGAGCAATCTTTTTTAAACTTAGCTTGAGCTATGTTGCTAGTTAAGTTTTCTGTTTCATTCATATATATGTGCTCTGTTTTAGTATTTAAATCTAGAATAAAAATGTTTAATAGACTGCTTATTTCGCTCTACTTCGAACAATCCAGAAAACCTATTTGTGGAAAGATGGCTTCTCATTCTGATGTTGTTAAGCTAGAGACTTTTAACGGGGCCAACTTTAAGCATTGGCAGGCAAAGGCTAAGCTGTGGTTGATAGACCAAAAGCTATTTTGGGTTATTTTTGATTCCCCAGCAGACACCTTGACTGTAAAGCCAAGAGTGAGTGGGAGGATGTGAATAACGCAGCTCTAGCACGCCTTCTAGCCATCCTCTCCAACAGGCTTTTTGACGTCTATGTGATCTACACAAATGCGAAGAAACTTTGGAAAGAGCTACATCAGAAATATTTTGAAGGGGACAATGGGAATGAATCTTTTATCACTACCACATACCTGAACTATAAGATGATAGAGGGGCGCCCGAAGATGGAGTAGCTCCATGAGCTTCAACTCCATGTACGTGACCTTAGCCAGTATGGGTGCAACCTACCTAAATCATTTCAGGTCAATGTGATATTGCTTAATTTGCCGCCTTTGTGATGACCCGTTAACATTTGAAGCAGACAATTCCACTAAGGCTGTGTTTAGTTTAGCTTTTCTAACTAGCTTTTTGGTTTGAGAAGCTGAAAGCTGAACTAAACATGTTTAGGGACAAACCAGTTTTTTTAAAAGCTGTAACTTTTTCCTGTACAAATTGGAGAAGCTGTGAAAGTTGCTCCTACCCCAACTTTCATAGCTTCTCAGTCTAGACTTCATAAAAATTATCCATTATGCTATTAAAAGTTTGAAAAGTTGCTCTCACCTAAACTTTCACAACTCCTTAGTTTTTTTTACAGCTCACAGCACGCAACAGTTTTTCCACAGTTCACAGCTCATAATAGCTTTTTTTAAATCTACAGCTCAACAAAACACACCCTAAGTGACTTGATGGCTGCTATCAATATCGAGGCCAAGGCCAAGGAGGAAGAAGAGAAATCCCAAGTCCATACTCACTAAGTGGAGGTGAAGACCTCTAAAGCTAGTGGGAAAAAGAAAAATGTCAAGAAGAACTCACACAAACCAAAGGGCAAGGAAATGAAGAAAACAAAGAATTAAATTGTCTATTATGTTTACGGCGAGATTGGCCACAAAGCCAATAAATGTCATGAACGTAGAGGCAAGGATCCTTCTCCTAGGCAGCACAAAGGCTTAAAAGGCGAGGTCAATGTTGTACTAGGAGGTGACAACTCAAATGGGTATGTACATTAGGCCTTTATGGCAACCTCATCAATTGATTGGTGGGTTGATGCTAGTGCAACTAGACATATATGTGCTGATAGATCATGTTTTACTTTATTTCAGGGTACCTGTGGTGGCTCCGTCCTAATGGGCAATGTTGCCTCTGCTACAGTATGGGGAATTGGATAGGTCTGCCTAATGTTGTAGGGATGGCAATTTTGCCCGTGGGTGCAGGTACCCGTGGGTACCTGATCTGATGGACACAGATTTGGGTTTAAATTTGTGTCCACGGGTTCACGGTTTCGGTTACCTGTTTATTATCGGGTCAAGCATGGGTTTATATTCAAACCCGTGGGTTTACCTGATTAATAATATTGTATTTTTGCCTAGCCCATCAGCAGCCCACTGCGGCAGCCCAAGACTACTTTATCCATGCGAGTCATCCCTTATTCCCTCAATCTCTCATCCATCTCGTGACTGCTTCTAGCCTTGTACTCATAATAGTCGCCTCGTCAGCTGCACACAGACATAGAGTGGCCAGAGCCCAGAGCTGCAGACTGCCTCGCTAGCTGCATGCAGAGACACAAAGTGGCCATCAATTCATCATGTACAATCCCAAAAAACAAGTTTACCCAAAAATGCCACTAAAAGTACGTAATTTCATGAAAACTAATCATCAAACTTAATTCCTCAGGCAAGAAACAACCATTATAATTATATGGTTCTTCCAAAATGCGAGAAAATTTACTATATTTTATGGAAAATAAATTATTATCTGTATAATTCATTACAAAACTAAGATATCAAAGGTAATCAATAACTCAACGTTTATAATGAAATCACCTTTTTATTTGTCCATCATCTGAACTTGGACAATGCTATATGTATTATTGACATGCACAATATATAAAGCTACAATTTTCACACAACTTTGTTATAATTTTTAGTATTCATTGTTTTAGACTTCCTCTCGTAAATAATACACAACTTTATGAACAAAAACACATACGTAGGTAAGTCCTTTTACCTACTGATTTAGTTTTGGATTGCTGTTGCTAAACCCGCGGGTTACCCATCGGGTTTTGGGTATCTAACGGATTCGGGTATGGGTCTAATTTCAAACCCATGGGTTCGAGTTTGTATGGGTTTCGTGGGTTTACTTCGCGGACGGGTTTTCATCAAACCCACAGGCTTCAGACTCATTGCCATCCCTATAAAGTTGACTTCTAGCAAGACTCTCATCCTAAAAGACGTGCTGTACGTGCCTACTATGACTCGCAACTTGCTGAGCAGGTCTATGCTCTGTAGGCAGGGTTTGAAGCTTGTTTTTGAGTCCAATAAGGTCATGATGACCAAGTTTGGTACATTTATAGGCAAAGGTTATGACAACGAAGGCATGTTTCGCTTAAGTACCCTTGACTGAAATAATGTAAACATCTTTAATGTTTCCCAGAGCAATGAATTTCATAACATTTGGCATTCTTGTTTGTGTCATGTGAATTTTGAAGCCATTAGGCGATTAAGTACCTTGAGTCTAATTTTAGATTTTAAATATGAGAAAGGCTCAAGATGTGAAGTGTGTGCGCAAGCAAAGCAACCACAGAAACCATTTCACTCAGTTGAAGGGCATAGCACTTCACCTCTTGAGTTTATACACTCAGACATATGCGAAATGAATGGAATAATAACAAAGGGTGGCAAACGCTATTTTCTTACTCTCATAGATGATGCAAGTAGGTACTGTCATGTTTACCTACTTAAATCTAAAGATGAAGCACTAGAGTAAGCTGGAGTGGAGAACCAATTAGATAGAAAGATTAAGCGGCTAAGATCGGGCCGTGGTGGGGAATACATCGTCCACATTTTCTCTCAGTTATGTGCAGAATGTGGTATCATTCATGAGACCACAGCTCCTTATTCATCCCAATCCAATGGGGTAGCCGAACTAAAGAACCGAACCTTATGTGACTTGGTTAATTCTATATTACAAAGTTCAGGTATGTCGTTCGTATGGTGGAGAGAGGCAGTTCTCACAGCATGCTATGTTCTCAATAGGGTGCCACCCCGTAATGAGGGATTTAGAGGGAGAAAACCAAACTTGTCTTATCTAAGAACATGGGGCTGCCTTGCAAAGGTTAGTTTTCCTGTTCCAAAGAAAAGAAAGTTAGGCCCAAAAACCATTGATTGTATCTTTCTAGGGTATGCTCACAATAGTGCAGCCTATAGATTTTTAGTAGTCAAATCCGAGACTAGTGAGATTGCTACTAACATAGTGATAGAGTCTCGAGATGTGACATTCTTTGAGAACATCTTTCCTATGAGAATAAGTGAGACCATTACCCTAGAGGGCTCTTATGAGCATTTATCTATTCCTCCTAGTGTGTCAGACACCACTCCTGAGTTGGAGTTGAGGAGAAGCAAGAGAATAAGGACTAAAAAGTCACTGGGTGATGATTATGTCACCTATTATGTGGATGATGAACCACGAACTCTCACAGAAGCATATGCATCCCCTGATGCAGAGTTCTAGAGAGAAGCAGTTCGTAGCGAGATGGATTCCATCATTGCTAACAAAACTTAGGAAATTACTAATCTCCCTACCGGGTGCAAACCAGTTAGATGCAAATGGATCTCTAAGAGGAAAATAAGACCCGATGGTACAATTGAAAAGTACAAGGCCCATTTAGTAGCTAAGGGTTTCACACAAAAGGAAGGAGAAGATTATTTTGACACATATTCTCCTGTTGCTCATCTACCTATGATCCGTGTGCTTTTAGCACTAGCTACTGCATATAAACTTCATGTCCATCAAATGGACGTTAAGACAACGTTCTTAAACGGGGAGTTGGATGAAGAAATTTATATGCAACAACCAAATGGGTTCATGGTTAAAGGACAAGAGAGCAAGGTTTGTCACCTAATTAAATCCTTGTATAGTCTTAAGCAGGCTCCTAAGCAATGGCTTGAAAAATTTGATAGCACGTTGACCACGTTTGGGTTTTGTGTAAAAGAAGCTGATAAGTGTGTATACTATCGATTCCATAGGGGTCAAGGTGTTATACTATGTTTATACATGGATGACATATTGCTTTTTGGGACTAACATGGATGTAATTAAGGAAACAAATGAATTCCTCTCAAAGAACTTTGATATGAAGGACTTGGGTGAAGCTGATGTTTTCCTTAACATCAAGCTAATAAAGGGCAAGGATGGGATAACACTTTCATAATCCCATTATGTTAAAAAGATTTTGTTACGCTTTGGGCATGTGGTTTCCAAGCCTGTAGCTACACCCTATGATCGTACCATGAATCTGTGTAAGCACTCCGGTGAACCTGTATACCATTTAAAGTATTCTCAAATAATTGGATCTTTTATGTATCTAAGTAGTGCCACACGACCTGACATCTCATATGTTGTATGTAGATTGAGTCGTTACACAGCCAATCCAGGAGATGATCATTGGTCTGCAATTGAGAGAGTACTTCGATACTTAAAGGGAACAATGAACTATGGAATACATCATACTAGGCATCTAGCAGTCATAGAAGGATTCAATGATTCTAACTGGATTAGTGATTCGAATGAAATGAAGACCACTAGTGGATATGTATTCACATTGGCAGGAGGGACAGTGTCATGAAGGTCTTCTAAACAGACCATCATTACACGGCCCACCATGGAGGTTGAATTAGTTGCTCTTGATTCAACGGCAGTAGGGGCAGAATGACTTAGAGAGCTCCTTTCTGATCTGCTCATGCTAGAAAAGCCAATTTGAACTATCCTAGTCTACTGCGATAACCAGACTGTAATAGTCAAGGTAAAGAGTAGAAAGGACAATATGAAGTCCTCAAGGCACATTAAGCGTCAACTTAAGTCAGCTCAACATGCAAGAGAGACGGGTGTAATTGCTGTAGAATACATCCAGTCTGAAAGGAATCTCACTGATCCTTTCACCAAGGGTATGGCAAAGAAGCCTATCCAGGCATCATCTATAGGAATGGGACTCCTACCCTGTTAAAGGTCTTCAACAGTGGCAACCCAACTTTTCTAAACAGAGATCCCGTGAAGAAAGCTCTAGGACAACAAAACTGGATGATGACCAGAAGCACAAAACAATAAGTCTCATTTGCTACCGTGCTTCATCTGTATGCAAGGCTGAGCAAAGCTCTTAATGAGTTCAATGTCGTTTGACTAGGAAATTAACATATAGAATTTTCTAAAGAACTCACCTATGTGAGTTGACCGTGGAGTCATGGTCTGTGAGAGTGGCAGGGTAACTCTCTAGAAAACTCATAAAAGATACAAGGGCATGACCGAAAAGTCCTGCCCCGGTAGAGAAGTAGACTAGCTACCTAGTACTGTGTACCATCTGAATGAAAACTGTCACACCAAGGCACTGGATCAAGGCGTAGTCCTCCTTTGTCTGTGTAAAGCTATAATTCTTATGGTTAGACAGTGGTTCAAATCACAAGGTACCGTTGTTGAAAAACAGTATATATATAGAGAAGAAATTCATTTGATGGAGTTGAAATTTGAGATAAAAGGTGGGGATTGTTGTGGTTTTTGGGTTTTTCCCTAGATTTCACAGGATATATATATGTATATGCAGTGAATAGGTGGGCCTTAATAGTTGGCTGCTCAAAAGCCCACCCTAGCCTGCACTCACTTGGAACCAGGGTTTCTTCGTTGTTTCCTGAGGACTCCCATGGCTTCCTTGTTTTGCAGCAGCGGCGGCACCACCGGCTGCTCGATTTCCATGGCGCACGGGCAGCGTGTGCCCGGGAGGTGCGGTGGAGGTGGAGCTGCTGACTCGATCCAAGGTGCACATTCTCTTTGAGATATATACATATATCTACAATAGTCTGAGATGAGGAGAAATCAGTTTTTCTGGTTCTTGAGCATCTTTCCATCTCGATTGGCTTTGATATTCTTGAGCACTAGCAAATCAACATCCTCTCTAGTCATACTAGTGTGCTGCTAAGTTGATTTCTGTGGTTAAGAGGATATCGGGTCTCTGGCTTCATCAACCTTGGCCTAGTTTTGAATCCTCTCTGAGTAGCAACCATCTGCTTCTTTGGATTGTGTCGAGGTGTGACCCCTTAACACGATCAGCAGTATCGTATCTCCGTCAACCTCGTTGGTATACCTTGGCACAAAGGCGATGAATAGGTTTTCTGAGACAACTTCATCGACGTGCTTTGCCTTGTGACACTGACAACCAGTCGGTGTATAGTGAGTAATCTGATATCAATTGCCTTTTATATCTGCAAAGTACTATACTGTTTATTGAATAAGTATTCAATATTGGGAGTCTTTGCAAATCTTGCTCAATGAAGAATCAGTCTTTATGAGGATATGTGTGACAACTATACATTAGGGTTGGAGATCTAAACAATAATCTTACATTGTATGCTTGACTGATTATTTGCTACAGAAATAATCATTGCTGTTTGGGAACTTTTGTCTCCTCTGTTGCTGGTATATACATGCTGATAGTATTCTGAAAACTCTTATTACTAGTGCAGTATATTGCTCAATATCTTGTTCCTGCTTACATATTCTGGTAAGATTAAATTGGTTGGATACTTAGTGACCTAGTGTAGGTTGTCACATATCCAATGAATTAAAATAGACTGAGAGGTATTTCTGAGAGCAATCTTTCTTAAACTTAGATTGTTGGTGAATCATCGAGCAGTCCACCTAAGGAGGTACCCGAGGTAGTGATTAGATGTGTAAGGAAAGCACATCGTCTTCGAACCCGATGGTTAACTCTAGTAAACAAGAGCAAAGGTTTATACTAGTTCGGGCCTCCCGGAGGATAATAACCCTACGTCCAGTATTTTAGATGTATAATATGGTTGATGAGCTTACAATATGACGTAATTAAGATATGGAAGCTTAAGGCGTCGAAAGCAAAAAAATATGAGGATGCTAGATGACTAGATCGATAAATAGATGCCTCTACGGGTGCCTTGCCTCCTTTATATACTCAGGAGGTGAGCCCAACAACCTAGGACTCTATCCCGAGTCGATCTAAGATTGCCTACTAAATTCAGGTGCTAATTCTCTAATTACATAGATTCAGGTATAAACATATCTCTATATACCATATCCGGGATTTAGTTACCCGATAAGGATTTAACCTTCCTTATCGGACTGAATCCCCCTCTATGGGCCATACTGGACTGCAATGCTGGACTTGGCCTGCTCTTGATTTAGACTGATAAGCCCAATCACGGGATACCCAGGAGTCATATCCCCGACAGCAGCCCTCGAGCTCTTCTTAGCTTGGTTGAAAATCCTTGACTGAATAAGCTGGAAGGAGCTCTTCTTTTAATCTGAACCTTTACGCTTCTGCTAAAGTCTGATGATCTTAAAAAAAGCTTTTTAATCTTCTTCCTCTTTCTGTGAGGTTCACTGTGTAGGTACACCCACACGGTGTAGCCCCCGAACCTCAAGTTAAATGGAACATTTAGCTCGAGGGTCAAAAATAATCTGCAAAAAAAGTCTTCTGGAACTTCTAGCCTCTGATAAATCCCTTGAAAAACCTCTTCGAAGTTTGTTGATGATCTTGTACTTTGGAGTTGTTTGTGTTGAAGCCTGGTCGAGAAAAGACTGTTTTCAAGGTCCTGAGGACGATGAGGTCTCGAGCATAGCTGATCTTGAGTCCTTGGGGCTTGAACCCTCGATCATGCAAGTCCTCGAGCATCTAAGCCCCCGAGCGTGTGAGGTCTTGGGCACGCGAGCCCCCGAGCACGAGAGTCCTCGAGTGCATAAGTCTCTGAGCACGTAAGGTCTCGAGCACACGAGCCCCCGAGAATGGGAGCCCTCGAACACTGATGGAACCCAAACATCATGGGCTCCGCCGATGTGCACGAAAAGTTGCTTTTCGGTCTCCTCTGCCCGTAATTATTGTGCAGCAGTTGAAGCGACAGAAGAGATGCCTCTGTTCTGACCGAGCCACACGTGGACATAGGCGGTGGGTGCAGATAAAGAGGTGGATCTGTTAGATTGCCTCAGCCATAGCGGGTGTGAAGACCGAGGGGACGCCGGATCACGGTGATCACTCCTTATGTCGATGCGATGATTCCAGGGCTATTTAAGCCGCTCACCTCTCCACTTAATCGTGTGCTGCCATTTCAAATCTCTGCCCTCACAACCGCTCGTCTTCCTCATCTTTCTTCTTCAATCTGCTGGCTCCTCGGTGGCCAGGTCGCCACTACAGCTATGTCATTTTCTACCGTAAAGCTCGCTGCCTTTTTCAACTAAAACCGATGGCCTCCAAGGGTTCGTCGCCACCGCCGGTGGAGTGGGAGAAGTCAGTGATGTCAAGGAGCAAACTGCACAAGCTAGAGGAGACTGGACTTCTGCTAGAGCAAGCGATGTTGGGTTAGTGTGCGGCGAAGGGTGAGGAGTTCCCAACGTCGGACACAAATGAGGTCATCCTCTTCAGGTCCTTCCTCGAGCATGGGCTCGACTTGCTAGCACATCCCTTCCTTCGAGGACTTCTACATCACTACGGGATCGTCCTTGGCCACCTCACCCCCAACTCCATCCTTCACATCACTGTCTTCGTACACCTGTGCGAAGCGTACCTAGGAGTGGATCCACACTGGAACCTCTTCCGGTACTACTTTGTCCTCCGCCAGACGCTGGGGACCAAGGCGATCGGTGGCGTCACGCTTTAATTCCACACCGGCAAGTCGGCGGAATACCTGAAGATGCCGATAACCACCTCGAACAAGGGGTGGAGGACAGAGTGGTTCTATGGCATGAACCATCCGCTGGCCGTCCTGGCCGAGATTGCCCAGAAGCCGGAGCCTTCCACCAGTTGGAGCGATCAAGGCTCTTCGTCCAAGGAGGACGAGGTCTAGGAGCTAGTCAAGCTGGTGAAGAATCTCTAGGGCAGCGGGCTGACCGGGATCAGGGTCACCACATGCATTCTGCTATGGCGCGTGTTCCTGCTTCTGCTCTGGGCGACGCCGGCCTACGACATGTTTGGGCCATTTAACCCGAACTATCCATTAGTCGAATAGATGCCCCGGGCGGAGGTTGCAAAGTACCTCAATACCTTCTTCACTGGTAAGCCTTGCTTTTCGACTGAACATGGGTTCGTGTCGTAATGTGTCGTGAACCCTTGGCCGTCGGTGAGTTCAGCCCTTCGGTTTTTGCTATTTCTTATTCCTCGATTTGTTTGTAATTTGTACTGATGCCTGACCACCCACGTGGTGTGATGCGACCTAGCTGCAGGGTCATGCAACATACTTCTCGTAGGCACTGCTTCCTGAGCACCCTACGGGAGTCGACCCGTGCCATCACTTGCTGCCCCAAGGTGGCTCTGGGTCGCCTCTTCTATTTCTAAAGCGGAAGGGGGAGGAGTTAGGTGGGACGAGCAAACGCTCAAAGCCCACCATGGTCAAGAAGGGTGAGGCCCCGGCACTTGGGAGGCGATGGTTAATTCTCGGCACAGAGAAGCCCGAGGAGGAGGGGGATGCTATGATTTTTGACATGGCGCTGGCCCCTCGTCCCCCTCTAGTGAAGGCATAGAAGTGCCAGATTGCTAGCATCTTTCGCATCGAGTCAAGGTGAGTCTTGTGCCATGTGCGCGTTGTTGCTTCTGTGCCTTTGCTAGTTCCTAATATTGCGATTTGTAGGGTGACTGGAGTCGAGCTTCTGCTGGGGCCATTGGTGGAGTTGCCACCATCGGCCGTGGTCACGGTGGTTGAGGCGTTAGGCCCTACGGTGGTCGGAGGAGGTGGCGTGGTCCCCTCCACCAAGGATGCCATGAACTTGGACACGACGCCAACTCTCGCGTCGGCCAACGGGGACGCCTCCGCGGTGTTAGAGGTGGTGGTCGCTAATCCTTCAGTGGAAGGGTTGATGGCTGAGGATGTCATCGATCCCTTGACCATGGGGACGATGGCTAGAGGTGGCACCTCACAAGTTGTGATGCTCAAGGCGGGGTTCATCGATCCCCCTAAGGTGACCGGCAAGGTTGTCCTGCCCCACTCCCCGATGGCGATGGACGATCCCGAGTCCCGGGTAGATCCGGACGTTTTTCGTGTGGTGGTAGCCCCCGGGCTAGCCCTCGGCCCATCGATGGATGAGGCCACTACCCTGCTGTCCAGGCTTGGTGAGGTAAGCCCCCTTGTCAAACTTTTTTTTGCTGCGTCATTGTTTATTGACTGTTGTGTTTTTGACTAAAGTTGCGCCACGAGCGGTGGGCACCGGAGATGGACCGGGTGGCAGCCCTCGAAGCCGAGGTCGAGTCGCTTAGGCATGAGCGTGCCAACCTATTGGTGCAGAATGAGGAGCTGACGCGGAGAGCCATCGATGCAGAGGCCACGGCAAATTCCACGATGGTGGTGGCCTATGATGCCACTAGGATGGCCGACGAGGATGATCGCCGAGAAGTGGCCATTGTGGCCACTGTAGAGGCAG
>KE372881.1:121983-146375 GCA_000418225.1 Zizania latifolia | reverse complement strand
CCGCCACTGAGGCAGTGAAGGAGGCCGAGTGGATCCTTTGGGGCACCTACGAGAGGGCGAAGACATCGATGGAGGAGACGATTGCTGAATATTAGAGTAATTGCTTGAGCCTAATGCTTCCCTTGGGCACTCGCTTTGTTTCTTTGATTCTGATTCCTGCCATTCTTTCTTCACAGAGAGGCACGATCGAGCAAACACCTGGATCACTGAGCCCGATGGAGAGGTGGGTGAAATCTGCTTGGCTATCGAGTGCATGCACTCGTTGCTGGTCGTGACTCAGCTCCGCACCTTCATCGAAGTGGTGATGAGGAGTGGGGCCGAGCAAGCCTTGGCTTATGTTTGGTCTCACTTCCCGACGGTGGACCTCTGGTAACTGGAGCGTGAGATGCCTGCTGGGACGACCGACGACCAGCCCGTGGCTTATCGGCGGGAGGTGGAAGACATCACCACCGCCATCGCTAGGGATCTTTAGGTCTTGGCACCTCCCGAAGTGTAGTCTTTGCTTTGTCTGCATAGATTAGGAGTATTTAGTGAAAAAACCTGTTATTGCAAAAAACTTAGTTTTTCTTCTATGAATAAAAAATCCTTTGCAATTTGCAAATTTAATGTTCTAGAGCCGTTATTGCCCCAAGGAACTTGAATTAGACTGTATAGTGCTCAGTGCAGGACCCTCACACCACGTACACGCCTACCGACATCAGGTAGAGCAAGCCCCAGAGGGTTTTTTAGGCTCTAGATTTTGTTAAGTCCTTCGTGCGTCCGAGACTAGGCCTTGAGCCCCCGGTATAGCCATATAGTCTTAGGTGCAGAAAACTAATGCCGCTTACACACCAACCCAATATCAGGCATCATGGGTTCTTGAGACTGCCATGACTTTGGCGAAGTTTAGGCTTGGGACTCGAGCCCCCGAGGCTCTCAGCAAGCTGTCGGATGCCGAGAGGGGCGCTAACATTGGCTCTTTTTCGCTCATGCGGTTGCTAGCACCAAACCTAGAGTTGCTTCATAGGGGCACAATCGCTTGAGCTAGACGCATGACATTTCACATCGATCTGAGGGGGTTCAAGCCTAGCGATTTAGCAATGAAAACGCATGATGTAATTTTGCTTGAAGTAAACTTTTTGATTTTATTCCATATAAGATGAAGGGTACATAGTTGGACAAAAGGGAGAGCTTTGATTATGACGGCGTTCGGCGTTCTTGGCAAAATCTAGAGTGGCGTCGGATTGTGGTCCCTCCCGAGGGCGGTTTAGCCCAACATCGATCCTCGCTGGTCCACCATCTTCACGATCCTAATCTGCTACTCTTCCTGCATCGGGACATCTTCACCGGTCTTCTTCCATCACACCCTCTAGTGGGTTCGTCTTCGTCGAGGTCGATCCACAGTGTCGTCCTGTCGACCCTTCTTCGAGTGCTTGAACCATCGACCGTTCTTCCTCGGTCCCCAGCCACTCTTCCCGAGGTTCCTGTGCCGATGCCTTGTCGACTTGGTGCGGTGGGAGGAGCTAGATCCGTGGGTTGTAGTATGGTCGCTGGTGGACTCAGAGCGTGTTCGGGTGAGGCACCCTCGGGAAAATCTTCCCGAGGACGTGGGGAGGATCCTCACGGAAGTAGGTCCTCGGGACACCTCGAGAAGTGCTGAATGGGCCGATCGACCACCTGCCCGGTGAGCTGATCGGTCACTGGTTCTCTGACGGTGTTGGCCAGGCGCTCCGTGACTCAATCCGCCTTTTGGGCGAGAAAGGGGTCAAGAGCCTGGCATGGCGATCGGTCAGGTACTGGTGCCAAGTCGAAAGGAACCAACCTTCCGGTTGAGTCGACGATGAATGTGGTGTCGCCCAGGACAAATGTTGTCCCGTGCTTGGCCGAGAGCCGATGTGATGATGCCATCGAATCCTGGTGAAAGCGACGTGATCCCCTACCTGACACATCAACTGTCGGTAAATCACCGAGCAGTCCACGCAAGGGGGTACCCAAGGTGGTGATTAGATGTGTAAGAGAAGCGCAGTGCCTTCGAACCTGATGGTCGACTCTAGTAAACAAGAGCCAACGTTTATACTAGTTCAGGCCTCCCGGAGGATAATAACCCTACGTCTAGTGTTTTGGATGTATAATATGGTGGATAAGCTTACAATGTGATACAATTAAATTATGGATGCTTAAGGTGTCGAAAGCAAGAAAAATATGAGGATGCTAGATGACTAGATCGATAGATAGATGTCTTTAGGGGTACGTTGCCTTCTTTATATACTCAGGAGGTTAGCCTAATAACTTAGGACTCTATCCCGAGTCGATTTAAGTTTATCTATCAAATTCGAGTGCTAATTCCCTAATTATATGGATTCAGGTACAAACATATCTCTACATACCATATCCGGGATTCAGTTACCCGATAAGGATTTAACCTTTCTTATCGAAACTGAACCCCCCTCCATGGGCCATACCAGACTGTAATATTGGACTTGGCCTACTCCTGGTCTGGACTGATAAGTGTAATCGTGAGGTACCCAGGGGTCATATCTCCGACATAGCTTGAGCTATGTTGCTAGTTAAGTATTCTGTTTCATTCATATATATATGTGCTCTGTTTTAGTATTTAAATCTAGAATAAAACTGCTCTGCTCAATGGACTGCTTATTTTGCTCCACTTCCAACAATAGGCTCCCTGTCTGGTACTAAAGGTCATGTTTTTTATGTTTTGTTGCTGTTTTTATTTAATTAGAATCATTGCTTCTTATATTTAGTTTCATTCCTATTGTATGTACTGTACCTGACTCGTATATTCGTACGTTGTTTGATACGCTGGTTTTAATTGCATTTGAGAATAAATATTTATTAATAAGATTTTGTTATATTTATCCGCATAATAAATACTATTATTATAATTATATATACAAAATCAATGTACTGTGTGGAACAAACACATCTAATCACAAATAATATATATAAACAATCATTTTTTATTGTGTGAAATAAAAATTCTTCACGCATAGTAGAACTCTCCTCCGGGACGTACAATCTCATCGAGAATGAACCCGACGAGTTATTTTTGAATTGCCTGAATATGGTTCTTGGGGAGAATTTCATGTTGCATCTGCTTCAGCTGTCATTCGAAAATGTGAATATATTAAATAAACTATTATTTGCTAGATATATCGTACCATAAGAATTGGAATATTTGAGCATTGAATTGGTAGGACGTACTATCAACTCTTTTTGTGTGACCTCTTTCTTGTGTACAAAATCTTGTATGTACTACCAGACATAGTAGCCACAGAAGTTGTTTCCATCCTCCTGCGTCCAAATCTTCAGTGGGAAAAATAAATTATATGATTTTAGTGTCATATTTCATGGAACTAAGAAAATATATAATTTACATACATTCCTATTTCATAGAATGGACTTCAAGTTGTTCCTTATATTCTCCCGTGTGGTGTTTACGGAAAATATTCCAAGCCCTACACATTAAAGTAAACGTTGCTTGAAGCTTATATTCAATTAATAAAATCAACATTTAGTACCGGTCTATATATTGGATGACATTACTTGTTAAGTAATTCTAAGATGCTTTGGTATGATTCCTGTTGTTTCTCTTTCGAGTCGTATACAATAATTTTACTCCTCTATGTTGATCACAAGGAGTATCCAATGAAACCTGTACATATACAAACAAATTAGGTAATTACCTAATTAATTTGTTAGATAAGATATGAGTACAACTCGTACGGTAAATACACTCACCGAAAACAGTAAGGTAAAAGTATCTCGTTTCTGTAAAATTGCTTGTGCAAGTAGCGGCATAACGTAAGTAACGTGTCTTTTGGGGCGGTTTGAACAAGCTCCTCATTTATGCGTATTGAGTCCATAAAGCCCACGTCATCTCGCCCTATCTTCCTAATTCTTGCATGTGCATCCTACGTGACACACGACATGTGTGTAAGATGACCTAAAATTAAGAGAGGAAGCTATGATATTTGACGTAAATTTTAGAAAAGCTAGACTTACAAAAGCCAAATGCTAAGAAGCTTGCCGTCCAAAGCATCTTGGTGGTACAAGTCATACATGCAGTCAAATTCAATCCAGACTATGTCGTCCTTCATAAAGTAGTATTCCTCGGTGATTTTGACACCTAAAAGTTCTCTTTGTTCTTTGGTCACCTTCATGTACCACTTATGAAACTGTCATATTTTCGTCAGGAGTTTCATGAGCATGGAAGGTTCCACAAGAGAATTGCCCAATTGATATTGTCATTTGAGGGGCACTTTCTCTACCAGTGCTATACCCAAAATTTGATCCATTGGACGATTGGTGTCATTCATAAAGGTCATCAAGTCGTAGTAGTCGTCTTTTTCTACGTCTTTTTCTTGCCGGCGGGAAGAGGACGATGCCTGATAACTATTGATAAGCATACGCTCATAGTCTGTACTGAAATGCCTTTTTGAGGAAGGCTTGCTATTATCGATAAAGAACTGCTGCGCTGTGGGATCAATGGGCAGCTTTTTCTTAGGCACCTTCCATTTGAAGTGCTCTTGTACCTGGGCCTGCACCAGCTCTTCTTTTTCCTTGTCTATTCGGTCATAGGCCCGTTTAGCCGGACTTTTGTGATTTACTGGAACTCTGCTTTTGTGTCACGGAGATGGGGGTTTGTTCGAGCGACGCTTTCTTCCTTTGTTTTTTTGCCGACGACTGAGCTGACTAACGACAAGGGCTTTCACTCTGGAAAGGAGGAGGGCTACGATGCCTCTGTATTTCTGGTGAGGGAATAGCAGGGCTCGGTTCCTACATTTGTTGTGATCGAATGAGAGGGTCTGGAAAGGGTGAGGGCATGTGCCGTGGTGTCGTTGCCGACGGTCTAAAAATGATATAACGTTTACGCCACATAATAAAGTTATGGAGTGCCTGTCCCAATATGTTAACGCCATCGCCTCAAGAGATGACGAGATCTAGCTCTTCGTAGCCTTGAACTACGGCGACCACTGAGATTCTAGTATATCCACTTGGGATAGCGCTCCCGTGAATCGTTTGGCCTTCCACCACTTCAAAAGCATTGTCGTATGCCACCTTAATCGATATGTTTATTGCTGGTACGTGTAGGTCACACGACGTTTGCTGAGTTATGTCATCCATAGAGTAATGTCTATCATCCTCATTGGGGATCCCAATGGAAGCACAGCTGCTACGTGCACGCCAGGGGGGCTAGCTAGTTGCTCTTGCAAATTTAGAGTTGGCGTTGAATGTATCTCGCTAGATATTGCAATCACTTATCGTTTAATTTCTGCAGCTATGTCTTCCTATGTTACAACTAACTTCTCTTCTATAGCTGCCTTTGTCCTGAGAAAAGCCATACTTTCATGTGTAGGATCGATTTACACTAAGATAGGCAATTAGAGGGGGGTGAATGATTGCGGAAGATCAAAAAATTAAACGCTTACCTCTGATTACAAAACCTAAAATTAATCACGTTTTCAGTTCTAGACAAAACTATGTTTTGTCACTAAACATATTATAGATTAAAATCCATAACTACGGTCGACCTGAAACTTTGTCAGAATAACGTAGATAAAATTTGTAACCCAACTGGAATCACGTCGATCAGACTTCTGGATCAAAAGATATTAACGAAACAAAACCGCTGAACAGAATAGTGACGGGAATTGATTAAGCACTAATTTAACAATTAACGAAAAACCGTATGAAATTTATGGACTATTCTTTCTAGATCAGCACCACGGTGTCTTAGATAGATTTTAACCAAATCAAATCAAACCTAAACCTAGAACCAATATTATAATCTAGAATTGCCATTGGAAGAAGAAAGATGTCAAAGTACTGCAGAAACAAAGCAGAGAGATGCTGTGGCCGTTGACTTAAAATCACAATCACCAAGTACTTCTTTATGGGTTACCTTTGGAGAATCATGCAGTGCCCAAGCGAAGGAACAGCGAGTTCCATGTAAATAAACCTGGCCGCAGCAAGTGAGTTTACCTTAATCAGCGAATAATTTCACCATAATGTCCAGATCACGTGTACGGCATGTCTCTCAAAAATTCCCACAAGAATTCTCCATAAAGACACCAAAAACCTAGATTAAACTCTTAATCTCGAGGCTAATCTAATCTGCTAAAAACTACTCTGAAAAAACGAAACTGGAAGACTATTTATAGACCTCAACTGACTCTGAGTTCAATTCAAACTGGTGCCCAACCTGGACTGAACCAACAATCCAGCCCATTGCCAAGCACCACGCGCGCTTGCTGCATGCAGCAGGACGGGCAGCCTGCTCCCGTGCCCTTTTTGCATGTTACCTCTCTCCACAAGAAGCTTTGCATGCATGTATATTACGCTATACACAAATGACAAACGCACACATCTTCACGTTCTCATATGCATCGATCTCTAGCCTGAATATCTCGCATGATATCCTTAACCATTAGGACCTCAGTTCCTCTCTGAACTTAGTCTCAAAACCTTAGTTCCTCCTTTACTTAGTTACAGTCCGTCGCCGACCATGTTCCGCCTCAAGAAACACCTACACATGAACAAACACACGAAACCGCATATGAGCACAAGTCAATGACTTGACTCAAGATTAGTCAATGTAATAACACTCATGAGAAACATCTAATACATGTCATTTTGCTAATCACTTTGCAAGCCAATTTTAATATAAACCAATTTTTCATCACATGATTTCACAATCTCTCCCTTGACGAAAACATTAGCAACACGGTATAGACATTGAACATTGACATTTACTTTCACGAGTGCATATGAATAAAAGGATCAAAACCAGAAGAAGAAAAATCCATAATAAAAGATCCAAAAGGATAAAAAGTTTCCCCTTTCTTGAAAAAACAACTCAATGTGAATGTGCAATGTGGAAAACTCTCCCCCTTTGATAATGAATTCATCAAGAACAAAAAAACAAATTTTAATTTATGTTTTATCATTTTTATAATGAGCATCATAAATAATTCACATATAATCAAATCTTATCCAATCCATGCTAGAAAATATTTGCACCCTCATATCCATACAAATATAATGTAATCTACGCACAACTAGAAATCAAGTGCAATTAACAGTTTATAGCATGGCATGGTATCCCTTACTTAGGTTCCTCAAAACTTGAAAACATTGATTATTTTGTTTTTGCACTTTATTTGTGCTTGAAAAGCTGATTTATTGATAATGTCAACAGAATATAAATTGCAAGGAATTATATGCACTATCAGCCCTACTTTTCAACCAAGCCAAGCCTATGTCTATTTTAGACAATCACAAGCTTAAGTACAAGGTTTCGGTCATACACAACTTCTTCCAAGTTCATATCAAAGTGTAATGATAAGCAGTCTCGTTAAGAAGAAGTGCGATAATGCATACTTCCTTGATCTTTTCATATATTGCTTTTGCATTTAACACTAATATCCATTCAACACTTTTAAGCAAGATCAAAGTAACCAAGAAAGTTCAACCATGACAAGATTTAATTCAAGTTTTCATTATGTTTAGATAGTCATGACATAAACTACACCACACTCGCATAGATAAAAAGTTGCAACTACTTTGTAGCATAATCATGGCTCATTAGTGTTTCACATGTTTTTTGTTTTTTAAGAGAGCCACTAAAAATAGAATATTGTACAAAGGATTGAAGCTCCCTCCTCAAAATAACCCACTTGGATAAATAACCCAAAGTTCTCCTCGAAGATAAGCAAAACAAGAAGAATCCAAAGGTTTTGTAAAAATGTCAGCTTTAAAAACATTCCCAAAGTGTGAAATCTTAAAAACAAGATCACATGAAGCATCTAGCACTTTGCATTCATTTTTTCTTAAAGCATACCTCAAGATCTTCATCAATCATTTGTGAAACAAAAAGTAAGTTATATTTTAAGTTTTCAACTAGAGCCACATCCTTAAACATAAACTTGTCATTTATCTTTACTATACCTTTTGCCACAACAGATGTTGAAGAAGCATCTCCAAAAGTAATACTTTCAGATTGAGATGCATGTGTAAGGGAGGAGAACTAATTTTTATCACCGGACATGTGACGTGAGCATCCGGAGTTAACTAACCATATGTTCTCCTTCCTTACGCGTACAGCCTACATAGAGACAGAAAATGCCAAGGCCTCGATACTGGGGTTAGAAATAAAATATTTAGGAATCCAGTACTGAGACACATGACGAAAGCCAGTAGGCACAACACAAGTATTTTTGTGCAAAAATTCAGATTTAACATTACTCATATCCCTTATAACAAAAGAGTATGGCTTGCCAAAATTAGACTTAGCTCTAAACCTTTCTTTTCTTTGTTGTTTAGCTAGTCTAAAACAAAATTCTACTTTATGTCCATCTCTACCACAGTAAGTGCAAGTGTACTTAGCTTTATGTTTAATTTGAGAAGTTGAAGCTATATTTGCATTCATTATTTTAGTAGATGACATAATTCCAGCAGATCTAAATACCATATTTTTAGGCTCATCACATGTTTCAAATTTTCCACTACCAAGAGATTTAACTACAACAGGAGCATGTGTCTTAGAGTGAGTATAAGGATAAAAACCTAACATAGTTTTATGTTTCACAGAACTAGTCTTTTGTTCCAAAATTTGATTCAAACTTTTAGTTCCTATCATTCCTTTGAAAGTTACCTAAGAGGGGTGAATAGGCAATCTGAAAATTTCTTACGAAAAATGATCAGTTCGAAAAATTCCAGGACCGGAAGTTCCGGGTCACCGGAGGTTTGCGGAACTTCTGGGGACCGAAACTTCCGACTGTAAGCGGAAGTTTCGGGGCACCAGAAGGTACCAGATGTTCTGGTGTCCAGAAGTTCCGACTGTAACTGGAAGTTCTGGGCAGACCAGAAATCGAACAGATATTAAATTTAATCTAGCTAACAAAGTAAATGAATATGAGTATGAGCAATGTTGTTATCTATAACTTTTACACAAGAATATGTTCTACAATTTAACTAGCAAGTAGATCGATCAATATAAAGATATGAGCTAGCAAGAACACGAAGAACACAATGAACACGAGTGAATATTTCTCGGAGTTCAGATCCACCGATCCTACGTCTCCGTTGAGGGGCCCCAAAAGGCCGCGTCTCTTTCAACCATTTTCCTCACCAAGTTTTAACCGAAGTTAAGCTTGGATTTCCACTAGTTACCTTGTCGAAGCCAAGGTAAAGCTTGTACAAACTTTTCTGGGCACACCACAATCTCCTTGGGTGCTCACGGATTTGACGCCTAGCCGTCTAGGAGGTAGCACCTCCAAGAGTAACAAATCTGTTGAAAGGCTTATAGGCTCAAATCTTTGTGCTCAAGATTTATCAAGAAAATCAGCGAACTCAACCACCTAAAATCTTCTCAAAAGATGGAGCAAGGAGTTTGCTAGAAGATTTGTTTTGCACTCTTAAACCAAATCTCAAAGATTTGCTCTAGATCTAGCTTTGAAAGAGAGAGAGTTTAGGGTTGGGTTTTAGCTCTAGGGTTCTTTGAGTTCTTCAGGTGAGAGAGAGAGCTGTTTGAAATGGGGTGAGGGGGTATTTATACCCCGCACACAGAAAATGGCCGTTTGAAGATATTTTGCGACTGTTCATCCGGAAGTTCCGGTACTAGCCGGAAGTTCTGGGATGAAAAACAAATTCAAACAGAACAGCAATTTCAAAAGTTCCGGGCTTCAGCCGGAAGTTCCGGGCCAAATAAAAATCCGATACAGAAGGTTCATTTCGAAAGTTCCGGGCTAAATAAAATTCCGATACAGAAGGTTCATTTCGGAAGTTCCGGGGCAAATAAAATTCCGATACAGAAGGTTCATTTCGGAAGCTCCGGGCAAAATAAAATTCCGATACAGAAGGTTCATTTCGGAAGTTTCGGGATTAACCGGAAGTTCCGGGCCAACTGGAAAATTCAGAAATTAGTTTGAACCAATTCAAAAAGCTTTAAAAAAGATTTTTCTTTGAGCACAAAGCTTCGGAACAACTTTCAATGTATCCCTCTTTATAGAACGGCGGTCCGAGACTCAATTTCAAAAGTAATTCAATAGTTTGCACCTTTGAGCATATTTTAGACTAAACGGAGCTTTTCTCCAAAATTGTTTCAATTGTAACGCCGTTTTTCGTGACTTCTCTGCATACAACTCATCAATACGATTAGTAGCTTTTGATCATCATTGTTATTAATACACCAAAATTAATTAGGGACCTAGATGCACCAAGATGCATTTTCAATCTCCCCCTTTTTTGGTGATTGATAATAACATGATCAAAGAAGGAATTCAAATTGCATGAGAGATAAAATTTCGACAATTTAGCTCCCCCTAAATGTATGCAATAGTTCAATAATGAAAAGTACAACACTTCATAACATTTAGGGCATCTCATATGCAAATCGCAGAATTTCATACTATATCACAATATGCAACCATGTCATACATCACAAGTGCAAAATGAACATAATTATACATTAAGCATCAAGGCATCCACATTGTTCGATACATCTATGTCATATAAGAGATAAATTGTTCAAAACACCATTAAAAGCCACAAAGTTCATGACATGGATTACAATTGGAAGGCAAAGGATAGATAGTTAGACTACAACTGGATGACTTCTTTGATATATTTCTCCCCTTTTGGCATCAAAGACACCGAAAAGAGAGAAAAATAGGATAGCTCACTCGGAGTTGTCCTCACTCTCCTCCTGATCCCCATCATCATCCTCGTCATCCTCCGAAGAAGAAGACTGCTGAGGCTGCTGGCGGGATGCCGAGTCCGCTGCTCCGAAGAAGTAGGAGTAGGGATTGTCGGTGCATTCGGCTCCTATGGAGGGGTCGAAAGGCACCGTAGGAACATGCAAGGGATCCATGGGTGGCTGCCCTGACTGTTGGAGAAGCCTATTGATGGCCTCGCACTGCTACCTGCTATCCTCTCTACGATCTTGCTCAGCCACGGAGATGTTGCGACACATCTTAAAGATCACCGACAACATCTTCTTCAAGGGAGAAGTAGATGAAGACGATGAGCTGGACGGGCGGTCGCCTCCGCAAGACTGAGGAGTACGCCGAGGGCCGGTAGGGACTGGAGCGCAAGGAGGAACTGCTGCTGGAGCCGGTGCAGGAGCTAGAGCCAACGCTGGCGTCTTGGGCACTCGGAGGGTGAAGTCTCGATGCTCCACCTCGTGAACCATCCAAAGTTGGGAGACCCGGTCGATCACAAGCTGTATGTATGGAGCATACACACAACTTCTCCCCAGCGAGACCGAGCAAAGGTAGATCTCGCTACAAAGAAAGTGCGCCACACTGAACGGTGGACGATCCTCCACCATAGCAGTCAGCAAATTCCTTGAGTTCGACAGCAAAGAGGTGATATCTCCGATCTTGGACAGCATGGTTTTTCTGAACATGTTATTCAGAACCTCAAAGAATGGCAAGAGGCCCTTGGTGGACCCCGCATGTTGGTTGCCCTGCTGGTAGAGATATGGAGTGCGGTCAGCTCCCAAGGTTAACTCCTAATCCAGGTGATGATGTTGAAGATCATCACCTCGAAGACCAAGAATGATAGCAAAATCTGTGACCGTCACCTCAAACTCATTACTCTCGATCATCCAGTGAAAAGTTGGCGCATCGTTTTCAACGGTCTGGAAGAGAGTTGAGTAAAATTGGCAAATAGCCTCCTCGCACCAATTTTGCTGCAGCTCCAAAAGAGAGTAAAGATTCTTGGCTCGACATGCACGAATAACTTGATTGAAAACTGGAGAGTTCTTCTTTTTCATGTTTTTCCAGTTGATCCATTTCATATCGCATATCGGTGACCTCTTGGGAAGCATCACGGAAAGATAGTAATCTTGCTGAAAACCACTATGAAAGCGGTAATCAGATGCATCCCTCTCAAAGATTCTAGGATCTTGAATCCGTTCTGAGTCGGCCCGAGAGGTGTGGCGAAGATAATTCCATTGAGTCCTTGGAGCAGACAAGTGATTTGTTCTAGCTTGCACCATGGGCTTCCTCTTCAAGACTAGGAGGTTGACACTGGAGGGTCCAGTTGCAATAGCCTTTCCTTTCCCGCGACCAGCCGCGCTCACATTTTGGTGAGCGGAGGGCTGAGGCCCGCCAGGAGGTAGCTGGACCCCAGGGCAAGGACCTCTTGTGGCGGTTCGCTTCACATGCCTCCTTGCCGAAGGAGGCGACGTACTCGTCTCTTGTGGTTGAGGTGTGTAGTCGCTCCCATCATCGGAGTCACTAGCATTCCTTTGAGTGTCGTGACGAGTCTTCTTGCGACGGTCACCAGACATGATGGAAGTTGCAGCGAGGAAGAGAAAGAAATGAATTGAATTGAATTGGGAACTAAAAATCAGAGTGCAGCCTAACCCGGAACTTCCGGTTGGAACTGGAACTTCCGGGACCCAGAACTTCCCATTGCACTCGGAACTTCCGGGTTCCACAAAATCAAAATCTTTTGATCTTGAAAATGTAGCTAGGGTACACCTAAACAAGTTCACTACGAGCATCTCTAGCTAGCTAAAAATAAATTTTAACAGCTAACTAGAGAGAAAACCCAAAACTAGGGTTTTGAAGAATATACCTCAAAAGAGAGGAAATTGACGAAACAAATGGCGGATTGGCGCTCCCGGAGGGGTCCTTGGCTCCCCCTCAAGAGGACACGCGATTCCCACGGACAGATTTGGAGAATGGCCGGAGGAACCGAGTGGAAATGGGAGAAGAGAGGAGAGAGGGTTCGGCCTGGGCTATTTATATAAGTCCAGCCCGAAACTTCCGGTTTAGCCGAAACTTCTGGGCATTCTGGGCGAACCGGAACTTCCGGTTATAGCCGGAACTTCCGATTGCACCAGATACTTTTAAAACAGGCTGTAACCGGAACTTTCGGTCCCTCTAGAACTCAAATCTAACTTGGAATTTAAGGACGATAAATGCCATGAACTTTTTGACTTAGTAATAATATTTCATCACAAGCATGTTAAGCCATGTATGACCATAAATACAACATGACAAGACATGTATAATCATAAATTCATCATGGTATAGCTCAAATGTATAAATTTATTATGACATAGCATTTTAATCATAAGTATTACATGGCATGCTTTATGATCATAGAAGTGAAGTTTTTTTTATTTAAAATGTGGCTCAATACATAAGAAGGAAGGCAATTGGTTTACCTTCCCATTTTCAACATGGGTGCTTCAATATGCAAGTTCATCAAACTATGTTTCAAGAATCAAGGATATTTAGCTCATTTCTTAACTCACAAAACCGTTGCTCATCTAGAGGCTTGGTAAATATATCAGCGAGTTGTTTTTCGGTTCTCACATGGCTTAGGCTAATATCTCCCTTGATCTCGTGATCTCTCAAGAAATGATGGCGAATATCAATGTGTTTGGTTCTTGAGTGTTGGACGGGGTTGTTGGCTATTTTGATTACACTCTCATTGTCACACAATAGAGGGATTTTGGTTATGTTGTGCCTAAAGTCTTTCAAGGTTTGTTTCATCCAAAGAAGTTGAGCACAACAACTACCGGCTGCTACATATTTGGCTTCGACGATGGATAAAGCAATTGAGTTTTGTTTCTTGGAAGACTATGAAACAAGAGATCTTCCAAGAAATTGGCAAGTTCCGGTAGTGCTTTTCTTATCTACTTTGCAACCGACATAATCGGAGTCCGAATAGCCAATTAAATCAAAGGTTGAGCCTTTCGGATACCAAAGTCCTAGGTTTGGAGTGTGAACCAAATATTTCAAGATTCTCTTAACGGCAACCAAATGAATATCTTTTGGTGCAGCTTGAAATCTTGTGCACATGCAAATACTAAGCATTATATCCGGCCTAAATGCACATAAATACAATGAGGAACCTATCATAGAGCGGTATACCTTTTGGTCAACATCGATTCCTTCTTAATTTAGGTCAAGATGGTCATTGGTTTGCATGGGGGTCTTGATGGGCTTGGCACTTTCCATGTCAAACTTCTTTAGCATATCTTTGATGTACTTTGTTTGACAAATGAAGGAGCCTTCCTTAAGTTGCTTGATTTGGAATCCAAAAAGAACTTTAACTCACCCATCATCGATATCTTAAACCTCTTAGTCATAATCCTACTAAACTCTTCACAAAAATCTTTATTAGTAAAACCAGATATTATGTCATTGACATATATTTGGCAAACAAAGAAATCACTATTGAAGCGCTTAATGAAGAGAGTAGGATCGGCTTTGCCTATTTCAAAGCCTTTCTTTAAGAGAAAATCTCTACGGCATTCATATCATGCTCTAGGTGCTTGCTTAAGCCCATAGAGCGCCTTTTCGAGTTGGAACATATGATAGGAGAACTTAGGATCTTCGAAGTCGGGTGGTTACTCCACATACACCAATTCGGAAATTGGCCCATTTAAGAATGTACTTTTCACGTCCATTTGATATAGCTTGAAATCATGGTGAGTTGTATAGGCTAATAAAATTCAAATTGATTCTACCCTAGCAACGGGAGCATAAGTCTCACCAAAATCCAAACCTTCGATTTGCGTGAAACCTTGAGCAACCAACCTCGCTTTGTTCCTTATGACCATGCCGTACTTGTCTTGCTTGTTGCGGAAGACCCATTTGGTGCCGATCACGTTTTGCTTCGGTCTTTCCACCAACTTCCACACTTTATTTCTCTTGAAGTTGTTGAGCTCTTCTTGTATGGCCATCATCCAATCCGTGTCTTCAAGAGCTTCTTCTATCCTTAAAGGTTTTTAAGAAGACACAAAAGAGTAACACTCACAAAAATTAGCAATACGTGAGCAAGTTATTACCCCTCTTTGTATGTCTCTAAGGATGTTGTCCACGGGATGATCTCTTTAAATGCTTTTGTGGACTCTTGAGAGTTGTGCGGGTTGTTGAACAACCTCTTCATAGATTTCTTGATATTTATCCAACACCCCTTGCTCTTGAGTCTCTTGGGTTTGATTTTCATTTACTTAAGATTATTGTTGATTCATAGGTGCTTGTTCTCTTGGCCTTATGTCTTCAATTTGTATATTCTTGATTGCTTCACATGGAGGTTGTTCTTCACCTACAACACTTAGATCAACCTGCTCTACTTGAGAGCCATTAGTTTCATCAAATGTCACATCCTAGTGACTTCAACAATACCTGAGGTTTTGTTGAATACACGATAGGCATGCACATTTAACTCGTTACCGACCAAGAACCCTTCATCTACCTTAGAGGCAAACTTGGAACTTCTTGGCCGCTTACACAAGATAAAACACTTACTCCCAAAAACTCTAAAGTAAGAAACGTTAGGTTTGTTACCGGTTAGGAGTTTGTATGCCGTCTTCTTGAGGATCTTGTAGAGGTAGAGACGATTTATGGCATGGCATGCGGTATTGATTGCTTCGGCCCAAAAGATGACCGAAGTCTTTTATTCATCAAGCATTATTCTTGCCGCCTCCACCAAGGTCCGATTCTTCCGTTCTACCACTCCATTTTGAGGTGGATCATATAGAGCGGAGAACTCGTGCTTGATGCCTTCTCCATCAAGAAAGTCTTCAATTTGAGTGTTTTTTAATTCACTTCCATTGTCACTTCTTACTTTCTTGATCTTGACTTCATATTCATTTTGGGCTCTTCTTGCAAAACTTTTGAATATTCCTTGTGTTTCACTTTTATCATGCAAAAAGAATACCCAAGCGAAACGAGAATAATCATCGACAATTACAAAACCGTATTTGTTACCGCCAATGCTTAAGTAAGCCACGGGTCCAAATAAATCCATGTGTAGGAGCTCGAGTAGCCTTCTCGTTGTCATGATGTTCTTTACGGTGTGCGGCGCTCTAACTTGCTTTCCGGCTTGACACGCGCTACACAACCTATCTTTTTTAAATAAGACATTTGTTAGTCCTAGGATGTGATCTCCTTTGAGAAGTTTTGACAAGTTCCTCATACCAACATAAGCTAGTCGGCGATGCCATAACCAACCCATGCTAGACTTGGCCATAAGGCAAGTTTCAGGTTCAACCTTATCTTGTTTAAAGTCGACTAGATAAAGTTTTCCCTTTAACCTACCCATGAAAGCTATGGAATTATCACTTCTTCTCAAAACGGTTACACCCTCGTTAAAAAAAACACTATTATACCCCATCTCACACAATTACGAAATAGAAAGTAAATTATAACTTAAAGACTTAACTAAAAGAACATTTGAAATTAAGAAATTGTTTATGATAGTAATTTTACTTATACCCATTACCTCTCCTTTTCTATTGTCACCAAACAAAATAGACTCATGCTGATTTTGGTTTGGTTTAAAGGATATGAACATTCTTTTCTCTCTGGTCATATGTTGGGTGCATCCACTATCTATCACCTAACTTGATTCACCGGAGAAATATTCCTACAAGAGATTTAGTTCTTTGTTTTAGGTACCCAAATCTTCTTGGGTCCTTCAACGTTAGTCACAAGCACTTTAGGAATCCATATACATCTTAATAGTTTTTCATTTTTATTGCCTACAAATTGAGCAACCACTTTACCACGGTGGTTCCTCCTAATCAAGTATGAGGCATAGAAAGTGGTTTGTGAGGCATAAGGCTTGTTCTTCATCTTCTTTGGAGCTTGGCCTTCCCTCACAAACTTAATTACCTCTTTACCCTTGTTCGTTCTTCTAGGAGTGAGCTTGATCTCTTTTGGGTGATAGCCAAGCCCACGCTTCTCGATATTGCTTTGGGCATTGAGGGTCTTGTATAGGGCGTCCTTTGACTTATAGGCTTTCAAGCACCCAAAACTTATCAAGGTGCCAACCCTCTTATTTTTTTTTCTAAGGACCTCTATTTCTTTCATGTTAGTCTCATAAGCAATGATATCAATGTTATAGCATTTTGAACAACCATTACTTGTGGAGGAAATAGAAGGAGTAGAGTTGGGTTAGGACATTAGAGACTCAATCCTCTCTTCAAGATTCTTATTGGATTTATCTAGAATCATAAGCTCGCTATTGAGAGTTTTGAGGATTTCCTCTAAGTCTAGATTAGCTTCCTTGACTAAACTATTAAGATTAGTTAATTTATCTACCCTCTTCTTTTCCTTAGTAAGAAGCCGTTCAAGATCAACATTCTTTTCTTTTTCAAGAATAAGTAAAGCTTCTTATTTTTTAAGAGTTGCTTCTTACGACTCTATTATTTCCATAAGTTGTTTAAATTTGATTCTAGCTTGTTTACTTATGGTTTTAAACATTACTTTATTAGCTCTAGATTTATCATCACTATTATCACTAGCATTATCTTTATCTAGAGCTTTAGATAGTACCTTCTTGTTCTTAGCCATGAAGCACTTGGGGGAGACGATGTCGTCGTCGTCACTTAACTCTCTAAAGAGTGAAGGCCGTGGAGGTGTTTGGTTGGCGATGGCGACGGTGGTAACTCCTTTCTTGTAAGAATCAGACTCTAATACCGACTCGGACTCCGAATTGGAATTCCATTCTTCACCAATGTGAGCATGGCCACTCCTCTTCCCCTTCTTGTACTTGTGCCTTTCTTTGTTATCTTCATCTTTCTTCTTCTTAGGGCAATCGGCTATGAAGTGGCCAAGATCGCCTCTTCTTGGACTTGTCATATTTTTTCTTGTACTTATCATATTTTTTCTTGTACTTGTCGAATCCGCTCCTTCTCATGAATTTCTTAAACTTCTTGACGAATAGGACAAGTTCTCCATCATCGCTTTCGTTGCTTGATTCTTCCTTCTTTTTAGCCTTTAGTACCACATCCTTGCCCTTGTTACTATGGAGTTTGGCAAGATCTTTGACTTCTTTAGCTTCTTCCTTCATAAGCTCATGTGCTATAATTCTTCCTAGTATATCACTTGGAGTGATCTTCTTGAAGTCCTTGCGCTCCCGAATCAAGGTGACCAAGGTAAGGTTCCTTGACACTATTGCACGGAGCAAACGTTTGGCCACCACATGATCGGTTATCTCTTCACTTTCAAATCCCTTTATCTTATTGACCAAGACTATGAGGCGGTCATATATTTCTTGGGGAGTCTTATCATCTTCCATGACAAATCTTTCAAGCTTTCCTTCGAGAAGCTCTATCTTGGACTCTCTCACAGTTGATGTACCTTCATGGGCAACTTGTAAAGTTTATTATATTTCTTTGGCTTCTTCAATACCATCAACTTTGTTGAACTCTTCGGGGCTCAATGCGGCAAGTATGACACTAGCCGCTTGAGCATTACGATGGATTGCTTGCTCTTCTTCTGTAGTCAAGTTGTTGGCTTCCAAAAGGGCATCTTCAATATCTAAACCTGTGCATATAATTTTCTATATATTTGGATGCATGGAAATAAGATGCAATTTCATTTTATGCCTCCGTGCCATATAGTGTGTACCATCAAAGTAGGGTGCACGACCTGTTGGCACGGAGATATAATTATTAACGGGATTAAGCTTAGAATAATCAAAAGGATATCTTGCTGCTTTTAGTGTATTGTTGCTATCCTTGGATAAGACCGACGATGATGACCTCGATCCGGATCCGCCCGCATTCCTCTCTGGAGATTCGCCCGACATCGTTTCTCTTCAAACGGTTAGGCCTTTGAGAAGAGTTGGGCTCTGATACCAACTGAAAGTTGCCTAGAGGAGGGTGAATAGGCAATCTGAAAATTTCTTACGGAAAATAATCAGTTCGAAAAATTCTAGGACCGGAAGTTCTGGGTGTAACCGGAAGTTCGGGGTCACCGGAGGTTTGCGGAACTTCTAGGAACCGAAACTTCCGGCTATAAGTGGAAGTTCCGGGGCACCAGAAGGTACCGAATGTTCTGGTGTCCGGAAGTTCCGACTGTAACCGGAAGTTCCGGGCAGACCAGAAATTGAACAGATATTAAATTTAATCTATCTAACAAAGTAAATGAATACGAGTATGAGTAATGTTGTTAGCAACAACTTTTATACAAGAATATGTTCTACAATTTAACTACCAAGTAGATCGAGCAATATGAATATATGAGCTAGCAAGAATACGAAGAACACAATGAACACGAGTGAATATTTTCTGGAGTTCGGATCCACCGATCCTACGTCTCCGTTGAGGGGCCCCAAAAGACCGGGTCTCTTTCAACCCTTTTCCTCACCAAGCCTTAATAGAAGTTAAGCTTAGATTTTCACTAGTTACCTTGTCGAAGTCAAGGTAGAGCTTGTACAAACTTTTCTAGGCACACCATAATCTCCTTGGGTGCTCACGGATTTGACGTCTAGCCGTCTAGGAGGTAGCACCTCCAAGAGTAACAAATCCGTTGAAATGCTTGTAGGCTCAAATCTTTGTGCTCAAGATTTATCAAGAAAATTAACGAACTCAACCACCCAAAATCTTCTCAAAAGATAGAGCAAGGAGTTTGCTAGAAGATTTGTTTTGCACTTTCAAACTAAATCTCAAAGATTTGCTCTAGATCTAGCTTTGAAAGAGAGAGATAGTTTAGAGTTTTAGCTCTAGGGTTCTTGGAGTTCTTTAGGTGAGAGAGAGCTGTTTGAAATGGGGTGAGGGGGTATTTATATCCCGCACACAGAAAATGGCCGTTTGAAGACATTTTGTGACTGTTCATCCGGAAGTTCCGATACTAGCCGGAAGTTCTAGGATGAAAAACAAATTCAAACAGAACAGCAATTTCGGAAGTTCCGAGCTTCAGCCGGAAGTTCCGGACCAAATAAAAATCCGATACAGAAGGTTCATTTTGGAAGTTCCGGGCCAAATAAAATTCCGATACAGAAGGTTCATTTCGGAAGTTCCGGGCTAAATAAAATTCCGATACAGAAGGTTCATTTCGGAAGTTCCGGGTTTAACCGAAAGTTCTGGGGCAAATAAAATTCCGATACAGAAGGTTCATTTGGAAAGTTTCGAGCTTAACCGAAAGTTCTGGGCCAAATAAAATTCCGATACAGAAGGTTCATTTCGGAAGTTCCGGGATTAATCGAAAGTTTCGAGCCAACTGGAAAATTCAGAAATTAGTTTGAACCAATTTGATAAGCTTTAAAAAAGATTTTTCTTTGAACATAAAGCTTCGGAACAACTTTCAACGTATTCCTCTTTATAGAACGGCGGTCCTAAACTCAATTTCAAAAGTAATTCAACATTTTGCACCTTCGAGCCTATTTTGGACTTAACGGAGCTTTTCTCTAAAATTGTTTCAATTGTAACGTCATTTTTTGTGACTTCTCTACATATAACTCATCAATGCAATTAGTAGCTTTTGATCATCATTGTCATTAATACATCAAAATTAATTAGGGGCCTAGATGCACCAAGATACACTTTCATCTTTGCAAATATTAAATACGTTTAAAAAGAATGGGGCAATTATCACAAGAAGTTGGTTTATCAATTAAACATACATGATTCTTATTTTTCTCTTTTTCAGCTCTATGTTGCTCTAAAGTGGAAGCATGCACATCTCTTAGAGAAATAAATTCAGCATAAACTGAGTCACATGATTTGCAAGAATCATCAACAGGAATCAATGTTTTAAGTCTAGCAATTTCAGCATTTAAAGACTCAATTAATCATTTTATTTCTTTTCTCTAATAAAGTACCAAGTTTTTCAACAGCACGCGCTAAATCATCATAAGAAGGTTCTACCTCATTGTTGATGTCGCTATCAAGGTCACTATTGTCGATGGAGCCTTTGCAACTTGCCATTAGACACAACCCAATCAAATTACGCTTCCCTTTTGGAGTTACATCATCATCGCTGTCTGTATCCACATCACTCAAATTAACCTACTCAAGAGCGGAATAAACATGATGCACCACCTTGCAATTCAAATAGGTCTTCTTCTTATTGCTCTTAGATGTGTGCTTCTTCTTATCACCTTCAATCTCCTCTTTATTCTCATCGTCGTCCCTTGCAATCCTTGCTAGAAACTTTGGGCACATAGGACGAATATGATTAAGTGAGCCACACTCATAACATCTTTGAGGACTAGATTTTTCTTTCTTCTTTAATCTTATATTCTGCAAGGCTTTAGTAAAGCGAGTAGAGAGAAGTGCCAAATCATCTTCCGAAAGTTGTTCTAGCTATTCATCAGTTAATGAAGACAAAGAAGACAAAGCATAGCTAGATGAAGAAATATCATTATGCATGTTAGGTTGAGAGACCAAAGCTATTGATTTGTTTTTATGTTTTCTAGAAAGAACATCTAATTCATGAGTTTTTAGTTTAGAATAAAGCACATCTAATGTAAGTGTACTCATGACAATTGATTCTTGAATAGAAGTAACTTTTATCTCCCATACAGACATATCTAAAGTACCAAGTAACTGTCTAGCATTAGAAGCATCAGTGTACGTAACTCCAACAGCACGTAAATTACTAAGAATCTTATTAAATCGTGCAAATAAGTCATCAATAGATTCACTGGGTTTCATCTCAAAACGCGTGTACTCTTTCTTATATATATCTTGGCGTACCTCTTTTACCCTATTTGAACTTTCATGATAATCACATAATGCTTTTCATATCTCATATGCAGACTTGTGATGAAACACATGGTCAAAATCGCTCCTTCCAAGATCTTGGATAATCAAATTCCTTGCCTTGTTGTTGTTCTCCACATTTGTTCGATTTGTCTCATTGATTTGATTAGGAACTTCAAAGGGTTCAATCACCTTCTCCCAAATTAGAGAGCCCTGTGCTTGTATATATGCTTCCATCTTTGTCTTCCAATACTGAAAATCAACACCATTGAAAACACAAGATTTTGTAAAATAATACCTATCCATTGATATTTTCTAAATACCGGTTAGAAAAAATTAGAAAAAGAACCTGCTCTGATACCACTTGTAGGATCGATTTACACTAAGATAGGCAATCAAAGGGGGTGAATGATTACGGAAGATAAAAAAAATTAAATGCTTACCTCTGATTACAAAACCTAAAATTAATCATGTTTTCAGTTCTGGACAAAACTCTGTTTTGTCACTAAACATGTTATAGATTAAAATCCGTAACTCCGATCGACCCAAAACTTTGTCGATCGGACTTATGCATCAAAAGATATTAACGAAACAAAACCGCTGAACAGAATAGTGACGGAAATTTATTAAGCACTAATTTAACAATTAACAAAAAACAGTATGAAATTTATGGACTAAACTTTTCAGATCAGCACTACGGTGTCTTAGATAGATTTTAACCAAATCAAATCAAACCTAAACCTAGAACCAATAATATAATCTAGAATTGCAATTGGAAGAAGAAAGATGTCAAAGTACTGCAGAAACAAAGCAGAGAGATGCTGTGGCCGTTGACTTAAAATCACAATCACCAAGTACTTCTTTATGGGTTACCTTTGGAGAATCATGCAGTGCCCAAGCGAAGGAACAGCGAGTTCCATGTAAATAAACCTGGCCGCAGCAAGTGAGTTTACCTTAATCAGCGAATAATTTCACCATAATATCCAGATCACGTGTACCGCATGTCTCTCAAAAATTCCCACAAGAATTCTCCAAGACACCAAAAACCTAGATTAAACTCTTAATCTCGAGGCTAATCTAATCTGCTAAAAACTACTCTGAAAAAATGAAAGAGGAAGACTATTTATAGACCTAAATTGACTCTGAGTCCAATTCAAACTGGTCCGGCCCAACCTGGACCAAACCAACAATCCAGCCCATTGCCAAGCACCACGCGCGCTTGCTGCATGCAGCAGCAACACAGCAGCACGGGCAGCCTGCTCCCTTGCCCTTTCTGCATGTTACCTCTCTCGACAAGAAGATGCTTTGCATGCATGTATATTACGCTATACACACATGACAAACACACATATCTTCACGTTCTCACATGCATCGATCACTAGCCCGAACATTTCATTAGGATCTCAGTTCCTCCCTGAACTTAGTCTCGAAACCTCAGTTCCTCCTAAACTTAGTTTTAGTCCGTCGCCGACCATGTTCCGCCTCAAGAAACACATGCACATGAACAAACACATGAAACCACGTATAAGCATAAGTTCACGACTTGACTCAAGATTAGTCAATGCAATAACACTCATGAGAAACATCTAATACATGTCATTTTGCTAATCACTTTGCAAGCTAATTTTAATATAAACTAATTTTTCATCACATGATTTCACACCATGGAACCACGCCAACACCTCGCGCGTGACCAGGGTGTTTAGGATTTTGAAGTGCTCTGATCAGCTCATCATTTTTCCTGTTCGGGTGGAAGGTTCCTTTTAGGATTTCTTGACGAACTTGTATCAGCCTTAGTACTGGTTCTCTTATTGCCTCAAAAATAATTATACGTCCTTCATCTAAGAGTTTGCCCTCATAGCCAAAGAACCAGTTCTTCTCACGTTGGCATCAGTCATACTTGTCTGGTATTATGCCCTTCTCGATAAAAGCCTTTTCAATTCCCTCTATTATACGAATCAGCTTTTTGAGCCCGCTGATCCTAATTTGTGAAAATATATTTTTTTGGTGGCATTCAACTTGTTCTGACTGCTTGAGGTTTGCCCGGTTTCTGACAATTTCTACTCGACGAAGGAATCCCATCTATTAGTTTTGAGAATTTGTTGAAGTCTGGTTTCTTCTCTTCCTTGTAAAATGTAACTTAAATTCGATCTAGACCATTGTTTTGGTGGATCCGATGGCGCAGAGTGACATGTGTACACTTGTTTTGGTGGCGTTTGCAACGAAAATTTCCTCCTTTTTATATTAGGATAGATATATAAACATAATATAATTCTCTCTTATCAATTTTAAAAAATAAGTTTACATATAATTCTCAATAGAATTTCTATGTGATTAATGTATTTACATCAATAGGCCATGCAACACGCAGCTGCTTCTAATCGCTCACATGATCTTTTCTCTGGGCGTGAGGTGGACTTGCAGCGGGTGGAGCTTGTAGGCGGTGAGCTGCACGGTGTCCACGTTGTCCTCGTCGCCCTCCCTGAGCCTCCAGGCGAACTCCTGCACGAAGCGCGCGATGGAGATGCAAGAGATGGTTGTCGCCAGCATGGCCCCGGCGCAGACACGCCTCCCGGCGCCGAACGCCAGCGTCTTGTACATGTTCTCTCCCTTGAACCTACCGTCGAGGAACCTCTCCGGCGCCCACTCGTCCGGCGAGTCCCACTCCTTGTCGTTCATGTTGCACCCGTACACGTTGACAATCATCTGGCAGATGATCGATTACAGCAGGAGAGCGAAGCGTTATTTGTCAGAGATTGATCGCCGGCGCGGCGGCGCGCGCTGTTGATGTATTGATTCCAGCTTGCATTGCTTGTACTCACCTCTGTGCCGGCGGGGATGTCGTAGCCGGCGAGAATGGTGTCCTCGTGGACGAACCTCGGAGGCAGCAGAGGGACAGCCGAGTGCCGCCGCAGTGTCTCGTGGAAAACGG
>KE372881.1:94359-109598 GCA_000418225.1 Zizania latifolia | reverse complement strand
CGAGGCGGTAGCGCTTCCGGATCCACTGCCGCCAGGCGCGCCTCGAGCTCGTCATGTGCATGGTCGCGTCGCCATCCTCCCCTGCCGGGCGGCGTGGGCCCACGCTAGAGCGGCGCAAGAGGAATGACGAAGAACATATGCGCAAGAACCGGCTCCGCCTCTGTTGTGTTTTCCCATGTTTTTGCATGTTGAGGGAGAGGGAGAGATGGCGGCGTTTATTCTTCTCTTTGATCCAGTTTTATTTTCCTTCGTTCTGTCATTGATGTAGTTCATGTGAAAATTTCAGCCAAAGTTGCAGAAGAAAAGTGCAGCTGTGAGGAACGTCAAGACCTCCAAGGTTAAGAAAATAAAAAATGAAGATCTGGTAGATGATACCAAGGTATTCCTGATTAAGTTTGTGTGGCACTGTGGCATAGTTTCTAAATTAGTTTCTTTACTCGGTGAATGAGGAAAGAAAACAAAGAAGGGTGCTGCTACTAAAGATAACGAGAAGGTGAATAAAGAGAAAGAGGTTTATGAATTGCCAGGGCAGAAGCATGACCCTCCTTAAGAAGTATGGCCATTCTAACATTTTTCAATCTTGTAACTTGTAATTTTTTGATACGGAAATGTTCAATTTTTATTTCACCGCAGAGGGATCCACTGAGGATATTCTATGAATCACTCTATGAGAAGGTGCCCACTAGCGAAATGGCTGCAACCTGGTGAGACTTGTATCTTTTCAATAAACTGATTTCAGTTAATTATTAGCTAACTAGGTGTAGCCTTAGCTTCTTGGGGTTACATTCAAACAAATGTGCTGATCAAGACCACCTGCATAAGTTGGATAGATGAATTAATTGATGTCTACACAAAAAAATGACATCTCAAAGAATGATGCAGAATTTTCTCTATGTATTTATATACTTCTTTGTGAATTTTGATTTTATTCTTGTTGCTACAGTTATCACATGTCTAAAATTATAGTTTTTGCTTATCTTCCTGCCTGATAATTGTGTGGTATAATTAATATAAGCTGAAACATTGTTTAGGCCTATGAAAGTTTGACAGATGGGATTGGAAGGACTGCCTCTACTTTGATTGGGAATCCTATTAAAGTTTATAATCGTGGGGACGGTGTCGATCAGCTTTGGCTACTGCGGTCTGTGGAGCTCCAGTATCGGCCTCTGCTCGTGCTTTACATTATGCACTTCTTGGCCTAAGGAACATGTGATTTTCTCTCATTCTCAAATCAGTAATTAGTCTGAAGCTGTAGGTTTATTTTGTAATATAAAATAGATATAGTAAGTGCCAAGCTAGATAGACTAATAATCCCCTTACAAATATGTCCCCAAAAGTAGTCTGATCCGCCTAAGCATTAGAGGGTATGATTAATTCAAGGATAATGTTAATAGACATCAATAAAGTGTGTGTAGAAGGCTAGAAGCTGCTAGCATGTTCCCGTACATTCGGTTTGGTATGATCTAGGAAAATTAAAACATCATCCATATTTCAATTCGCATCTACTTTCTTATTGATTGAATGGTATCGTTTAAATCGTCATGCCCTTACTCAGTCCTAGAGGCTTGTATTTAATATTAACATGCAAACAAATTGTTCTGGGAGTAAATGTGGTGGCAGGTTATTCACTTGGGCACACTATGGAGGGTGGTTTCATGTCGGTCACATCCCCGAAATGACCAATTTGTCGTCATTTTTGCCGTTTAGAATGTGTGTTTGAGCTGCCGTGTGTGGTCTTCTCAGCTGGTATCGTGAGGTGTTATTTGATTTGTGCAAGTTGGGTCAAGGGAGGTGGTGGTGTCGGATGCTTGAAATCTGCAGTAATGTTGAAGTTGTGTATCCAATGCCCGAGTGCAATTTCTTATGCCTAATTTGTTTATTGCCATGTAGGATTCGTGCAGGAAATTCATATGGGAGGAGATGGCATACCTGGAGAGGTGATGGCGTGATGCCCCTCGGAAGAAGCAGGAGGTGTTCGCTAAGCTTGTGCGTGATGGTCAGCTCGAGATTGTCAGTGGTGGCTAGGTCATGAATGATGAGGTGAGGTGGCAGGAAAAAATGTGGTTTAGATAGGGTTTTAGGAGCAGATGTCAGATTTTGCTTGTTTGATCGTGTTGGTTGATGCATACCTTTTCACGTACCAGCCATGGTATATTTCTCCTTTTGTTACTTGGCTATGAATGGACTGAAATTTCATCTCATGATTTACATGATTGGCATCTATTTTTAATGCTTATGGATCGGTTTTATGTTCGCTTACTAAAAATTGCTTCTTATCATCACAGCATTACTAAATGTGTTTAAATAAATATCGTATTTTAAATAGTATTTGTCATTAAGAATAAGACTTCGTTGCAAAGCACGGGCATCTAACTAGTTATTAAATATAGAAGAGTGTGATATAGATGGTGTAATATAAATAGTCTATTGGGGTGTGATAAAATATAGAGGAAAAATCTTTTTAGATGACATCTAAATTAGAATATAGAGGTCCAAATTTAGATGTTGTGCTGGGATGCTCTAAAGGGTGCAAATGCAATTTTGCCCAAACCAAGCTGCGAGATTCTCTCACAAGGCCAACGCCGGGGGGAGGGCACCACCTCTTCTCTCCTCCACCACTCCCATGGCGATATGGAGGCCCCGATGCTAAGCCGTCCCCTTCCTCCCGCTCCTCCTCCTCCACATGCCGCTCATCTACTCCGGTACGGCCTCGCGAACACATCGTCTTCTCAATTCCCGCGAGCGCAGTACCGCTGACGCCCTCTGGATCCAATCTGTGTTCGCTCTTGCCAGTTTCCAAGCTGCATTTGAGCTGGGCGCCGGAGGGGGGCATGTGCTTGCCGCCACCATCCGCGCTAGAGGGGCTAGTTTCTTAATTAGACGCACATTAGGAGTTGTTAGTTTGCATGTAGGCTGGTACTTAGTCAATTGCATGTTGAAGTGCACGGTACGTGACGGTAGTGGCTGGTGGTTGCAAGTATTGGCTGCATGTATGCATGTGTTAGTTCAAGTAGTGGCTGCATGTATGCGTGTGTTAGTGGGAGGAATGGCTGCCTGTGTGGCTATATAAAGCCTATTTGATAGATTGTTAAGGAGTGTCTTGAAGATAGAAATACAAGAAGAAAATTGCCCCAACTATGTGTGAGTTTTCTCCTGGGCAAAGCTAATAATTGATATCAGAGCTAGTGGCGAGGGGCTACGGGCGCGCGTTGGCGGTGGCGTGCGCGGGAGGCACGCGACTGGCGTGCACTGGCGGCGGCACGGCGCTTACGGGCGCGCGCGGACGCGACGTGTTGGCGGCGCAGGCAGGCATGTGGGCATAGCGACGCGGGCGAAGCACAGGTTCCCGTTGCGGTGAGCGGGCGCAGCCGGGCCTGCCAGATCTGGAGTGGGTTCCTGGTGCGGTGTGCGGGCGCAGCCGGGCCTGCCAGATCTGGCGCGGCAAGGCGGCCGACAGCGCGTGCTAGAGACGGCTACGGGCGTCTAGGCGACAGCGTGCGGCGACTGACGGTGGCGAGCAGCGGCGGCACTCGGGCGTCGAACGGCGACGGCGGCGTGGTTCTCGCGCGTGCGGGCGGAACAGGTACTGTGCGCTCGGGCGCCTGGGCCAAAGGAACGCTGAGCGGTGGCAGCAACGGCTGGAGGCTAGACGTGGAGGGCTCGCTGGCGTCAGGCTCGCCGGTCGTCGCCTGATGGACGTGGAGACGTGGCGTGGAGCGCGGCGGCAGGTGGGGCACAACGCAAGGTGCTAGGTGAGTTGTGCAGCGGCGACGTCAAGCAAAGGTGTTGTGTATATGGCACAGTAGGAGTGTTGCATGTGTCATTTATTTCTTTGTATACACGTAGGAGGTGTGTGACATATGTGTGTATATTTGTGCCATGGTCATGCATGTAGGTGAGTCAGTGCATGATAAATGTGTGCACGTATGAGTTCTTGTAGGTGTGTCTAAATTCTCATATGTGTAAGCTGTAGTAAGAGTCTTCATCGCTGTCTAGTTGTGTTACCGGCAAAAGACAGTTAGAGTTGGGGTAGAAGAAACAGACGTCGGCAAGTTGTGTCACCGGTGGCATGGTCAGCAAGAAGGCGGCAAAAACTCCTTGGAAATGCGACAGGAGATCGGACGTATGTAGGCTTGTGTGTCAATGCATCAAGATTAAGGAAGGAATGTTAGAGTTAATCTTGATGTTTAGTACTAGTTTCTTAATTAGACGCATATTAGAAGTTGTTAGTTTGCATGTAGGCTGGTACTTAGTCAATTGCATGTTGAAGTGCACGGTAGTGGCTGGTGGTTGCAAGTAGTGGCTGCATGTATGCATGTGTTAGTGCAAGTAGTGGCTGCATGTATGCGTGTGTTAGTGGGAGGAATGGCTGCGTGTGTGGCTATATAAAGCCTATTTGATAGATTGTTAAGGAGTGTCTTGAAGATAGAAATACAAGAAGAAAATTATCCCAACTATGTGTAAGTTTTCTCCTGAGCAAAGCTAACACTCCCACCGCGGTGAAGCGGCCGGATCGCCTCGTGCTTGGCCCCGCCGCCGGCCAGGGTCGCCCCGACCGCCTCCAGTGCCAAGGTTCTCCTTTCGCTTCCCTACTTCACTACTTCCATCAGTTTCTTGTACTGTGGCCTGTGGTTGCTGTGCTGCTGGGTTTGGGAGTAGTTTTGGCAGGACCCTGCTTGCAATTGGGGAATACATATGTTAGCTTCAAATATAGGTTCGAATGTAGTGATATTTCTTGTTTAAAGAACCAAGAATCAATGTATGAACCCTGGACTCATCCTTGATTAGATAACTCGTGTTTCTCTGGTACTGTTTGTTGTGGCGCTTAGTAGCATATCTTCCATTCTTCCTATAGTGCAAGAAACTAGAGGGCGCAAGATGAGTTGTTTGAGGGAAGGGAGAAATTCCGGAGTACTGGGAAATTGCATAGGGGTGTATTGCATCATATTGCTGATAGAGCTGTGAACACTGTCTGGTATCTAGTTAAACAGATTGCATCTATTTATGTGAAGTGCATAAACTAGCATAAGTACAGAGGCTTTCAAGCTTCTTACGCTTAATTTAGGTTTTCACTGTAAGAATCTCACATCCTGCAAAATGTCACTAGTAATCATTGTTTTCATGCACAATATGTTGACACAAAATGTTAATCATGTGAAACAACTTATCCACAAGAGTTGTTCTCTTATGAATTCCTAACTCTATTGTTAAGTTTGAAGCAGTTTCCAGGATGTTATCAGTATTAACGATTTCATATAATGTTGACAATGTAAAACATGGTATTAATCATATTTTATAATCTGTATTTAATAGTAATGTATGCTATATAGGGTTAATGAGTGTCGCACAGTATTGCCATTACTTCTATGGTGCGAGCAAAACCAGCTTATAGTGGTTGACTTCATCTGGCTGACTGCATTTGCCATTTTCACTAGGACTCAAAGCTGTCAATAAGATTGGATTATCAAGTGAAAGAAATTATTCTGGAGGGCGTGTTACTTTTGTTACAGTGTTCACGACATACAATTCTGACCCAGCTGAAACTGGCAAAATGTCATCTAATGTTGTCACTGTTGGAAAGCATTCTTATAGCAAGGTGGGAAGGTCCATGTTATGAATGATCGATAGCCAAATCCTCCCAGCTTAGACAATTCCAACAGAATTAGCAACCTTTCTATTGTAGAGGAATTCTTTTGGGGCAGTACCACAGTAGAGAAAAGAAAATCAGCTCTGTCCGAGACTATGGACATCACTGCCATATCCTTTTCCAGAAACTATGTATGAGTTTGATGTCATTAGGTTCCTATGCACTATGGCAGCCTTTTAATATATAAAGTGGAATATCATAGATATGTGTGCCATACTGCCATGTGATTTCCCTTCATTGACGTAGCGATAGTCATTATTTAATGAGTGTTCTTATTTATAGAACTTTGCAGGTCTCAATGGCAAGTAGCAATGTGATCGTATTGACTGATCCTAATTCAAAGTTTTCAATAAATTATGGGAGTGCTGCAATATTGCCTATTGAAGGAAATTATTCTCGAGGAAATCTGATGCTTCAGAGGATCAGGTCATACATAGTAAGTCTCTATATCATGTTCTCTTCATATGTTCTATCAAAACCAGTACTGCTTATGTGATATACATACTACTACGTCTATCAGACCATCTTATGCATTTTTTGTGATGCCCTGAGTTAATGTTTATGTTCCATATTCAGACTTTTCTGGAGCAAAAACTTGAGGAGCTTGAGACAGTCGAGGATTTAAATCATTTTATTTTCACTGATTCTGATATAGCAGTGGTTAATGATCTTGGACATATATTCAAGGAATATCCCCATTGTCACCTTGCTCTTACTTTCCGAAATAACAAAGGCCAGCCTTTGAATTCTGGTTTTGTAGCAGTAAGAGGAACCAGGGATGGAATTTTCAAGTAAGATACATGTACGCAGCATATCTCAATATAGAAAGATGGCTATACCTAAATAACGAGCTATTTTATCTTTTTCCCTTTAGGTCTATTGAATTCTTCAAAGAAGTCCTTGAGGCATACCACTTAAAGTATATGAAAGCTTCCCGCATGCTTGGTGATCAATTAGCACTGGCATGTGTGTTGTGAAATCTCATCTACCATCTGCTTTTGGAAAATTTTCTAGGCATGAGGCATTTACAGGTGAAGTCTCCATTCTCTTTTTGCCTTGTGCGGTTTATAATTGGACACCACCTGAAGGTGCTGGACAGTTTCATGGTATGCCCTTGGATGTGAAGGTATAAAATTTTTCCTAGGAAGTGAGGGACTTCTATTCCAAGTCCTCTTTTTATTCATAGATTTTTTTATGAACACAAAAAGAAAGTAGTTTTGCTTGCAACTTCTTTTGTACATATGATTTTGATATATGTAAATATATAATAAAAATGAATGATGGTTTCAGTTTTATCTTATTCTCATGGCACTATTTAGTGTGACTTGTGGCTCTGATAGCTGGTCTCATATTATTGCATGTACTGGTTTTGAATGTTCTAGCTCCTTGACTCCCTGGGGCATGTTGGTCTAATAGAAACATGCTCATGTATAGCATCATTGTATTTATTTTCCATCAAGTGATGCACCCAGAATAATTCTGATATGATATGTTAGGTTGTCCATTTCAAAGGTTCAAGGAAGCGATTGATGCTTGAAGCATGGAATTTCTACAACTCGACCTCTGATTTATCTGATATGTTGTGCCTAATCTTAAAAAGCGGTAGAACAAAATATGACTTTTAAGCCTATTCTCTGCACTTCTGCAGTGAAGCTACACATCTATGCGTGCACATCTGAATGTTGCGTCGATTTGACACAGAATTTTGGTTTTCTTTTCTACACCTTTTAAAGTTGTGCTACAGCCTTGCTGTCTTTGTTGCCTTGTTTTATGTGCACCTTTCAAGTTGGCTGTTATTGTTTATATACTACAGAGAGTATTTTTGCCTTACTCGACTGCTAGAACTTGTGGTTTTGCTGTGATTTTTACTAGCTAGCTTGTCTTCTCTTTAACAGCCGAGTTTCCTCAAAACGACTAGCATTCTTCAACAGTTCAACAACCATGGGGGGTGCCCTTAGTGAGCTCCACTCAGAATCAGTTTGATACGAGGCTTCAACTCTGCATTCTGAGTCGTCGCAAGACTTCAGGCTGTATACAGAATAGAGTATGATGACAGATTCAAAAGGCAATGAAGATGTGATCAATATTGGTTTGAATAGCTCCCATAGAAAGCAACAACACCATACAATGTAGTGCGTGATCGTGTAGAAATCCACCAGTTGTTTAGTATTTCTTTTTTGTGGGTTATTCACCCTTTCGTGATAATTTCTTGGTAAAGGCTGGTGAGGTGGTTAGAAATTCCAAGGTAGCGGTGGTGACGTAGATTCTAAAAAGGTCTAATTTTGGAGTACTTTGGTGATATATAGACAGTACAACTGCTTATGTGTATTCGCAACACATTTACCACCTCCATTCACAATGTAAATTGTTTGATTTTTTTAAAAGTCAAACTTCTATAACTTTGACTAATTTTATAACTAACAATTATAAAATTAAATTAATTTTAATAAATTAACCATTAAATATATTTTAATAGTGCTTGTGAAACTTCTAATTTTGGTCCCTCCACTCTCCTTAGTCTAGATCTCATCTCTGAACTCAGTTTGAGCCCATATGTCAGCTTCTTGCTCACCTGTCTAATCTTCATGCCATTTTTGATTTACCTGCAAATGGGCACACATAGACAACCAACAACAAACTTGGGAGATTAGTGCAACCGGGTTAGAAAATTTCAGTTTGTTAGAAACAATAGCATTTTGGCACTTGCAAACTACACAGCATATTGCAGCACAACCAACAATAAACAGTTTCTTGTTTTAGAGAAAAGAATTCAGCTAAACCCTAAACAAACCACAAGAATTTCTAGGAGACCTCATTGATGGCAGCTACGATTGGAAGGGGAAATGCAATGTAGGTTGATTTGCGTAAAGCAGACATTTAAAGAAAGTTTAAGATAGCAATGATAACGCCAAGTATTCAAAAAGAGGCATAATAAAAGGCAGATTTGCGTAGAGCGACATTTAAAGAAAGTTTAAGATATGAATTTAAAATGCAGAAAAACAATAACAAGAGCAGATTAAAGTCATGAAACATGCACCCCATGTTCACATAAGGCTACATCACCACATAATCATGGATACCCTCCTTTAATACTAGATTCTTTAGAGAGAGAAATATTAAAGACTAACAGCAAAGAACACGCTAGGTGCGCCCTTAACCGTGGGTATAGCTATTCAAGCCATTTAAACCTTGCAGAATATGTATACTTTATCTACAAGACATGTTCCGACACTATAGTTCTTAAGGCAATAAGGCGATCCAAGGTGTCCGACTATCCTTTTACCTTTTAAGTAATAAGGTGTAAGGTGAGGTGACATCTTACAAAATAAAAAATATATAGGCAAATTTTACTAGCATATTTAAAACCCATTCTAACAACACACTTAAAGATAGTTCAACAGCTCATCTATATAACATTTAAAGTCCACTCTCTAGTTGGCTCCCTCAAAGCTAGTCTAACCCAGCCCAACAAGTAGTTAATATAAGGGACTCCCACCACACTAGAGTCAGTTTAGGGTTTCCTAAGCCTCCCAAGCACATTAGTCGGTGTCGCCTCTCTTAGGGTTTCCTGTAGCCATCACCAATATGCCTCGTGTCCAAGCGTAGTAGCCATGATAGTTGTGGAGTGGCGGGAGTTGGTCCTTCAATGATGTCCAACTCTGTTGCCCTTTCTTCCACTCCTTTCTCTCAATCATTGCTCCTTCGGTAGACTCGACTGATCTACGTGGCTAAGGTAGTAGGATGCCTTAGCCTTCGAGACCACCTTGTCGCTAGGCGACACCTTAATAACTATGCTCGACACCATGTTAGCCATGTATCTCAGTACCATTGGTACCTGAATTATCGAGACTATGGCAAAGTCCTTCGTACAACTCATCACAATATAAGAACAACCATGTTAGGTTTCGCTAACCCTCAGAGTTAATCTAACCCTTGACAATTTTATGCAAGCGGTTAGTCCCCTCTTGCGCTTAGTAGAATGAAGACCGCACCAAGATTTTGTATCGCCAACTCTCTTGTGCCTAACTAGAACATGAACACGTTGGCCACTAACCACACGGGTCATCAACCACACTGAGGCCTTGTTTATGGATGGGCCAGGATTTGTTGGTCCCTCTAGTGCCCAATAGGACATTGTTGACGAAAAAATCGCACAAGGATTCTTGCACCTTCACACTTAAAGGCCTGGAAGAGTCTGCTTAGCTCTAGTGCAGGTCCTAAATAATTCGGAGGTATACAGAGAGTGCCAGTTGGCGATATCCTAACGCAATCGGCGATGGCCCATCGGCATCGGCTTCAATAGCATACATGAAAACTACGATGCATCGTGAAAAGCATGTGAAATACTATAGATCCTATCAATTGGTTTTAGCACAAACATTTTGACACATCCATCTCTATAGTTCAAATTAAACTGATGCGGCGTAAAGATATCGTATCAAGACTACTATGGACAGGACTGAACCGATTGACAGGATAACAAGTAATCTATCGGCTAAAACTCCTATGAACTCCGAACCAACAGGTTAAATCAAACCATCTTGTATGCATCCCCGTCAACATCATGGATCGGGCTTAACCAAGACAGCACCATGTTGACGATCGGCATACAATCTAATCTGAGATAACCTATCGGATCAACATGATCATACAATAAAGCATATAATAAGAAAAACGAATCAATGCATTAAACCGATAACTAGCAAACCTACATAATCTATTAACAATGTCGGACTCAACCGAGAAAGCCACGAATAGATCGATCAATTTACCAAATAGGCTATCCCCGTCGTGATCAAAGATCGGACCCAACTGATATAGCCTAATCTTGACAGGGAATCACTCTAATGCTACATACCTAATAGTTGACAATGCGTCGAAGGGTTGATTGATTGGTTGTGTGAACTCCTTTTCAATAGCCCCGGGTCTAGCAATTTACAGCCGGGGAGACACGAAATCTGCGATTAACGTAGAATCTTAACTAACTCTAATTATTCGCTAACTAAAAGATAAACATTACGAAGCGTCGGCCCACGTCACTCGTAGCCCGCCTTCGTTCATTAAACTCATGTCGACGGTCCATCAGCCTAGCCGCTTGGTCATCAATCCCAATGGCACGTCAGTCCATTTCCTGGTGTCAAAACCTTGCTTGAGTGTATCACCTTGAGGTGAGACATATTCTAGAATAGGTCTTGCTCATTAGAATTGTAAAGCCTATTTATTTTTAAATTTCAAACATGATATCCGCTTTTGTATATCTACAAAACTATAAATAATAAAAAATATTTACATTTTTAACATGTCATATTTGTAAAATAGAGAAAAGAGAATTTGTCATATTTATAGATACGCTACTTACACAATCCATATCCAAATTTAAAAAAAAAACAAAAACGAATAAAATATCAAAAATATTCATCCATATATAATATGTTTTTATCCCTAACACGGCAAAAGAGATTGAGCAAGGGATTCAGCCCAAAACAAGAAGGGATTTTTAATTCATTTTTCAATTAAAATAAATACCGAATTGATATTCTTGGCTTTAAAATTATTTGCATTGCTCAAAAAAAATACCAAAATTTTTAGAATGAAGTTTAAAGCATGAAAATTTTAACAAAAATATCTTCCACTATGATTTAGTTTAAAAATAGGCTCATATTTTAGGTTATTTATTTAATGACTTTATTGCTAATAAATTCTAAAAACATATCTATTAATTTATTTTAAGACTACGCTAATCAGGACGTTACACATCTAACAAAACAAGGGCAGCTATCCAAAAACTGAGACATCGCACAAAAATGAATTCAGTTCACCATGTATACCAGGTCAAATAGACACAAGTAACAAGCAAACTCCATTAAAAACATAACTGTTTTAACTCTGAATTCAAGGGCCTTAACAGTACTTTGCCGCTGCAGATTTTGCTTCCAAACATTTTGCTCCATTCAAAAACATCAACTGTCTCAACTCTGAATTTGGCTTCCAAACATTTTGCTGCTCACTTGAAGCATTTTGCATCCAGCAAGGCCTCCCCCTCAAATGGCTCCTGGTCCTCAATCATGGCATTGACACGCTCCTTCTGGGCCTCATCAGAGAGGTCAACCTTGGTCCAGTCATAGAGCTCCATGTCGTAGACTTCATCCATGACGAACTTGGGGATGTCCTGACCACGGAAGAGCCAGAGTCCCTTGACCTTGAAGGGTGGTGTCGAGCCAATCACAAGCATCTTGCCAAAGGCGTACTTGCGGCACAGATCCATCCGCTGCAGGAATCCACCAACCTTGTTCATTGTCACAAAAGATACAGTGTTCTCATCATTGTACTTGTAGTCACAGAACCACAGAGAGTAACCCTCTGAGTCATACATGCCCCAGAAACCTGAAATAGACATTAATGAGTCCATCATTTGAAGATACAACAAAATAAATCAAGTTGACAGTCTAAATATTTTGCTCAGATTGTCATAAGAAGCTGGTGTAAAAGAAAGAATAGCATTATTCTACTATGTAAGTTGACATGATGTGTAGCACCATTCTCCATCACAAAAGGTCCAAAACCATTTGTAGTATCCATTTGGTCAAATAAAATTGGCATATGCTGTGGGGTATAGGGAGTCCTGGTGATAGGAGGTGGGATGACCCATAGGGAAAATAAGGAAAGGCTGACTGGAAGACAAAGAGGAGCTGCCAGAGGTGAGCTAGAGTTTGGAAAGTAAATGGAAATGTGAAACAGCTAATGCAAAAGGTGAAAAGGTCCAGATGGAAAATGGGTCCTACACTTCTACTATGTAAATCAATTGGGTTCAGCAAAAATATCTTGTAGCTACCAGTAGTTAACTCAGCAATCTTTTTATTTGATTAGTAGTATTACCTTAATACTGTTAGTTTTCAAACAATATTAATTTAGGACCATAAATTTTAAGCACATGATTTGTTTAGGTGAAAGCCCAGTTTAGTCAGACAAACAATCAAGGACTGATGTAGCCACTGTACACTCAGGTAACAATTACAAATTAGCAAAATCAATAATTCCCACTTAATAGACAGTTCCAGCCAACAGTAACAAATATCACATACAACACTTGCTAGGTTATCACTGAATATGACAAATAGAAAAATTCCAAAACATAATGGTAATGATACCTTTAATGGCAACTTCCCGGAAGTTGGTCTTTGTGTTGGAGTATAGCCTCTTCCACTCATCAAGAATCATCTTGCTTGGTGGCAGTAGATCAAGAGGATTCTTTGCCTTCAGTTTTGGCGCCTCCTCTTCCTCTGGAGACTCAACTACCTTAGGTTTTGGGGCCTCCTTTAGAGCCTCCTTCTTGACCTCCTTTGCTTTTGGTTCCTTCGGAGGAGCAGCCTTCTTCTGAATAGGAGGAACAGACTCTGCCTGCTTGACATCACCAATGACCTTCTTGAAGTTGGGCTGGTTAACCATAGTCCATATGTACCTCTCAACATGAGGAAACTCGAAGGTGAAACTCTTGGTCAAGATCCGCATAAAACCATAATAGAGGTTGCATGTCATCACAATATCAGCTAGAGTAACCGAATGTCCAACAAGATATGTGTTTAAAGCAAGGTGTGTGTTTAGAGCTCCCAACGATCTCTTCAATGCAGTTATAGCATATTCCTCAGCCTGCACAAGTAAAATGTAGACTATTATAGCTTGCAAATGCTCAGTCCGGAGAGATGTAATACACTAATCCTTCAACTTACCGCAGGAATATAAGGACCAAAACCAAGCCTTGGGTACAACCACCTTGCAATATTGGCATCAATCTCTGTTGCAGAGAAGTCCATCCATTGCTCAATATGTGCCTGGAAGAATCATCAATGGATCAGCCCTAAAACTCACTATGCTACGATAACACAAATATTCGATAGATCACTTACATATTCAATGAGAGGAGAACCACAGAGAGAGTTGTTGTCCTTCGAGCGAGCAACTTAAGTAGGGCATGATTAACTTTGTTAGTATGAAATTGAGAAAGATCCAGAATAAAAAATACAAGGCTATATACATACCATAACGTGCAATAGCATTGCTCTCAAAAACAGCGCCATCAGGAGTCTCAAGAACAGGAACCTGCAAAGAATGGTAAGTTCTTGATTCACTTTATTGAAATTATCTGCCAATAACTTACTGCACATACCTTCCCTAGGGGATTCATCTTAAGAAACTCAGGGGCTTTGTTTGAGACGCCCATCTCAAAATTCTTGGTCAGCTCAACCTTGACCCCAGTGTACTCTGCAGCAATAAGTGCCTTAAAGGCATTTTTGTTGCCACTTGTGGAATGCAACACCTATATAAATAAAAATATAAGACATAGGAGTCATGAAAGTGGAAATTTATCTGTTTCTGCATATAAAATTAACAAGTATATATGCAAGCAGAATATACAATTGAGGTCCGCTAACTTAAGTGGCCAGACCAGAAAAAGTGTTTCACTCCTAATGCAAAATTAAAACTCCTCGAGTCCATGGCAATACTTCCATATACTTCCTCCATCCCACAAAGACTTTACTTTTAAGATAAAATTGATAAATTAGTTGCAAGAGTAAAAGAACAAATTGCCCCTTATTAATAAGAAAGTAGTATTTTGAAGTATGAAGTGATACGGGTATTGAAGGAGCAATAAAACTTTTTAATTTGTGAACAGAGGATAGGTAAGGACTAAGGAGGTATCAATCAAGTCTTTTTAGGATAACTTCGAAGAGATAAAAACAGAGTCTTTTGGGGCAGAGGATGTAGAACAAAACAGCATTTCTTACGGTTAAGCATTTGAAGTGCAAAAGACTATCATTTGTAGATACTAACTCATATGCCAAGGAGATCTAACGACCTTAGAACAAACCCACCCACCGAACAAATAATCTAAGGGAGATTTACTCTCATGCCAAGCATAAGTTGGTGGAATTTGCCCTTTTGCCCCATATAAGTGTATAACATGTGGCCTCTGGGCCAGTTGTCATACACACGCGACGTGATAAAAAAAGCAAACATCACTCAACTTTGTGACATAAGAACAAATATTCCATAATCTAAAGGATATGACCTATCAGATCAACATTCGACTAAACCCCAAAAAACCTACACCCATGACATGCAAACAGCAAACTGCATCCAGCAAAGATGGTACATAACCAAGAATGTACAACCCGCAATGTGCATCCCATCAGATTACCAACGCAGAACTTATCCTCCTAGTACAGAGCTTAACACCCAATTGCATCAAATATCTACTTAAAGCCAATATAAGCAACACAAATCACAAAGAAACAATAAAGAAATTGGAAAGAGACTCACAAGCGCCATGCCGACTGGATCTGCCGGCCTCCTCCGATCCAAATCTCAGATCTGCACGGAACACGGCGGGAAAAAATCCACCGAATAAAAACAGTGACTCCAAGCATGGCCAGCACGGGGAGACGTGAGAAGGTACAAGCTGAACCTCCACGAGGGGATTCGGGGCTCTTACAGAGTGGCGAGACGAGATCGGCAGCGGCGGCGGCGGCGATAAACCCGGCGATGTAGAGGTCGGAGAGGGGTTTACAAGGTCGGGAACGGCGGATTTATGGCG
>KE372881.1:39247-59332 GCA_000418225.1 Zizania latifolia | reverse complement strand
GAGCCATTGTAGAGGGCTATCGTGGCGGAGACCTCCAAGGTCGGTGCTATGATGACGGCCGATAATGCACTCATTTGGCAGAGGAGGCCGATCACCAAGCGACGGCTCCGAGGACCACGGTCGAGCAGGCGAGGGAGGCTGAGAGAGCCGCCCGACGTGCCCTCGATGTGGCGAAGGAGTCGGCGGAGTCGTCTGCTGCTGAGTATCGGCATAAGCTTTTTCTGGGCGGTCACTCTTTTATTATTGTCTTGTCGTCTCTTTGCCTTAGTCTTCATCGGTCTTCTGTTTGCAGGGAGGCCTGACCAGGACTGGGCTCAAATCGGAGAGCCCAAGGGTGAAGTGGTCGAGCACGTGTACTCGCTTCTGGTCGAGGACACCGACGCAGAGTTTTGGGACAAACTCGAGAGGTTTGAGACCCAGCTCCGCCTCCTCGTTGATGAGGCGGTGAAGTCTGGGACCGAATAGGCCTTGTTCTACGTTTGGGCCCACTTCCTGACGGATGACCTAAGGTTGCTGGAGCGCGGAATGCCCGCCAGGGTTACCGAGGATCAAGCTACGGTGCTCCAGTAGGAGGTGGAGGGCATCGCTACCCTGATCGCCTGGGATCTCCAATTCCTGCCTCCTCCCGAGAACCCTGCCGCATCCCCCGAGGCCCAGAACCCGGCCGTGTCATCTCCCGAAGATCAAGATCCCGCAGCGTCATCTCCCGAAACTCAAGATCCCTCAGCGTCATCTCCCGAAGAGTAGTTATGTTTACATCCTGCATCAAATGTCAGTAGTGGTTAGAAAATAATTCCACACTTTGAGAACTTATGGTTCTTTTTGATGAAGTATGGATAGCTTCTTTCGCCATTTGCAATTTTACATCTTAGTTGCATTTTCACCTCAGGGGACTTTAGGCCATATAGTACTCAGTGTGTGGCTCTTGGGCTACACACACTTACCGACATCAGGTCGAACAAGACCTCGAGGGATTCATAGACTTATTGTTTTTACTAATCCTTCGTGTGCCCAAAGCGAGATTTTGAGCCCCCGATATAGCCATATAGTCTCGGGTGTGAGAAACCGATGCCGCTTATGCACTAATCCTGACATCAAGCATCACGAGTTCTCGAAACCGCTTGGGACTTGAAGTTAAGGCTTTAGGACTCGAGCCCCCGAGGGACTTAGCTATTAGTCGGACACCGAGAGGGCGCAAATGCCAACTCTTTTTCACTCGCCCGGTTGCTGACACCAAACCCAGAGCAAATCCATAGGAGCACAACCGTTTGAGCTAGACGCATGATGCTTCGCTTTGACCCTTACAAGGCCTAAACATTAGCGATTGTTGTCAATGAAGATAAAGAATATGATTTCACTTAGTGAAAAACTTGAACTTTATTCCATATGAGGTTGAGAGTACATAGCTAAAAAAAGGAGGGGAGGAGGCTCGATTGACGGCATTCGTGACCCTTGACAAAATTGGGAGCGGAGTCAGATCGAAGCCCTTTGATAGTGGCTCGTCTCATCGTCGTTCCTTGCTGGTCCGTCGTCTCTTCGGCTTCAGTCTGCTACTCTTTGTGTATTATGACGTCATCGTGGGTCTTCTTGCGCCATACTTTCCTTCGGGTCTGGCGCTTTCGTGATCGATCCTTCGTGTTGTCCCTCCGGTCCTTGGAGTCGTCCTGTCCATCCTCTTCCGAGCGCTCGAATCTATGCCTATCCTACCAAGGCTTCTAGTTGTTCTCCCTGGGCCCTCTGTGCCACCGCCTCGTCAACTCGGTGCAGCGGAAGGAACTAGATCCAAGTGATAGAAATATGCCCAAGAGAATTCTAGGGGAACTGAAAATTTTGGCTTGAGGCCAGAAGTTCCGGGTTCTGGAGCATCAGAAGTTCCGGTTAGACCGGAAGTTCTGGGCCAGCCCCAGTTTTGTTTTCTGGAGGAACCGAAAGTTCTGGTTGGACAGGAAGTTCCGGGCCTGCCTGAAAGATGGATTCTAGATGAACCAAAAGTTTCAGGTGGAGCCAGAAGTTCCGGGTCGAAATAAATTTGACATAGAATGTTATTTTCGAAAGTTCTAGTTGGACCAGAAGTTTCGGACAGAAATAAATTCATACAAAAGGTTATTTTTAGAAATTCTAGGCCTAGACCAGAACTTCTGGGCCAGACAAACAGATTAGATCTATTGGGCTTTAATACTGATTAAAGGCCCATGAGAGGGCACTATATAAGGAGAGAAGTGGCTAGGACGAAGAGGCTGTTGTTGGTGGTGTTGCTTATGTTGCTTCAACCTAACCCTAGCCATCACCTCTCCTGGCTATACTCGTTGTGGCCGCCTCTCCCCTAACTTCCTGCATGATACTAGCATATCGGCGTGAGGTGATCCCGTCCCTGTACGTGTGGATACCGTGGAGGCACCGCTGCTACTGCGGTGCTGATCTTGTCGTGAAGATTGCAAAGATACATCGACTTCGCCGCCGACGATTGGACGGAGTCGGGTAGAGTTGATCGAGGACGCGCTTCCCCAACTCTACTTCCGCTGCACTAGTGCGTCTCATGTTAGAGGTAATGATCTATGATCCTATTACACGCATGGTTCCTGGGCGAACTAGGTAGAAAATTTTAAATTTTACTGCTAGCGTAGCCTCCCCATTCCCCAACACCATGAGCCATGGTATAATCTTTGGCAGACCCAGACCAGGTCCTGGTGAGTCATCTGGCAAGATGGCCTCCGGCGTGCTCGAGAAAATCCTCCCAACATTGGGGGCCTTGAGGAGGTGATTCCCCAAAACTCTGACAGAGACATCGAATGACTTGTTCAGCTACCTGATCAGAGAGCTGACCTAGGGCTAGCTCCTGCACGGCATCGGCCAGGCACTCCATAGTTCGATCATCCTTTCGTGAGAGAAAGGGATCAAGACTCTATCTTGATGACCGCTCAGAAGTTGGAGCCGAGTCTAAAGGGATCAACCTTCTGAGCGAATCGTCCACATACGTCGTGTTGCCCAGGACGAGCGTTGTGCCGGTGCTTGGCTAAACGTTGACGTGGAGATGTCATTAGATCCTGGTGAAAGCATCACGGATCCCTACCTGGTGCGCCAACTATCAGTGAATCACCGATCAGTCCACCCAAGGGAATACCTAAGGTGGTGATTAGATGTGCGTAAGAAAAGCGCAATGCCTTCGAACTCGATGGTCGACTCTAGAATACAAGAGCTAAGGTTTATACTGGTTCAGGCCTCCCTAAGGATAATAGCCCTACGTCCAGTGTTTTGGTGTGTTCAATAATGATGGATCTTATAATACGACACAATCAAGCTATGGAGGCTTGGGACGTTGAAAGCAAGAAAAATATGATAAAAAGCTTGTCCTCTAGGGGGTCTCACCTCCTTTATATACTTAGGAGGTGAGCCTAACAACCCAGGACTCTATCCCGAGTAGGACCTTGATTTTCTACTAAACTCGGGTACTAAATCACTAATTACAAGGATTCTAGTACAAATAAACCTCTAAATATCATATCCAAAGCTTAACTACTCAACTTTCCTTATCAGAATCAAACCTCTGTTTATGGGCCATACCGGATGGTCAATGCTGGTCTTGGTCTGCCCTTGGTCTGGTCTGATAAGCCCAACTGCGGGGTACCCAGGGGTCATATCCCTGACACTGGTTGATGCAAGGTTTTCGATTGTCTTAAATTTGTGGATTGATTTACATGGACGTTTTCTATGGCATGCTTTTTACTATTGTCTTTAATTTGTCACAATTGTACTTGTATTCTTATTTGTGTTATTCTAAACATCTATGCATATTTGTATCTTGTTATCGAACAAACTTCATGATGTAGGTATGGCGTACCAAACCCTCATGCTCTTGGACTGCCACACACCGGTCGTATCGGTCAGTTGTCAAGGGTGCATAGCTTGGGATGTTGTGTCCGAACCCTCCACGAGAGCTCATGAGGATTGACACCTGTTGGATCGACATGTTAGTGCAAGTTAATCATGATTTTGAAAATACATAGTATCAATTCTAATGTTCATCGTAATTTTGCAGGCTACAAGCCTCTGGTCTACTTCCCTTGTGTCGGATGGTAGAGGCCACCGACGATGAGCATGATGGGGTAAGACAAGGCATGTTAGCTTCGATTGTTCCCTGCTAGTAGCTTAGTGGACTGCTAGAGGCTAGAGGCGTACATGTTCCACCTGCCAAATAGGGAGATGACCCGGCACTATATGGCATCGCCTACCTCCTCGGTCTTCCACTTGCTAGCGAGGTGTTGGGACCGATCGATGGGACCCAAATGCCAATCTACTAGCGTGATTTGAGGGGGTGATACATGTTCTCGATCTCCCACCGCTCTCTGGCCTGCCTCCTTATGTCACTCACAGTCCATCGAAGAGGTAGATTCTACAATTCTAGGCAAGTGAAAATAGCATTGTCCATACAAACTTACTTTCAATTAATAGATCACTAACACTTGTTTAATTGATAGGCTGAGCACATCCACCTAAATTTAGATGACACCATGGTCTCTAGGCACCTAGAGGCCCATTTGTCTATTTGGATGTGTGATATTCAACAACATGTAGGCAGCTCAATGGGTAGAGGGCATAATCTTGTACACACAGGCGATCACCGATGCTGCGGAGGAGCTAGCCCTATAATGGAGCTAGGATTTTCCATGCTTATTGCTACGTACCATGGTCTTTGTGATGCGTGCATGAAGATTGGTCTAGGTTCGATCATCGTTGGCTGATCACACCTTCTTTAATTGTGGCCGTACGAGCGATTGACTATTACACGTTCTGTCGATGATCATGCGGCGTACGACCACTGATTGTACGGAGTGTCACTGGAGTTCTACCATCCATCGCACCATGTCTTGTCACTCCTCATCGTATGTCTACTGTCCGTCATACCGATCCACCATAGATGTCCCCTAGATCACCATTAGTCATCCACAATAATGCCTAGGGTATATCAGATGTTCAGTGACTTCACGGGTACATTTCTAGGAGAACATTTTGTAATCTCTATCGCACAAGCTAGCATATCTAAATGGTGTTGTCATTCTTACAGGATTTGTCCACAACCTTCAATGTCTTCAATGATGTTGGGTCATCGGCACAAGCTCCCTGTATAGGTCATCCATCCACGTCGCCAAGCATCAACATAGGTCATGCAACCCCGCCACCTTAGCGAGACATACACATTGATTTCAATGGTAGTGACCTCAATGACTAGACATCATTAGGGCGTCATAGCTATGGGGTGCCCCTCCTCAGATGCAAGACACACCCACGACCACCCCCATTCTATCACATCATGCTAGTCATGTCATCCCTACATCCTGACTAATGTGCGCATAGGGCTATGCACGGTCCTAATGTGTGAGGGACAAGGGAAGAGAGCTCTAGGACATGGGTTTAATATATAGCCATGTGAGTCTTTGTTGTTGTACAATTTTTATTGTATGTTACATTTGTAGTATGGAACTATGTTTGTATACATTCTTTCAGTTTTGGTTCTTGTTTATATGTTGTTGTGTCTTTTATTTCAAATGTTATTTCGCAATTGATCCTCTCAATCCTAATGCCAATTTATATAACTACTACTCACAAAAAATTAAGTTTATGAGAGTCTGCCAATCTAGAGTAATATTTTTGTCGCTAGTCCTATAAAACCCCTCCCCCATGAATTCTCACTTCATTCAAGCAAACTCCACATAAAATATCCAGTAAAAAAATTACAACTTTTTAGGGGGAAATTTTTTAGGCTCGACAAAAGCTGCTCCATCGGGTAGTTTTTTAACAGGGCGAGGGTCCCTAGGAGAAATTTCCCATGAGGGAAATTTACAAACAGGCCTTTCCTGCCCTCCTAGTGGCTAGGAAGAACTTAAGGATCTATTTGGTCAGGCGACTTTGCCTAAATGGGAAATGGTCGTCTAGTTTTTGAAATCATTTGGTTAAGTGGTAGGGGCGGTCAACGGAGAGAATATTTCCTAAATATACTAGTAAGTTCATCCCACAAATTTAGCTGGATAGAAGTGGCCAGCGTCGCCTAACCATGAAGGGACACCGCTCCTTCAAATCTCCAGTGCAGACACCGCCTAGCGCACAGGCTTCTTCCCCAACCCTCTATCACGTGGGCTTCTTCCCAACCCTTCTCGCTGCCGCCACCGAGAGTGCCCAGCCTGTAGAGGCCCCCACCACCGACAAGCCCAATCGGTGCCCCAAGCGCTCTGTCCCCCACGCCAGGATCCCAGGGCCCCTCCCCGTTGTGAGATCCCAGCCCACCAATCTCCCCCCTGCCGAGGAGAGGCCAAGAGCCTAGGGCCTTCGATCTGCCCCTGCTGCCGAGAGGAGAGCCTGGGGCCTAGAGCTCTACCGACCGAGGCTGGCCCTAGGACACGCACGACGCACCACATATTCAGTCTTCTGCTTCCCTGATCTCTGTGCTGCATTCGCTCTCTGAAAGGAAAAAATCTTATTTTTATGATGTTTTTAGTTGCACCAATTGAATATCATTTGTATAGTAATTGATTATAAGCATTTATGTACATTCCAAATGATAATTTTTTTCTGTACATAAGTATTAAACAAGTAAACAACCATACAACGATGTAAAATATCTGAACATTCATTTTTTCTGTTGGCTGTGTAGTATATATGGGTAACCTCATCTTCTACCCTGACTATATCAAGTTTATCTAGGTTTATCCACCAACCAAACAAAAAAATAGACGGCCACATCCATCCTACCAAACAAAAAATAGGTGGCCAAAACCAAAAAACTGGATAGTCATCTCTCATCTAGCTTTTCCCTACGGACTCTAAGTATAAAATTCCCCGATTTGAGATTTGGGGGCACTACGTCACAAAAACCTATAAATTTTATAATTTAATCCTTTTTAAAAACTTATTTTGCAAATAGACCACTGAAAAAACTTATTCCAGAAATAGACCCGAAGCTCAGCGCTAGAGTCATTGACGTCAAGCTATAACAGCTTAGCGCCAGCAACCCTAGCGCCAACCTAGTTGCTGCACTGGCCTCCGTCTGCCAATGTGTCGTTGAGCTGGCAACTGAGGTCGGCGCCATCGACGTTGGTGCCGAGCTCAGCGCCAGCCCCATTGGCGTCGAGCTCAGCACCAATGCCTTTGGCGCTAAGCTCCCTTCTTTAAATACACCCTCATTTCTCCTTTTCTCTTTCCCCTCGTCCCATTCTCTTCCCCTAGCCGATTTGAAATTTCCTCATTCATTCTGCACCCCTCCCTTCAAATCTATACTAATATTCAACCTTTTTTGGCGTTGTTTTTTGTGGATCCGAATCCTCAAGGTGAGATCCTCCATTTCCCATGTTTTTATTACGAATTTGTTGGTGGATTTGCAAGAAATTTGAAGAAGTGGGTGAACCCTAGAATAGTGACATATAGTAATTTGTCGTAATTTTATGGTTAAAACTTTGTGCTTTTGCATGGTAGTCGGTGAATGCAATGCACAAATTCATTTATTTTGGATTATTTGGATATGATGGAACCCTAGGTTTTTGAAATGGGTACTAGCACAATCTTTATATTGTAAAGTTATTATATTTATTTTAATAATAATGGCAGCATATAGGAGTACGTTATTACGTAAATTGACAACACGTTTGGAGATTGAATGTTGTATTATAAATTTATGGTACAAAAGGACAAATCTAAGTACGGTTACGATCCTCGTCACCATCCGCTGGAAGGTGTGGAACCTCCTATGTGTTTTTGTGGAGATAAATGCAAGTTTATGAGAAGCATAGATGACCTCACATACGAGATGAGATATTGGAAGAACGGCAACTACTTGTTCACTCCTCTTAAGCCAAAGCTAAGGCCAAAGCGTGGACCATGTTCTAAGAAACCGGTATAAACAACTATGCTATTTCTTTAGTTATATCTTGTTCTCAAATAAATCGCTTGTAATATCTCTATTAATATTTGTGCATGTAGGTTACTCCTCCACCGTCGCCACCTCCTCTCTGTGACTTTGTCGAATGGATTGACACGGAGGTGCACCCTGAGGACTGGGCAGATCTTATGAGACACAAGGAGTTCAATAGGGAGCTTTTTGAGATGCGATACAAGTTTGCATGTGAGCGTGAGGAAGATGAGAAGAGGAGAGAGGAGCTAGAGCGCAAGGCAAAAGAGGAGTGCGAGGCTGATATGGAGAGGAAGCGAGAGAGGGCTCGTCATGCTAAGTAAGCATGACCGGAGGCTATAAGGAAAGAAAAGTACCCTCGCTACACTCAGTAGTCAGTTCATACAAGTATTAGCTATTTTCATTCCCCTGAAGGCACCTAGTTACGCTTGAATGTGCCATTGTAATGTACTATGGTATATCGTATACTTTGTTATATGTGCTGTCGATGGTGGACTATTTTAATTCATGTGTATTTGTTATTTGGGTGAAAATCTTGGAGCTCTTGTTGCAATTATATTACCATAGCTTGATGGTCGAGAACTTGTTGACGTATGTCGTCCATGTTTGGTTAATTTATCATGTCACGTCATTCTAAAGAAAGGCTTTTGATACAACCTTCTTATCAATCTGATAAATGGGTTCTTTGTTTATCGTTGCTTATAAAGGCCGTTTTTTATCTCAATTCGTCTGAAAAGCTATGGCAACATATTAGTAATCCATTGTAAAATCGTAATATTATGTGATAATTACTCATTATATCGAAGAAAGTAATATTTGTTTTTATTAGATTACGGCAACAATGTACTATACAATACTACTAACAAGTACCTATAATTGACATTTTATCAATCCAATAATATTGCTTATGATTACATATATTATCAATCCATTGTAAAATCATAAGCTTAGGTTCGAATTACTCGTTATATCGTATAATAAAGTTATATAAGACAACATAGATACTTACAAGTTATAGTTGTGTAGTACAATGTACGTACAATTATGTGCGTACCAAAAATAAAAACAAAAATGCTCCATTAAGGTTATGTCAGACATTACTTACAAACACATAAATAGTATTTGCACGTTAAGGTTATGTTGAAAATTTTAATTTAGCACCAAAACTTCCAACTCAAACTGAAAACCGAACTTGCCAATCACTTTTATAATCAAAGTTTTGTATGAATCTCAGAGTTAGAGCTATACGAAACAGGCCCGTAGATGGCAGAGGCTCCATTCTTTCATATATAAATACATCCTTTCATTATAAAAATACACGACACTTTTATTAAAATCATATAAATCTTTTAAAACTTCGTTAATAACAGCTCATTATAAAGTAAGTGAGTTATGTTGCTCAATCAGAACGGCTGAAATGCCAGAAGACATGAGGTATTGCATTTTTTATGAAATAGTTGCAAGTTACAACCATGACCAAAAAGACGACAAATACTTGTAATTGGTCTTAGTGCAAAAGTAGTACCTATAACTTTCCACACAAACCAGGTAAAGACTCAAGTTGAAGTTATCTAATTGAAGATATTTTTTCGAAGCATTTAGATAATTAGATTGCCTAGTTGTAGCTTGTAATCCTATTTTCACTAGATGTTGTTCTTGGAGTATATAAGTTAGCCAAGAAACATTGTTTGCATGTTCGTCATATTTATCATTATATTATCAAATAATTATGATATTCACAAATATGTTAATAAAACTGCTTTGAGGTAGGAGAGCCAGGGCCAGAGCCATCAACCCTGTTCACCTCGGCACCACTATAGCGTGCCAGGTAGTACGCGCTATGGGGGGCCAGGGTTAGCGCTAGAGGCTCTGGCGCTGACCCTGTTCACCTCGGCGCCACTATACCGTGCCATGCAATACGCACTACAGGGGGGCAGGGTCAGAGCCAGACGCTCTGGCGCTGACCCTATTCACCTCGACGAGGGCCAGGATCAACGCCAGAGGCTCTGGCGCCAACCCTGTTCACCTCGGTGCCATTGTAGCGTGCCAGGCAGTATGCGTTACGGGGGAGGCTAGGGTCGGCGCTAGAGGCTCTAGCGCCGATCCTATTCACCTCGACACCACTGTACCGTGCTAGGCAGTACGTGTTACGGGGCTGGCGCCAACCCTGTTCTCCTCGGCGTGAGGGGGGTTGGCGCCATAGCCTCTGGCGTCGACCCTTGCAGTGCTGACGCTGACCCTGGGCATATTACAACCTACTGCTTTACAGGTGGATGTCACAGATCACAGAAATTCATAGTATTCACAGAAATTGATAGATCACAGAAATTCACGGTATTCATAGAAATTCACTAGAAACACTTCAGAATTTGGAGCTAACAATGTCAGAAATTCACTATAAACACTTTAGCCCATGTTAGATCAGTACCCATGAGTACAAGTTTTCTTCTTTGTTGGTGTTGGACAATAGTAACCAGCTGGGCAGAACTTCTCTTCAGTGCTCCCAAAATCAGCCCATGTGTCAGCACCCCCACAGCCAGTCGTGTTTGGAGTTATCTGATACTTGTATCTGATCAAAGTTCAGAAATTTAGAATTCCACTTCCTTGGGTGTGCACAGACGCCCAGCCATATCACCTGAATGGATAAGTTGATCACATCAGAGAACTCTTTTTTTTAAAGAAGCATCACATCAGAGAACTCATCTACAAACTCAAAGTAGCCATAAAACTGCAACATAATCTTCAACATGGACGTCAAAACTCAAAACTGAATTGGAAGAATATAAAAACTCAAAACATGGACTCACCCTCCTTGTGTTTCTCAACTTCTGACTATGGTACATCTTCCTGCTTGTTCTCATCCCCCTCCTTGTGTTTCTCAACTTCAGACTGTGGTACATCTTCCTGCTTGTTCTCATCCATAGCCACAGCAACAGCCAATTCAGTAAACATTAAACTTGAATCAACCCAGTAAACAAGAAATAGATCGTTGAAAATAATATGAAGTTTCATATATCACAGAAGGAATGTTTATTACCTTAGAGTAACATATGGCAAAAGCAATGAAGTTTATGGTGATCCTAAAATAGCCTGCATGATAACAAGATGAAAATAGCTGACATTTCTCATGTTCACACTATAGAAGATAACCATCACAACCATTGCAGCTAGTATAAACGTAATCAGCACACCAAAAGTCGCATCCATTACAGCTATGTCACAACCACTACAGAAGAGTTCACACTATAGAAGTAAAGCCTCAGCGGCTAAACTGCCTACACTAACTAACGGTGATCGGAGGGCTTCGAATTTCGGCGTCACTTGCGTCGGGGGCACGGCGGCCTCCTAACAGTGGAGGGAGTGTACCTACATGTAGTCAAATGTAGGGTTACATTAAAATCAGAAATTACTAGTTTGTCATGGATGTATATACACACCTATCTGTGGGTTGAGCTCGTCTCGATTGGTACACCCGGGGGAACGCCTAAGATGGGGGCGGAGCATCCCTAAGCTAGGACGGTCCTATCTCCTCATGGTTCACTGGCATGTCGTCGTCGGATGAGGTGTGGTACTCGTCCTTGTCGTCTTCGTCGTCCTCTTCATCATCGTCGTCGTCGCGTGCACGCCCCTTCCCAGCCCGTGAACCTGATGCTTGGCCCGAAGTCCCACCTCCTCGAGATGAACCAGCAGGAGCCGACACGTGTACTTCTTCGTCCTGTGTGTACCGGCAACTAAGTCGAGCAGCTAATCGGCGACACCTCTTCTGAATCCCCTGCAAGAAAATAGTTTAGTACTAATACATGCACAAAAGGGTGCTGAAAAGACCGTGGGCCACATCGGACCTCTAGCGCATCCTGTAGTGTTGCATCAGAACGTGGAGAGTCTACAGGCACTCAAAGGGCCACCCCGGCCTCATTGACAGTCAGCAACAACTCTTGGGCCTACATTAGCACAGTACGTAGGGGTTAGTTACGCCAGCGACTACATATTATTAGGCTAACAAACCTGTTGCACCATACTGCTTTATGCTGCACTGGCTCGGCCTCAACGGTATAACCCTAACATGTGGCCGCATCGTACTGTGACACATCCTCTTTGGAGGAGCGATCATCGGCGATGTCGGCATCGGTCCAAGTGGGTCGGAGGAACAATCGGTAGTTCCGCCCAAGCCACTCTAGGTATCGACTAGACCGGGCATCCGTGTGAATCGTACGATGATAGCACAAGTTCTGCACACCTAAGTTCCACTGGGCGATTATCCTAGCGTGGTGGATATGCCATGCTGTTATCTTCTTGTTTCTTTTTCGGTTCAATCTGCAAATATGTTAACAAAAGTTATAGTTGACATGAACACATGACCTTGTATGCAAGTATGCTCCCAGTTACCTGTGAAGTTGTACCCCTGTGGAGAATAGTTCCGGTGGCGCAGGTTGCCTCAAACCAAACCGTCTCATCACATGATGGCATAGCTGGTTGTTAACGACGAAATTTGGCAAAGCCCAAGCCCAATGCAGTTTCGGCGCAGTTGATGAGGGCCCAATATAGTTTCGGCACGTTGATGGAATTCGAGGAGTCTGGTCAAGACACGATCGTAATACGTACGTGTGACTAGATAAAGATATGGAGGAGCCGAATAATTCTGTTATGAAGATAAAGGTAGAGTCGGTTACAATTATATCTACGTAGGATATAAGTCTCCAGACTATAAATATGTAACGTTTAGGTTCAGTTTAGCATCATCAAATCAATCAACAAAACAAACTCTCGGCGCATCGCCAAAACTTGTCACCGGCGAGTTCTTGCTCTCTCGCGGGGCTGCATCGCTCCGATCTCCAACGAGAGGTAAGTTCCGCCAAACATGTATTGATTAATAGATCTAAGGCTTCATCGGTTAGGTCCGACATCTTAGTTTATGTATCAATTATGCTGTATCAGATGCGTGATTTAGATCAAATGTATTAATCTGAGACTTCATCGGTTGAGTTCGATATCTTAGTTTATGAATTTGATTCACGTCACGTATCGTCCATTTGGATGAAATATGCTCTGATTCGTTTAGTATTATAGTTTATTATGGCTCTGCGACTGTCTTGGTTTGATCTAATCTTGCGGCGATAGTGAAGAATAATACGAATACCGATCAGGTATACTACAGCCAGATTCTATCGGAGTATAAGCCGATAGGTTATCTTTCTATGTTCCATCGGCATCGGTGTCGGAATCGGGCAGTCCATATCGGCCTAGCATTATTACGTCCTGCTTTTATGTCTCGATATTGGCTCCAATACTAGTTGATTTTACGGGTCAGATGGCTCAGGCCGATAACTTTATCCTGATAGGTTACGCGGTAAATCTGTTCTTCATGATATGTCACGTCATATAATTTCTACTATGTCATCATTGCACTTTATTTAATGCCTTGGTGTACGTTAAGACCGTCGGCTCGATAGCCGATAGGCGTTACTGCTTATATTTCTTGTTTACCTTATCAGTTGCAGGATCAAACTGATTGGCACGCCATGAACCGCAAATTTAGGACCTGCACTAGAGCTAAGCAGATCTCTCAGGCCACGCGTGTGACCAAAAACTTCACCAACACTGGTACTCCACTACATAGAAGCAAATCAAGGGGCAGCGCATCACCCACCATTCTTCATCCCTCGTGCAAAGCGGATTGAGGTTTATGTCATTCAGCTCGTCGTTTTGATACGGCATCCACTCAACCTACAAGAAACATTTGTTGGGAGACGTCAAACAGGTTGAGGTGTTTTCCATACAATTTAAACCGTGCAAAATAATATGAGTACATGTGCAGGATGTAGCGAGTCGAACTCATTCCTGTAGTATAGATACATGGTCCGCTGATGCCCCGATGGACCAGCCACACGATCAAATAAGTACGCAGCCGACGGGGCCATGTCTGCATCATCATGTGGCCACGGATTCTGTACCCTCCAAGATGGCCTGCCGACCGGAAGGCGAAACCACATCTAGTACTACAAATGAAATAGCCAACGATCAAGTTAAAGTTAAAATTTAGTAATGGCAATACATTAAAATGGAATGTAAACAAAATAAGTTCCTTTAGCAGCAAGATGCACCCACTCATGTTAGCACTCGCAATCGACCTCCTACATGCCTCACATTGTCAATACAACCAGGCCAAAGCCGTCGAGCCCCAGCTATAACTCCCTGCGGTATCCCAATCTTGGAGTAGGGGCAGCCACATCCACGAAGCCATGTCGCCCCCAGAGTCGGGGAAAAGCACAGACCCGAACAGGTATGGCATGTTGGCCCGCACATGCCGTTGCATGGTATCCTCATCTGCATCCTTGGCTACGTGCTGAAAAGTGGCTCGAAGCCATGTGAGAGGAACACCTGATGTCTTCGTCCTCCTCTGGCCCGGTGGTGGAACTAGAGGCTCAACGTCGAGAAGCTCCTGCACCCGAGCACTCCAGCCATCCGATGCCATACTCCCACTAACCGCGTGGCCATGAAGTGGAAGAGCCAGGATCATCGCCACGTCCTATAGCGTGATGGTCATCTCTCCACATGGAAGGTGGAAGGTATGGGTCTTGGGCCGCCACCGATCGATCAGAGCTATGAGGGCTAAAGCATTGAAGGTGGCCAATCCCCTCTATGCTACCGTGGAGAATCCCAACAAACTGGCGCGTTGGAGGTATGGTGTGTACCTGACATCGAACCTCATGGCGGCGTGGGTCCGAATATGTAGAGGTGCAAGCATCTATTAAGAGAAGCAATTTTAGCAGTTATAACATAAAACAATGTCAACTCGAAATGAATACAAACATATCACAACAACACACCTCGCCTGACGTGATCTTGCACGCCTGATGGTTGGCCTCGTACTCGGCCTCGAGAGCTAGCACCTTCGCCATCCTGCAAAAAATGAATCATGCTAGTGGTTAGCACTAACACACTGAACCATGCAGAAATTTGTAAACAACATAGCAATAAATTAGTTGTAATATACTTATAGTATGAAGTATCGTACCCCTTCATTGGCTGGTCTATTCTTTCGGGTCAAACAACGACCCTTCTTATGGCCCTCTTGGTGGCAAATTTAACAACGATTTTTAACTACTGCGGCATCTAGATTGAGCTCACTAGGGGCAGGCCTTTAGGAACCTCAAAATCCTAAATCTATCTCATTCTTGAAACGTTTCGATCTCCTTTTGCCCCTAGTATTGACAATCAATGCCCTATCAGCAACAAACTCTTCATCGTTGTAAGGAGGCCACTGAGTGGGATCAAGGTAAGGCTCAAATTTGACGAACCAAGTATCCACCACGGCCTGAAGTGATAACTCCAAGGGCATACGGTCTGGTGCTTTTGGATCAAGGTTACGGATACGACATACGGCGATCAAGTGCGAGCATGGGATATGGTAGATCATGGGCCCTTGACAGGTGCATTTATTATGAGCAGCAACCATCTTAAATGACCACGCTCCATAGCGCACACCTCCACGTGTGATGCCACCCCTCTCCATAACCTTGTATGTCAAATTCTCCCGATTGAAGCATGTGGCCATGTGCGAGTTAGCTTTTCTATTCCGCTCCTTCAACTTCGTAGCAACCTTGTCACCCCACCTTTTGCCCTGCTGTAATTTCTACAATGCTGCCATATGCCTCGACTGAAAGTACTCATTGAGTTTATTAAAGGTGTATGCAACTATCGCAGTAATAGGTAACTTTCTAATGCCTTTGAGTATATTATTGAAGTGCTCTGCCATGTTGCTAGTCATGTAGCCATAGCGGCGTCCACCAGTGTCGTATGCGCGAGACCATTTGTCCTTCTTCTCTAAGTGGTCCTCGAGCCATTTTCTGGCATTTGCAGAAAGCAAAGGCAAAAGTCTTAGAACATCTTTGTCAAAAATCTATTTTTCATCGATTAGAGTTATGCGTAACAGCTCTTTCGTCTGCCCATTATCAGCTCTCGCCTTATGGAAATTAGCATAGAAGTGTCGATTGCACCACCTGTGGTACACACGGGGTAGTCCATCTATCTCTGTTCATAGTGCATTAAGAATGCCAGGGTGCCTATCAGAGACAATGCACACTTCTCTGCTTTGCCTAATGATCACTCGCCTGACAAGCTCTAAAAACTAGGTCCAGCCCTAACTATTCTCTTTCTCTACCAAAGCAAATGCCAACAGGAACAGTTGATCCTCTGCATCTGCTATGATTGCTGTCATTAATGTACCTCTATATTTTCTAGTCAAGAAGGTGGCATCAACACAAACAACTGATCGACAGTGCTGAAATCCTTGCACAGACTGGCCAAAGCACCAAAAGGCACGACAAAATATTTTTTCGATACTCCATCAACAGTAGTGTACCTGTTTGGATGCGCATCTATCTGATATACCATCGAAGGGTTCGTTGCTTTCATGGCTTGCATCAATGTTGGCAGATGAACATATGCTTCACCTCACTCCCCATATATCAAGTTCATCGTCTGTTGCTTTGCTCTCCAAGCCTTCCCGTACTTCACCCAATAACCAAATACCTCAAAGATAAATTCAGCCAAAGCAGACAAAGACAAGGTAGGCTATTTCTGCATGGCATTACACAACCTCCTAGCAATGAACTGCGAAGTGAGTTGTCTATGAGTACCACTATCTTGAGCACTACCACACCTATGAGCATTCCCCACACGTGAAATCATCCATATGTCACCCTTATTCTTCGAGGCGCTAACTCTCCATTCACATTTCACATCAACACAAGCAATATTATACCTCCTCAATGCATCGGAGTACACCACATGGTACGGTCGGTGATGAACTATTGCGTACTCCAGAAGCCATGTCTTCAGAGCAAGCAAAGATGAGAATTGCATCCCTTTGACCAACACATCCTTCTCGGACGGTTCAGGAAAGCCATCATTAGCCATTGCACCGTCCAAAGTTGCACCATTCATGTTCCTCAAGTCACAAAACTCATGAATATTCGGATTCCTCCCAAACACCTTTTCAAATGTGCACTCTTGCAATGTCATCCTACCATCCTCCGTGAGTGGCTACAGCGGGCGATCGTCCTTCGAGTTAGATGCATATTTATTCTCGTAAAGGTCTCCGCCTTCGTCGCTTTTACCTTCCTCGCTTCCACCTTCCTCGCTTCCACCATCCTCGTTTCCACCTTCTACATATTTGTCCCACTGGTAATCGTGTCCAATGGGCGAGCTACATCCAAAGCTATCTTCCAACCCGGTATGATCAAACTCCCCTGTCTGGACCTCAAGAAAATCCTCCCGTACAAGTTCACACTTCGATCCTCCGTTTATCCTATGACTTGGAGAACGGTCTAAATTATTCATGCCTTCACCATTTCTACCAAACAAAAATTGTGCATGACTAGGTGAATGGTTCAAATCCAATGTGGGCACAATTTCATTCTTGTATGCGATCACCTCTAGAGACTTGAACACAGACTCCTTAACTATTTCAACATAACACTCCCAATCAGTTTGCCCTATCAGATTTAGTACGTACCTATGTCCTCTAGCCACCACGTAGCTACCCTAGAACTCAACGGAATATGTATCATTTTCAAACCATCCAAGTTCATGTTGTACTCTTAATTTCATCTCTTTAAAGGTTGGAGGATGTGTAAATATTAATACTTGCACATTCATGTCGACTAATTTGATAGGTCCGCTAATTTTGGGTTCAAGCACTCTACCCTCATAGTACACATGAACCAATCTATCTATCTACAACCTACTGGAAGAAAATTAGTTTTTTCACATATCCATCTACAACGAATACATCTATCAAATGAATTAATATACATACAAATATATTCAATTAACGATACAAGTACGACTTAGTACATTAATAGGTTTTAAAGATTTCAACCATTTCAACAGCTAGCTTAAGACTATACTCTAAACATTTCAACCATTTCAACAGCGATACAAGTATGACTTTATCCATGTATACATCTAGGGCTTACTCAATTTATCTCAAAAAATTCAAAGAAAATTTAACCAACTACCCACATAGTCTTGTCCATCCGTACAATGTCATTATCAATGGTTTTTGGAACACCCACAATTGACACTTTCAGTTTTCTCTTGCGGCACTATATCAAAAGGAAAAAAGGATAAGCAAATAAACAGACAGATGTAAGCATGAAACCATCCACTTATACCATATATGATTGAGGTCAGACATTTTGTTTTTCTATCACATTCCACGAACAGAAGATAGATTTTGTTCAGACGAAATGAACAAAACTAACAAATCAACACAGATTTCAACTAAATTGACAAAATCTCATATTTTCGCCTACACATAATTTCTCAAAATTCTCACAAAATAACCGATGAAACTTCGTGAAATTTTGAGGGATGGAGGAGCTCACCTGCGTGATTCTGTTCCTCAAAGAAAATCGGGGAGAAATCGGTGCAGAGAAGGTAGATCGAAGAGTGGAGCCGGCGGGAGGAGAGAGTTAGGGTTTCTGCACTGTGCGAGTGGGGAAAAGGAGAAAGGAAAAGAGAATCGCGTAGGCGCTTAAGTCCCATAGCTCAGCGCCAACGTCATTGACGCTGAGCTGGCGCCAAGGCCGCTGGCGCTGAGCTCTTTTATGACTGCCAGCTCAGCGACACATCGGCAGATGGAGGCCAGCGCGGCAGCTAGGTTGGTGCCAGAGTTGCTAGCGCTGAGCTTCGAGTCTATTTCTGGAATAAGTTTTTTCAGAGATCTATTTACGAAATAAGTTTTAAAAAGGACTAAATTGTAAAATTTATAGTCACAAAAAATGCCCTCTAGAGACGATTTTTAAACTTCGCCCTCGGGAGGTTTAAAAAAACACCTCCTAAGGGGCGATTTGAGGTTAATTTTGTAAAAAATCGCAACAAAAATATATTTTTGTAAATTGAAAATAAAATAAAATAAATAAAAAAACTCTCTCGTCACCCTCCTTCCTGTCGCGGAGAACCTTTTGGGCTGGCCGTAGCGACTTACGTGTTGGGCCCACACCATATCTGATGGGCCTTTCGCTCGTTTGCTGTTCGGCCCAAGCCTAATACCTAGTAGTATTTTTCTCGGGCCGAGTCGCTAGTTCTCTACGGCTTCGCCACGCCGATCGCGCGCGCCCCAGCCATGGCGATGGCGAGACGGCGACGGCGGGGCCGGCGAAGAGCGAGGAGAAGCGGAAGAGCTAGCCGTGGACACGGAGATCTGATCCTGGCCTCGCCACGCGCCGCGGCAGCCGGAGGTGATTCGCCCGACCATCCCCATCTCCCTTGCCTCTCTTAGCCACGGGTGGGCGGGTGGGCGATGCCTCGCGCGGCCCTGTGCGGCCCGGGGGCTGCGTGTGATGCCCGTGGGGCGTTCGGCGATCTGCGCAGGAAGGGCTTCGCGCCTTCTCTAGGGCTCCCGAGGTGTGCCCGCGGTTAGGGATTGCTTTCGGTCTCGGTGCTCGCTCGCACGTTGGTTGCGCTGGTGTAAGGTTTCTTACTCTCTTATTTGAGATTCTGTAGCGCCGCACGAAATGCATTTTAGCTTCGCACTTGTGCGAGTTATGTGAAGTCGTATAGGTAGAGCATGTGATTTTGAGGACAAGGGCACCTGTTCTTCTCCTTACTTTTATAAATGTTTTACTATTCTTGCAATTTGGAAATGTATTAGCGTACTTTGGATCTAGCATGCTTCAATGCTTCAAAAGTCCCAAATAAATCATGAGTAAAGTACACATAACTTTTGTATAAACCTGCAAAAATTCAATGTTAGATTCATCCTACGTATTGAAACGACAAGTTTTACCGCTAGCACATCATTTACAGTCCAATCGAGTTCTTGTCGTTTTTGTTTCTTAATATACGTATAGTCCCAACACAATCAATCTCTGCTGGGACAAATATCGATTAACCATTCCCTCCCACTGTCACATGACTTGCTGATGGATTTTTTCGAGAATTTGGTAATCTTTAAGCATAAAAATTGTATTATATTGCAATAGGATGTATAATGTTGTTTCAGGACACAATCAACCTGTCATATGGGGCCGGCACTACCAGCGCCGGGCCCGGCCCAAAGAGGGCGCAAGGCCCAGTAAGGCAGGATCGGCCGGTCCATGAAGGAATTAGAGTCCAAGTTATTTAAAGAGTTAGATTTAGTTAAAGAATTAGATCCCTTGTTAGTTAAGATTTGTTAGTTA
>KE372881.1:18335-30266 GCA_000418225.1 Zizania latifolia | reverse complement strand
CGGCCGGGGACGTAGGGTGGCTGGGGAAGGAGATGAGCAGGAGATGTTCAAGCTACAGGAAAGTACGGCTCTGATACCACTTGTTAGTAACTGCACTCTTACTTGTTAGTAGCTGCACTCTTACTCTCATTGAGAGGATGACACTAGGAAGAGTTGGGGAAATTTTTTCTGATTTACTTCTCACACAATGCCATACCAACCCAAGGGGTAGGGATACATTTTATAGGCAGCCATGTAGAGTATATGCCAAGATGCTAGTCTTGATGCCAAGATGATATCCTAAAGATGTTGTCCTAAAGATGCTAAGATGATGTCCTAAAGATACTAAAACAGCAGCACATACTAGCAGCAAGACCACAAAGACTTGACCAAGTACAAAGACCATAAAGACTTATCCATTAGTTGGGTGTCCAGTGGCTAGAGTCCCTAGGACCAATCTTGTGGGATTTTAGCCGCTGCACCCTCGCCTTCGTCCGAGACGGCCACCGGGTGGTGTGGTCCACATCAGCCGCACTCTCCCTGACTCCACCAGCCCTGCTTGCTGCTGCAGGGGAGGTATTGGATGACCTCCTTCGGGAATTTGAGCACCTATTTGCTCCTCCATCCGGCCTGCCTCCGGTTCGTCCCCGTCCCCACCGGATTCAACTTCTGCCAGGCACAACCCCTATTGCAGTTCGGCCATATCGCTATGCGCATGCACAGAAGGAGGAGCTGGAAAAGCAGTGTGCAGAAATGCTGCAGACAGGCGTAATTCGGCCAAGTGTGTCGGCCTTTTCTGCCCTAGTGCTGATGGTTAAGAAGGCGGATGGCTCTTGGCGTTTATGCGTCGACTATCGGGGCCTTAATGCAGTAACAGTTAAAGACAAGTTCCCGATACCGATCGTCGATGAGCTGCTTGATGAATTGAGAGGGGCCAAGTTCTTCACCAAGCTAGATTTGCGTTCTGGCTATCATCAAGTACGAATGCACCCCGATGACATAGAGAAGACAGCTTTCAGGACTCACCAGGGGCTGTTTGAGTTTTTGGTTATGCCCTTCGGCTTAACCAATGCACCAGCGACATTCCAAGCGCTAATGAATGAAGTACTGAAGCCGTTCCTTCATCGGTTCGTGCTAGTTTTTTTTATGACATTCTCATTTTCAGCTCTTCATGGTCCGAACACTTGCAACATGTACACGCTATTCTGACCAAGCTGCAGGAACACCATCTGTTCATGAAAAGGTCGAAATGCTCCTTCGATCGGTGCGTGCTGTACGTGCCTTCCTGGGTCTGGCCGGCTACTACCGCCGCTTTATTCGCAACTACGGCGCCATTGCTACACCATTGACGAACCTCCTCCGCAAAGACGACTTCCGGTGGGGCGCCGAGGCCGAGCGGGCCTTCAGGGAACTGCAACAGGCACTCACAACAGCCCCGGTTCTCCAATTACCGGACTTCACCCAGGAGTTTATCGTCGAATGTGACGCATCCGGGTCAGGCTTTGGTGCTGTTCTGCTGCAATCAGGGGGGCCTATCGCTTATTTCAGCAAGCAAATCGCTCCACGGCATGCCAAACTTGCAGCTTATGAACGCGAGCTTATCGGGTTAGTCCTGGCAGTCCGGCATTGGCGTCACTATCTCTGGGGACGATCTTTTCTCATCAGAACAGACCACTTCAGTCTGAAATTCTTGCTTGATCAGCGGCTGTCAACAATTCCCCAGACTTAGTGGCTCAACAAACTCCTGGGATTCGACTTCAGGGTTGAATTCCGCCCAGGGTCTGCCAATACAGTGGCTGATGCGCTGTCTCGCCGAGATTCTGAGGCTTGCGGGACAGCCATGGCACTGTCTGCCCCCAATTTCTAGCTATTTGATGACTTAAGGGCAGAATTCAGCACTGATCTGGTCCTACAAGCATTGAAGGAGGAAGTAGCAGCCGGCAATAAGGGTGATTCATGGCGCATAGTGGATGGACTGATCACTGTTAATGGCCGGGTATACGTTCCCCCGCTGTCTCCAAGCATGCCGGCTGTATTGGCAGCAGCCCATGGGGCCGGCCATGAGGGCGCCGAGAAAACACTGCACCGGCTTCGCCTCCACTTCCACCTCCCACAAGCTCACAAGATAGTCAAGGACCATGTGCGCTCCTGTGTTACTTGTGAGCGAAACAAGGTGGAGCAACTGCAACCTGGGGGCCTTCTTCAGCCGCTCCAGGTGCCCTCCTCCATATGGTTTGACATAGCAATGGATTTCATTGAGGGCTTTCCACGCATCAACGGCAAGTCGGTGATTTTGACGGTGGTGGACAGATTCTCTAAGTATGCCCACTTTGTGCCCCTCGGTCACCCTTACACAGCTACCTCCGTGGCTCGAGCTTTCTTCGACGACATCGTCCGCCTCCACGGGTTGCCTAGTTCCATCGTTACTGACCGTGATCCAGTTTTCACTAGCAAGTTTTGGAAGGAGCTCTTCTCCCTGGCAGGGGTCACTTTGGCCTTGTCATCAGCCTTCCATCCACAGACTGACGGCCAATCAGAGGCCACTAACAAAGTCATCTCCATTTACCTTAGGTGCCTCTCAGGGGATCGTCCGAGGCATTGGCTGCAATGGCTTCCTTGGGCGGAATTCTGCTACAATACTTCATTCCACTCCTCCCTGAAGACATCCCCATTTCATGTGGTTTACGGCAGGGAACCACCGGCCTTGATTCCATATAATTCGGAGGCCAGACTCCCCGCAGTTCACCAGCAGCTCAAGGACCGTGATGAGTTCCTGTTGCAGGTCCGGGAAAGACTGGAGCAAGCACAGCACCACTACAAATATCACTACGACCGCAAGCATCGAGAGCTCACATTTGAAGTAGGGGACTGGGTTTGGCTCAGGCTGCTCCACCGACCTATGGCCTCCCTACAATTGCAAGGGCGCAGCAAGCTGAGACCGAAATTTTTTGGCCCTTTCAAGGTGCTGGCTCGGGTGGGAGAGGTGGCATATCAGTTGCAGCTACCTCAGGGGGCCCGTCTCCACGATGTGTTCCATGTGGGGCTGCTGAAACCCTTCCATGGCACCCCTCCAACATCCCCGGGCAGGCTGCCAACCGTGCACAATGGCCTGGCGTGCATTGAGCCACTGAAGGCTGTTCAAAGCAGATGGGCTAGAGGACAGTAGGAGGTGCTAATACAGTGGAAGGATCTCCCGGCTGCAGAGGTGACATGGGTTCCCTTGGCTGAGTTCCGCACTCTGTACCCAGCCTTTCAGCTCGAGGACGAGCTGCTTCTCCAGGGAGGGAGAGATGTCAGGTGGGGCAGGCACTACTCTAGGCGCAAGAAAGAGCAGGCCGAAGGAGAGAAGAGGCCGGCAAGCAGCTAAGAGATAAGTTGCTGTTTTTCTGTTTTCTAGTTTAGAAAGATTAGATTAGATTGATTGAATAAGATTGTATTGCCATGAGGGGCTGGTACTATATAAACCGGTCCCTCTACTCTATTTGGTATGCTTAATAAAGATTGGCAATTGCCTTCATCCCTACCGAGTTCCTTGTCTTCTCTGGGCGTCGCCACGGTGCCGCCTCGTCGGAGAGGACCAGGGCCTCGGCCAGTGACTTCATTCAAGTATCAACTAAGTATCTCCGTTCCGACCAACTCAGTTGGAGCCCTTGCCGGTGACAGATAATGCAAGAAAAATACTGCCTTTATTTTATTCAAGTAAAGTAGAACAAATATCAAAATGAGGGTACATTTTCAGTCACAAGAAGATTAGATGTTAATGATCATAGATTTGCGAAGGAGTTTGGGAGGTGGCAAAAAATGTTTTGTTTCTATAGGGTGTTTTACTAATGGCTCCTGTTGGGTTTCAATTCTAGTCTATCTCAACTTGTTTGAGATTGAAAGACTTTGTTATTACGGTTGTTCTGTAGGGTGTTTTATTGTTAGCCCTCTCTGTGGATTGATTGTCAACATTTGTGAACTAATAAGTAGCAACAAACCTATGGATTTTTTTTCCTGACTTGAACGGCAATATCTTGTGTATATTTGCACTTCCTGGCTGAAACGAAAGAAAATGAGACATCGATGATACAGTAGCACAGGAACATGCCATTTAACGACCGTGGAATCCACCTCTGGTTCCAACAAATATGCAAGATGAGAAAGACAAGGAAGCAACAAAACAGAATGCAATTATAACCATATTTTTCTTTTGGGGGAGGAAAAATTGCATGATAGCCCATTCTCCAAACAAAATTACTCACAACAAATCGTAAGTCAGAAATCATAACTCTAAATGATATGCTCCAATCTGATAGTTTGATCATTTATCTTTGTTTGAAAATGACTAATTTATTCATTAAATTAATGGCCATGCAACAGAAGTAAAAAGCTTCAAAAGCCTGTAATTGTTTCTTTTTCATTGGTATGTTTCTTGTTATATTACTGCAAACAAGGCTTGATACAGTTGAATTGGAGAAAAATGTATTTTTTAAGCAGAGATATGAAATTCAGCAATCACATAGGCTGTTGCATCAGAAAGCTGGATAGACAAACTTGTAGGCGTTTGACTTACACATAAATCAACTTTTTTCACAATATAAGTGTTTAATTGAAGGTGTTATTGTTGATGCAGACAAATAAAAAAGAAAGTGTGGAGATCTCTCCTATATGTTAGAGGGGTTTCACTAACAGAACAGAAATAAAAAGTGGTCTGACTTTTACATTATGTCTATACAGAGTAAGAAAATTGACTGGCCTTTATACTTGATTTAAAATCGGGTACACAAGTACATTTTACCACAAGCAACCTTTAGCGCCATCATATTATGATCCATCTTCATTGCCAAACATAATCCCTGAATGGTAGAACATTTAGTCCCAAAATAAGTGGCTGTGATTCATGATGGAAATATGCCCAAGAGAATTCTGGGGGAACCAGAAGTTCTGGCCTGAGGCCGGAAGTTTTGGGTTCTGGAGTATCCGGAAGTTTTGGTTTGACCGGAAGTTTCGGGCTAGCCCCAGTTTCGATTTCTGGAGGAACCGGAAGTTCCGGGTCTGCCTGAAAAGTTTATTCTGGACGAATCGGAAGTTCCGGGTGGAATTGGAACTTCCGGATCGAAATAAATTCGATACAGAATGTTATTTTTGGAAGTTTCGGGCCTGGACCAGAACTTCCGGGCCAGACGAACAGATTAGATCTGTTAGGCTTTAATACCGATTAAAGGCTCATGAGAGGACACTATATAAGGAGAGGAGGGGCTAGGACAAAAAAGCTGTTGTTGGTTGTTGCTTCGATCTAACCCTAGCAGCCACCTCTCCTAGCTACACCAGTTGTGGTCATCTCTCCCCTAACTTCTCAGATGCTGAGGTATTGAAACGGTACAGCATGCAGAATTCCAAGAAAGGTTTTCTGCCAATATCGCATGGTATTACTCTGAGCAAGAGTCAGTGTCCCTCGACACCTAATGAGCTTGAGAAGATGAGTGCGATCCCGTATGTCTCCGCAATCGGGTCCATCATGTATGACATGCTTTGTACACGCCTAGATGTTTCTTATACTTTAAGTGTTACGAGCAGATACCAATCAAACCCGGTGAAAGTCACTAGGCGATAGTAAAGAGTATCCTTAATTACTTGAGAAGAACTGAGGATATGTTCCTAGTCTATGGAGGTGAGTAGGAGCTCGTTGTAAATGATTACACCGACTCTAGCTTCCAAACCGACAAGGATGATTCGCGATCGTAGTCTGGATTTATGTTTTGCCTCAATGGAGGCGCAGTGAGTTGGAAGAATTCCAAGCAAGAAATGGTTGCAGATTCAACAACGGAGGCCGAGTACATTGCAGCTTCTGAAGCTGCGAAGGAGGCTATTTAGATCAAAAAATTTGTTTCTGAGCTGGGAGTTGTCCCTAGTGCGTCCAGTATAGTGGACCTCTATTGTGATAATAGTGGTGCCATTGCGCAAGCCAAGGAACCTAGGTCGCACCAGAAGTTCAAGCACATACTTCATTGTTTTTACCTCATCCGTAAAATCATAGATAGAGGTGATGTAAAGATATTTAAAGTGCACACGAATTTAAACATTGCCGATTCGCTGATGAAGCCTCTCTCATAGCTCAAGCATGAGACGCACTTGAGTTCTATGGGTATTAGATATTTATGTGAGTGAGTCTAGTGTATGTAAGAAAAGGTGTCTTGTCTTTGCTAATATACATTTAGATAATTGGTTATCTTGTTCCTTGAATAAATGTCTTTTACATTGATCAGCAAGTGTGTAACTTGTTTGTGAAACTCTTTGTTTTATAATGATATTATTCTAAACGATCCCTAATCTCAAATCGTCATGTGGGACAATGATGATTTATAGATTAGCACATCTATCTGATTGATAATCATGTTTCGTGGATCATAGACATGGAGATGTCAAATCAGTGATGTGGACTCATGTTAGTGAACATGGAGTTGGATAGACCCACTTTGAGATACTGCTGGGATTGTTATTTTTAATGTGCCATCAGTTGTCATCTCAAATGGTGTACCTATAGAATCCTTAGACCTGAGATCGTCATTGATTTCAGAATGTGTAATAACACACTTAGGGGCTTTCAAACGCTATTACATAACTGGGTAGTTATAAAGGTTGCTTTTGGGTGTGTTATGAAACATGTTATGAAACACGGTCAAGATAGAGTTTACCCCTCCTAAATAACGGGAGAGACGCCTCTGGGACCCTCGAGATAGTTGGATTGGAAAAGTGCATGGCCATGCCACTATGATCAAAGAGTTGATCATGATTAATCCACTACTTTATCGAGTGAAGTGTCGAGCTATCATAAGGGTGGCACGAATCTCGCCTTGAGCTTGACTGATGTCGTATGATAAAGGGATTGGTGCGTGAGTATATTAAGGTTTAGAAAATATGATTTTGATTTTGTATGCTTTCGGGGGTTAATATGTGCTGCTAGGTACCGCTATTGATTTACGATCCGGAAAGGGTTTCCGAGTTGCAGCCGTTTGCATATGAACCTATCGGGTCGTGCGCTTAAGGGGATGGGATTTAAAGTTTGCAAGAGTTGACTCTTGTGCAAGTGGGAGATTGATGGAAATATGCCCAAGAGAATACTGGGGGAACCGGAAGTTCTGGTCTGAGACCGAAAGTTCAAGGTTCTGGAGCATCCGGAAGTTCTGGTTCGGCCGGAAGTTCCGGGCCAGCTCCAGTTTTGGTTTCTAGAGGAACCGGAAGTTCTGGGCCTGCCTAAAAAGTTTATTCTGGACGAACCGGAAGTTTCGGGTGGAATTGGTACTTTCGGGTCGAAATAAATTCGATACAGAATGTTATTTTCAGAAGTTTCGGGCCTGAACCAGATTAGATCTGTTGGGCTTTAATACTGATTAAAGGCCTATGAGAGGGCATTATATAAGGAGAGGAGGGGCTAGGACGAAAAGGCTGCTGTTGGCTGTTGCTTCGACCTAACCCTAGCCGCCACCTCTCCTAGCTACACCGGTTGTGGCCATCTCTCCCCTAACTTTCCGTATGGTACTAGCATACCGACGTGAGGTGATCACGTCCCTGTATGTGTGGATACCGTGGAGGCACCGCTGCTACTGCGGTGCTGATCTTTCCGTGGAGATCGCCGGACTACGTCGTCTTCATCGTCGACGAACGGACGGAGCTGATCGAGAACGCGCTTCATCAACTCTCCTTTCGCTGCCCTAGCGCGTCTCGTGGCTAGAGGTAATGATCTATGATCTCATTACACGCATGGTTCTTAGGCGAACGGGATAAAAATTTTAAATTTAGTGCTAGCCTCCCCATAACCCAACAATTCATTCCTTCATCCCACCCCTAGGTTAACCTTATCCTTAATTGTTCTCCCTTTACTTCTTCCATTTTTGTTGTTTCTCTGATCTGATAGCAACTGGTTATAGCAGGTGTGTGCCTCCCACAACCACTTACTGGCTTGCAGTCTGAACGCATTCTCACCATCATATTAGTTTAATGGAGCATTTTTAATTTCACTGAAAAACTTATTGGTTGAATTGTTGCAATTTATATTTCAGACCTTTTACTCTTGACACTAATTTTCACTACTTTGAATGGCCTAGTATTATTTGAAATTGTTCCTGTCCAGAATTTTGTGGGAGCCTTATCTATGATGAAATAAAAACATATATATTATCTAAGCTGTCACTGCTGTTAGATTCTCTGATGGCCAAGAGTTCAGCAGTGCCTTTTCAAATATCTTGTCCCATCTTTTTTTAGTTAAGGATGCAAAGAGTGTGGAAAAGGATTAGACATTTCATGTTAGAGTCCACCAGTTCTTATATTAAATAAATGTTGGTTGGCATTTCGCTGGTCCATTTATATATACTAGTTGTCGTGCACAAAATGATACATGCTATGAAAATGCTGTTATGAGAATATTGCTCGTCTATTGAATTTGCATAATTAATTTTGATTCACTACAATCATGTAGAGGTACTGATGATTCATATACATCAGATATAGTACATACGCCTTAGAGAACATAACAAATCGTTTGCAATTAATGAAAATTAAGGCAATAGGTATAGGAAGGGCAAGGAGAGCCGTAAGTTGGAAGCAACGGATGGCTGAGATCAGCGTTATATACGTATGAGCACAACCTTTTATGTAACTTACATGTGCGTATATGGTAGTAATTCAGTATATACATTTTTTCGATAATGGAATTTAATCCAGCCTCTGCATCAATGTGTAACCGAACATAATATAGCATATATACAGATATATATATATATATATATATATATATGTCAAATATTTGCTTTGCGGCCTCACTTGAGTAATTTACAGCCAACTCTAACTCATTGTCCACCACTTTTTGAAACAATTTAAGAATTGCTGATCTTTGAACATGATCCTACACTTCAAGATATAACCGGCATCCTTACTGACCTACCTGTATATGCACTGTAATTGTTTTCTTTTTCAGTCACCAACCATTCATTTGCTGTTACCCCCACAGAGGGGTCCCTGTAGACATGGTGCACAGTGTCCTTTTGCACAAAGCCATGACCCCCCTTTGGATTTGCAGAGCCTTCTGAAAACTACATATTTGTTGGGCACAGGTCCATGATTGAGCCTGACCTTACCACCTTGCAAGTCGTGACAGCGAGTGAATTACTCTCACTCCAGTCTCCAGGAGTGATTCCAAGACCGTATACGTATACGTCCTAGCCTTCATACAAATCAGCAGCTGCCTTTCTGTTAAGAACATTATCCAGCTGTAGTAATTATACGACAATTGATAAGAAGTTTGACAGTGCTGTTTCAATCTTTTGTGGATTAAGTCTGAACTGTAGTATGGCCTATCTCAATTAGTCAAGTGGCATATCAGCAAAAGCTACTATAACTTTTACACTAGTTCTTGTCAGATAACAACCTTTGTGGTTTAATTAGGATGTGACGGATACTCTGCGTCTCTTTAACTGATCATTTGATCAATAATTAACCATGTGGCTGGGTCATCCTCTTGTAGAGACCTACAGTTCTCATGATCCCACCATATACTGCTATAATTATACTAGATCCCCAACTGGTTTGAGTGACACTGTGCTACTGTTTCCACTGTTCGCAGGCCCCTGTTTATTGAGCAAAGAAAAGTTCTATACAGAAGGCAAATTCCCCAACGATTGTGCTATTCACTGGAACCGAGGTTGTTGATCACTGGCTCAGATACGCTGAATACTATGTCTGATCAATTATATTCTGAACTGGAACAGTTTCCTCGGATTATCCATTGTTTCACAGTTGCATCATTCTCACAGTAAGTTCATGATTGCATCTTAGGAGTGAAGGGTTATGACTTCTCTTGCTAACCTGAAACCTTTGACCAGTTTTTCTTCAGAACTATTTCGTAGTAAACTGCAACTGTTTTTCATATCATGCTTTCATTGTCAGCTCATCTAAAATAATTAGACTGATCTGAAATTGGTGCCGACTGTGGAACCTCCAGGTCCCTACTCCAATAATTCTTACACTGTTTGTTGATAACCTGCAGTCTCCAGCTCTGGTCTGGCAGTACTTGGTTTCTACTCACCTGCAAATTAATGGTTCAGAGATCTAGCTCCGATCTCGATGCACCCAAGGAAACATCCATCGTTGGAGATCTCTACAAGCAAGTGGGTCAACCCATGATCTAGCCAATTGCTTTTCTTTGTCAATTTCCACCTTCCTTTTTACACATGCACATTGCCATGCATCATGATCCACAGAGCTCATCCTCAGTCCTGCTGCCGCCAAAACAAAAGGGCGCCATGGCTTAGCTGCAGAGCTGTGCGGTGGGCGAGGCCGCGGTGGCTGCCCCTTTTGCATGGACTTGCGGCCAATCAGTCGCTTGTTTGGGCGTGCGTGCGCGCGCCTCGCTGCATCCTGTCCCCATTTTGAGATGGCCGGATCACGAGGGGTGGCCAGCAACAAGTCGCCCAGATTTTGGCCGCACGCAGCTGGGGGCGTATGGGCTCGCTCATGTGGGAAGACGCCGTCGCTTTCGCGTTTTTCGACCGTGTCTGGCTCGCGCGTAACAGAGGATAGATCTTCGGCCAGGGCGCATCAGGCCCAGCTGAGCTGAGGATAGCTTGAAACAGCTCAAGAGCTCAGCTGAGTGAGTGAGCTACTACCTGCACGGCTTCTCCTAGCTTGCCTTGCCTCTTTTGGTAATCGGCATGGAGGAGGAGAATACTGTTTCCTAGCACTGTTTGTACTGTTGAGTGGGGCACGCACTGTCTTGTTGAACATTTGGGAGTACACTTGCTCATGATTCAGTATTTGTTATTGTTGACGTGGTAACGGTAATTTCAGACAAGACAGGAAGTTGGATATGCAGGAGTGATCTTTTTTTGCTAGAACATTTTATCTGAAAGGGTAAATCATGAGATGGTTTTTTACTTTCTGTGAGCAAAAGGTTTATACATAAAAGCTTTTTGTCACGGGCACTGTGGAAATGTTTGTCTTATGTGATTGGCAGGAGACCTCTCCATCCTTTTTCACCTCCTCCATGTGAAGGTGGGGTGGAAGTGGATGCATATTTTTTTATCTAAAAATATATTTTCCACGTTAATTGTCTCAATCTACCATATATAAATCTGGAGTTTATGTTCGTTTTTACTAATACTTCAAAAAAATAGTAGCAAAATCTGAATTGTAAAACCTAATCTTGAATATTTTTAGGATAGATTCTTTCGCCGTTCGGTTTTTTTTTGTCAATTTTGTACAACCGTCATGAATACAAATATAACAAATCTTCCCCTCAAATTATTTTTTGTTACAAAATAGTTAGGTCGTCTTCTTTTTACAACAAATATGAGGTGCCTAACTTCTTTGTAACCAGAAATACAAGGCAACTAAGGTCTAAAGGCTAGAAATTTCTACTCTAATCATTAAAGAACAAAGCCTAGAACATAATATTTTGCGAGGTCAAACTATTAATTATACATATACATAAACAAATGTGTTTTGAGATCTAGTACAATCATGTACAAGTTTAGATGGCCAAAAGGTGATTTATTAGGATTTGCCACAACAAACATTGGCACCTTTTGTAGATTTGGCACAAACTCATATTTCCCTGACAAGTCAATGTCGTGACAGGTGAGTGACAAATCCTCATCAAATGCACCTCATGAATGATTTCTTGCCTTATATAATCATCAGTTTTTGTTTAAACATGACTGAAGTGTCAACATAAGAAAAAATACTGAAGGGTAAAACATGCAAAACCCAGATTTACTGGGGATCTTTACTTTCGGTATTGTTGACATGATAATTAATGCTTATCAATTCTTGGATTGATCTCTATATATACCATTGAAAAAGGGAACCAACGAAAAAACAAATTTGTCTGCAATGATACAGATCTGGCACACGCAAGGGGTAATTAAACATGAACTATGAAGCGTGCATGCATGCAGTAGTAGGCCAGGGGGGCAT
>KE372881.1:0-13016 GCA_000418225.1 Zizania latifolia | reverse complement strand
CCGCCGCCGCCCCTCCGACGAGAGGACCTCTCGTCGACAGCATCGGCCTCAGCTGGACCAAGAGCCCCACCGCCGCCGCTGCCACCTCGATCTGCAGCTTCCGGCCGTCACCGGCGGCCTTGGCGGTGCAGGACGAGATCACGGACGCTGCCATGCTGCTCATGACGCTGTCCTGCGGCCTTGTCCGGAGCTAGCTGATCCATCCATGCATGATCCATGGATGCATCCACCGAGCTAGATTGATCGAGAGACGCATGCCGCCGCAGGCTTTTTGCAGCTAGTGCGATAGACTGCTGCTCGTACACTGCCCCAGTTGTGATGTCTTGTCGTTTTGTTCCTTGTTGCTACTGTAACAGTGTAACCTGAGCCGCTCTTCAGGTCTTGTGATCTGCTTGTCCACTGTAGTAGCAGAGAGTGTGTGACTGCGAGTGAGTAAAACTGTGGTAGAATTGAAGCAGCAAGAGTGAGGATTAATTAGAGGAAGGGAAAGTAATAAGGGTGAAAAAGTGTGAGCTAGAGCTTAATTGGATTTGCGTGCCCTGTGAATTCAATTTCGGATTAGTCTTTTTTTCTTATTCACATGGCTAATTATGGCACTGCATGGCTGCTATTTGTGTATTTTGTTTGTTAGTTGTATATTAAGGCGTGTTCAACTTTTTTATAAGTTAAAATTCTAACTTTAATTAATTGTATAAAAAATAACAAGTATGGTAACATCAAATTGCATTGATTTTATTAGATCAACGACCATAAAATATGTTTTTATTAATTTAATTTAATTTAATTAAAAAAATTTAACTTAAAAAATTAAATGACTCACGCAACATGAAATACATTGAGTTTTTTTCTTCGTTAGTTCGTTTTGCGTGAGCTTTTTTATTTTTGTAATCTACAAGGTCAGGAGCACGAATTGTTACTGTTCATCGGCACGGAAACGCGTCCTTGACTTTTGCTTCTGATGATTATATGTCACTTGTGGTCTGCTTTAATCTTTGTCAGAAGAGGTCAAGGATGTGTCATTTCTATCATTTTCATTGATTTTGAGGCAAACATTCTCTTTATCATATGGCATCTGAGGAGTAGCATAATTATTGATATTCAGGGTCAAAATGATCGTAGTATTGTTAGTAAACTTTTACTTCTGCTATACTTCTGTTGGAAAAAAGATAGAAAAACTCAGGAATTATGAAGAGTGAGTACTATATTAATGCGAATATAGTGGAAAACACGGCAATGGAAAAAAAGAAAAGGTGAGAAAAATTGTTTGAAACACATCAAAGGAAAACACGCATGTCGGGAAATAGAGAAATTACCGAGTGCCCAAGGGAATGCACTCAGCGAACAAATAGCACTCGACGAACATGATCTTTGCCGAGTGCCTACGGGTTATGCTCTTGGCAAATCATTTAGCACTCGAAAAACCATAAAAAAATCAACAAGAAATGGTGACCAACTCCAGATGCTGATGGCGGGCAACAGGGACGGAGAAAAAACATAGTTTGCTGTGTGCCACTCACGGACACTCAGCAAACTTCTAAATCGGGGGCTCCAGTGGCACGTGCCACGTGTCACCTAGCCATGTTTGCCGAGTGCCATATGTTGGCACTTTGCCGAGTGTTTTTTAAAAAACACTCGGCAAACAAGTGGAACTCTATATTTCATGTGAAACGTTCTTTTTCACCTAATTGAAGTGTAAATCTTGGTTTGAACTTGAAAATTTTCTACACTCAAAATACAACATTTATTATTCCATGTAAAAAGTTTTGTATTTTTCTGGGTCAAATCACTATTTTTAGTTTGTTAAGTGTGTTTCTAGGATTTAAATAAAAATAGGTCAAATTTGAATTGCAGGTGCATGAAATAATGAACCAAAATTTATAGAAAAATTATATTCATGTTCTTGAGTCTATTTTTAGTCCTTACGTACTAAATGTAAATAAATTTTGAAAAGTCTAGGTTGCGACACTTGATCGGCTATGTGGAGCTTAATGGTTTTTAATTCTAAAAAAAATCAATTGAAGTCTGAAAAACACGATACTTGTCATGTTGTTATGATATGATACGTAAATGCTGTGATAAAAAATTAAAAATATTTTAAGAAAGTTATCACGTAGGATGTTTAGAAATCGTAGATTCTCCGAGGAGAGATTAGGGTTTAGAGAAGGAATGGGTGATGTTTGAAAGCAAATCGATGGTTAAATCTTTATTTGAACTTGAAACTTTTTCTACAATTGAAACTTAGCGTATCTTATCCCATGCAAAAATTTGGTAATTTTCTTGGTGAGTTTTCTATTTTTAGTTAATTAATTGTGTTTCTAGGATTTAAATCAAAACATGTCAAATTTGACTACGAGCCAGAGAGGCGACTCCGAGCCCAAGCAGGACTACGAGCCGAAGACCACGCCTGAGTCTGAGTCTATGTCAGCTCATGCATCTGGAGACGACTTAGGGGGCAGGAGCAAGCAGTGGAGCAGGCAAGGGCCTCCGAGGATGCAGGGGTACCTCTAGCTCCAGTACATCTTTGTGGCTGCGTGGTCCTTCGAGCCTCTTGAGGCGACCGGTGCCTCTAGCTCGACGCCAGCTCATCCAACAAGACGGACAGAGGTAAGTTGCTCTATCTAGTCTATAATTTCTTTCTTTCGTATCTTTAGTATTTCGATATATACTAACAATTTTTTGAGACACTGGTGCAGGAACTAGATATGGGTTAGAGAAGTTCACTGGCTTGGTGTCTATTGCCGAGGGGATTGAGCCAACGTACACATGGAAGTATTACGCAAATGCGTCGGATGCCCGTGACGGAGAAGGGAGGCAGTTTGCCAACATAGCCGACCGACTGAGGGCTGAGCTCTGGGTAAGCTTCTGTTAGCACTATATTTGTTAATACTAGTCGCATTAGAATTATTTAACTTTTTCGTCATGTCTGTATGTAGGACTTTTTCAGGTGTGATAAGGGCTATGAGGCTCGGGCTGCCAAGGTCATCAACAGAGCCGCTAAGAAGCTCATTGTTGATATGCACTATGAGGCTCGTATCCAAGCCATGATCCTGTATTATGTATATCATCTTGGACAAAGAATCACGAAGAAGGACGCTAGGACCACCTACCTAACTCATGATCAATACATGCTGGTAAAGTGTATTACCGCTTATTTTGCAACACTTAATATCTTTTCTTTATACCATGCACTTGATTATGTAAGTCCCTTCGAGGTGGTGCGCCCAAAATCTTCAATGTTGGGGCTAGATTGTCGATAAGTGGTGCGCTCCCGAGTGGCAGGACACCCATAATGCCTGTCGAGAGAGACGCCTACTGATGAGATGGACACCACACCATCAAGGCTCCCAGAACCTGACTCAATACGTGGTGGGATGGGTATGTAATTACATGTCTTCTTTTTCTTGCTCATTTACACTTTATGGCTCTTACTGTTTTTCTGTTGCAGTCGACAGCCAATGCGGGTTAGGAATGCTCCCAGGTTATGGCATTTGGTCTGGCTCATAAGGGGAGAGCGGTGTAAGGGAACCAATACAACCCAAATGACCCGCCCGAGGCATATACAAACCCGAGCGCCTATGAATGCCTCCAAGGATACACGACTATGGCCAAGGAGGTACACAGCCCTGATTACGATCCTATCCAGCATGATATTGACAGGGAAGTGGTCATGAGGGCTGGAGGAGGTAAGAGGCATGGCCGTTGCTGGATGGGCGATGGCACGCTCGATACTTTACGCACCCCCACTCTCTCTCATCTGAGAGCTCAGAGCTCGAGTTCAGGTCCGAATAAACGCCATCGCCCAAACACATCATAGGATACCGTTACCAAGATCTAGGTTAGTTGTATTCTATTCATCCTCAAAGCCTTTTACTTTTCTTTGCATTAGAACGATAATGATATTGTGATGACGGTGTGTAGGCCCAACTAGAGAAAGAGAGAAGGCAAAGAGAGGAGATGTGGGTCCAGATGCAGGCTGAGATGTAGGCCCAGGTGCTGGCCAAGCAGGCCGAGTGGTAGACCCAGATACAGTCCTAGATACAGTCCTAGATGCAGCAGTATTGGGAGCAGATGATGGGCTCTTATGGTCAGATGGGCCATCCTATGCCACCGACACCACCCCCTCTTGCACTCCCTCAATCTATCTCCGCACACTCCACAGAGCGGCAATGTGAGTTTTTAACCATGTAATCATCGTTTTTGCTATATATAGTTATACTAACTAACTTTTTTTTGCAGTGGCCATTATCAGAATCGGAATCAATTTAACCGGGGCCTTGGAATCCTTGGGAACCACGAGATCAGTAAGTTATAAATTTTTTAGTTGCCTAACTTTGTAATGCACTTATGGAGTTAACGTGTGGTGTCCGTGATGGAGGACACAACTTTATAAACTTCTGATGAAATGTGATGTGAATCGTAAAATGTGAACTTGTGATGAAATTTAATGAAATGCGATGTGAATTGTGGATTATTCGATATGTGTATGTTGATTTTATGAAATGTGACACAGATTTGAATGTGGATATATATGAATGTGTATGTGGATTTGTGTATATGTGTATGTGTATGTGAATGCACTGGTTTTTGGAAAAAAAATTGAAACTTTTTTGAGGGTTTACCGAGTGTTTGCACTCGACAAATAGCCTCGAATGCCCAGAATCGCACCACGTGACGCGATTCTGTGCGTTCTGGCATTGTTTGCCGAGTGCCTGACGTGGCACTCGGCAAACAATGCCAGAACGCACAAAATTGTGCCACGTGGCATGTTCTAGCGTGTTCTGGCACTCTTCGCTAAGTGCCGGGCACCTGTTTGCTGAGTGCCTAACGGCAAAGACACTCGGTGAACCTCTGTTCACCGACAGAGGGTTCATCGAGTGCTCGATAAAAAACACTCGGCGAACCCCTGTTCACCGACAACGGGTTCGCCGAGTGTTCTTTGCGGAGTGTGGCACTCGGTGAATGCCTGTTTTTCCGTAGTGACGTATATTTTCATAGAAATTAGGCCCACTTGTCAATCACTTGATTCATGGGGGAATTTTAAGATTTCAGCTCATTTTTATTTTGCCACAAAGATCAAAAGAATGTGGGGACTAACACTACCACGAAAACAAGCTTTAGTGACGAAGCTTTACTGATGGATAATTAATGCGCGTCGCTATTACACTTTTAGTGATGGGCCATTTTGGACTCGTCAGTGATATTTCCTTATTAGTGACGGGTTGTAATTTGGCCCATCACTAAAGAGGGAGCACCCTCATTAGTGACGGGTTTAATTACCGCCCGTCACTAATGGGCATGACGGGCGGCAACTATCGCCCGTCACTAATGATACAGTGACGGGCGGTAATTTCTGTCCATCACTAATGGCTAGATCATTAGTGACGGGCAAATACTATCTGCCCGTCACTGATAATGTTTATAAATAGGTGGGCGCCAATAGAACACTTTCATATCGCACAGAACACTAAACCCTAGCGGCCACGTCTTCTCCTCCGCCGTCGTTCCGCCATCACGCTCCACGCCTTCCGCCATCGTTCTCCTCCACCGTTATGGCCTCCGTCCCATCGTGGCCTCCTCCTCCGGTCTCTGTCCCATCGCTGACCCTCCTCGTCGCCGCCTCAAGGTCCTCCTCCTCCTCCTCCGACATGGCTAGGGTTTGTGAGTTTGTGAATATGTTGTATGTGAATATATATATTGTATGTGAATATTTTGCTTTGTGAATATGTATTTTGCTTTGTGAATATATAAGTTACTTTGTGAATATTTTGCTTTGTGAATATGTTGCTTAGTGAATAAGTTGCTTTGTGAATATGTATGTTGCTTAGTGAATAAGTTGCTTTGTGAATATATATGTTGCTTTATGAATATTTTGCTTTGTGAATATGTTAATTAGTGAATAAAAGTTACTTTGTGAATATTTTGCTTTGTGAATATGTTGCTTTGTGAATATATATGTTGCTTTATGATTTAGGGACATGGCAAGCCTCCCAAGTAATCAACAGGGCACTCCCGCCGGACAACGTGCTTCCACTAGTAGGTGGATCCCTATGGTACCAACTTATGTTCCTGACAGTTGCTTAATAAAGATTAATCATATAGTCAACGGCTGGCGTCACCAGGTTTATACATTGTACATTATATATTCTATTTATGTGCTAATAAAATTAACAAATTGATGCCATATTATCTTACTATTATAGTTTCTATCAAAAAACTTTGGCGATATCAATAACATTCGCGCTGGTGACATCCTTAAGATATTAACAAGAGATGGGTGTACCACAGAGGTTGAGGTTGCGAGCTGTGGAGGCAGTGTATGCCTCCACAAAGGGTGGCCCAAATTGAGTAGAAGAGCCAGCCTAACCCAAAGGGACTATGTTACAATAACAATGGGACATGCCCCATTGACTGTTATTGCCAAATTTTATACTAACTTTGGTGATGAGAAGGCCCCAACGGCCATAAAAGTGGAGGACAACGATAGTGGTATCGATCTATAGCAAACTGTTCAGGTACTAGACATGCATATTTTATTTATGTACTTAAATTAGTTTTTTATAATGTCAGGGGAGGGTCCTAGCAATGTTGTGAGGAACAAGGAGAAGTGGATAGCTAGGGAGGTCGACACCGACCAAATGGTATAATTGAAGAACATCTGTTATTTTGGTAATCTAACAGATGTAATTCCAGCAAGAAAGGCTCTCCTACAAGATATCTCGGCAGGTTTATCCTTTGAGACTCGGTTATATGTCTGCACAATAAATAACTTGATCATCAACAAGAAGTCGGTGGTAAGCTTTTTGTACATGTCGGTGGTTAACTCGATCATCTATGCACTTGGCCTTGTCTAACTAGCTTTGTTTAAATTTTATTGTTATAGTACTTTTTAAGGCAGTACTGTAAGAAGTACATCAAACCTCACCTACACCAGCAGACCACCGAGATTCAAGTGGCAGCAGCAGGGTCTGAGGCAGTCCCAATTATGGTGCATAAATCCACGGATGGATGGTGCTACCTAACTACTGGTCTTAGCTAATTTCTTCGAGATAACACATTAGAAGTTGGCACAGTATACGCCTTCTATTTCAATATCAACAATAGTACAATTGAGGCTGTTATGTATGTGGTGTAAACCTGGGGTATGATGTCTTCCTATCCATCTTACTTTTTGTACTGATAACCATTGTGCATTTTGTATTGATATAATTCTATTTTCTTCAGGGAGAAGGAGTACAGGGTGACCATAAAAGAGGCTGTAAAACTAGACATGTACAGCCTTAAGCAATTCATGGTGGGTAGATAGAGATAATCTCCTCAAGACACTATTCAACCTCTTGAAGTTAGAAGTTAGCTAGGAGTTAAAAGTTAGTGAATACTCTTATGGAACTTTGTTTTAGCTATGTTCTTCAAGATAACGAGTTAGAAGTTAGTGAATACTCTTATGAAACTTTGTTTTAGCCATGTTCTTCGAGATAACGAGTTAGAAGTTAATATATGTGATATTAATTTGGTTATGAATTTTCTGTGATGAATTATCTGTGATGTACTCTGGAATGTTGGATATGTTGGCTGCCAAATCCTAGCTTTAATTCAGGATGCAGTCTAAAAGCAATTAATTTTTTAAAAATAACCATAATATTAGTGACCCGTCACTAAAGAACTAAAGAAATCTTTAGTGACGGGTGACATTACGACCCGTCACTAAAGGGACGTAATAGGTAAGCCGATAGGCCCCCCTTTAGTGATGGGTGAATATTACCGCCCATCACTAAAGGGTGATCCTTTAGTGACGGGTAAACACCCGTCACTAATGATGTTATATCACTAACATGATAAGAGTGACGGTAGACTTGCCCGTCACTAATAAAGGTTATTACCCGTCACTAATAGGGTATTCTGTAGTAGTGTAACGCTTTTATTTCACACGTAGTCTATTCCAACCCACTTGCCGGCTTAAACCGACGGTCAGAAGAGAAGGCCCACGAAACTGGTGTCTTTAAAGTATTGCACCGAGCCAAGGTGACATAAATGTCCTTTAGTTGTGAGTAAAGAACGTGCACCACTAATAAAACTTTAGTAAGTGAGTTGACAGTCATCACTAAAGACACATCTTTAATGATGGGTCTCAAGGATGTGTGTCACTCACTAAAAGACAATGGCCTCGTTAGTGACCGGTTGTCTTGTAGGCCTATCACTCAAGATATGTAGTATTCAGGCCTTCAACACGCTTGTCACTAATAAGGGGTTCGGACTATCGAATCCTAGGCTTATTATTAGTGACGAATGCATATAACATCCGTTACTAAAGACCTGTTTTAGTGACGGGTATCCTATAGACACGTTATTAACATTTAGCACATATTCTTTAATCAAACTTGCAGAACTTGACGAAATCTACAACTATGCAATTGGCAACTTTTTATTTAAAGTCATCTAGAGTGTCAAATATACATTACAACCACATAGAAGAACTGTTTTGAGGTAAGACAGTAAAGAAGCAATGTATAGAGACAGAGGTCTTATGTTCAAATCCTAGCAACCACACACCTAAAAAATTATGTCACTTGTGACTTACGATAGTGTTTAGATGAATTATAGAATATGAAATATTTTTTTGACCTTTTTCACATATAAAATTAAAATAAATTTTTGGTAGTGCCGGTACTATTTATTACCTCATTAGTGATGGCCGATACTATTCATCACCTCATTAATGATGGGTACACACATGACGGCCATCACTAATGACCATCTCATTAGTAACGAGCGGGAAAACGAAAGAACACTAGTCTAAACACATACAAAACTCACTACTACACAAATGACCTTTAGTGACGTAGCTTTAGTAACGGATAAAAGACACACGTCACTAATATACCTTTAGTGATGGGTATATTTACAACCATCATTAAAGATCTACCTTTAGTGACGGGCCTCAATGATGTCTGTCACTAATGAGTTTCTAAATTCTAAACTGATCTTTAGTGACGGGTAATGTTGAGGTCCGTCACTAAAGACCTATCTTTAGTAACGGGTGTGAGACCCATCACTAAAGACCTACCTTTAGTGACCCGTCGCTAACATATTCTTCTTCATCGCCTCTCCTCCTCTATTGTGGCTCGGGGTAGAGGCCTCACTGACGATGACCACATGGAAAGAGTCTCTTCATAACCACCTTGGATCTAATCGTTACCTCATTTGAATTGAAAGAAACTAAACAAAGCTGTATAGAATAGATCTGAAATGAAAAAAATCGATCTTTAGTGACGTGTGAACATCTACTAAATAGTGGCACCATAAGCTACACCTGACGACGGCTAGCTGTTAGTTTGAGATCTCCCGATATGGGAGGAGAGCTAGACCGAGTCCCTCTCCTCCCCGAATTCCCCTGGTCTCCAGCGCCTTGATCGGGGAAGCCCGAACCGAATATGGTTGAGAGGCCCCCGTCACGCAGTGCACAATAAAAGGGAGGCCGGCGATGCGCGAGCCGGTTGATGCTCGTGTGCTAGGTCCTACCCAAAAGCCATATTTGCAATCCGATCTAAGCGTGTGTGTGTGCTGAAGCGACGGGAAGTGCCTCGACTCATCTACGCCGCAACTGTTCACCGGACTATAGACGCCACAGCACCAGCCATGGCATCGTCTTCCTCCCAGGCGAAACCAGAAGGTACTCGCCAACTAGCCCTAACCCTCACGGTCATTAGCACTAAGTTTCTATCAATGGTATCAGAGCGTAGGCTTGGATTAGGCTAGATTAGGGCTTAGGGTGGCGTCGGCTTCCCCTTGAGCCGACGCCACCACTGCATCAAAACCCGCAGAGAAACCGTAAGATCCCCCCTTCGGCTGAAGAACAATCAGAACAAAAAAATAGAAAGAGAGGATTAGGGTTAACCCTAACCCTAAATGAGGCTTAGGGCACGGGGTAGGACACTTACCTCGTCGCCACCGCCGGATCTGGCCTCGCCAGACACCGGGAAGAAGGCTGCCATCGCTGTTGCCACCGCTCGCCGGTCTTGGGCCATATCGGGTCCGGTCGGGTTGACGGCCACAGACCAGCTCGATGAGGGCGCGCTCACTCTCGGGTGAGCACGCGCCCCGCCGAGCGGGTCCTCGGCCGCCGTCGCCAGACTCCGGTCCTTAGCAACGCCGCCGCCCGCTCGCTCTCCGCCGCCGCTCTCGGCTCTCTCTGCGCGCGCGCGAGTGAAAGTGGCTAGGGTTCGGGCGGGGCGCGCGGCGAGAGGGGGTTTTGTCATGGCGAGGATCGCGCGTGGCCGTCGATCTACATCCGACGACCAGCATTGATCATACCACGATGAGGCCCAGGCAGGAGGGGAATTCCTGGCCTAGGCCCAGGTTGCGTTCTAGCTCACACGCGCGCGCGTAGCAGCCTAGGCCGACGCTGTTTTCATTTTGGGCTGGGCTGTGCAGGCCAATTTTGTTTTTTTCCAGAATTTTGAGAATTGATTTTCTGATTTTGTATTTCTAGAAATTGAGAAATAGCCCAAAATTAAGAAAAATAAGTTTTGGCTACGGGTTTTGGTTAAATTAGTATTTAGTCAGCAGCATCATTCTGAATTTTCAGAATTTTGTGGATTTTTCTGATTAAATTTGGTCCAACGAAAATTTTTAGTTAGAAAATAATTCGTTTAAAATTTTGATTAAGTTTAAATTCAGAATATTTGCTACTGTTTTAGCACCGTAAAAATTATGTTTAAGACTTCCACTGTGTTTTTTTACACCGATTTAAATTTTGTTCATGTTCATCCTCATGATTTTAGCATTATTTATTTGTTTTTCTGATTAAATTGGAACCAACGGGAAGATTTAAATTGGAAAAATGAATAATTCTGTTTCTGTAGTAATTTTATCTCCTGACCAACGTTGGTGATAAAATTGCAATGACTAAGTTTAATTAGTTCTATTTCTGCCCAACGGTGATATAGAATTAATTTCCTTCTAAGTATGTCACATGATTAAATTTTGACCAACGTTAAATTTTTTTCATGTATTATATATTGTGTCTGCTATTTTAACATCTTTTAATGATTGTTCCTATTCAGGCAATATGCTAAGTGAACTTTTCACCATTGAGCCTCTCAATAGAGAAAACTACAGCTCATGGCGGGAGAACATTGAGATAGCGTTTGCGCTATGGGACATCGATCTTGCTTTACAGCAGGACTGTCCTACTGAGCCTATTGAGCCCGTGATTCAGGATGGTGAGAGCCAGGAGGCTTTCGCCGCTCGACAACGGGATTTTGCTGAGGTTAGAATGAAGTACGACATTGATCGTGCTAAATGGAATCAGTCTAACCGCAAATGTCTCATGGTTATTAAGAGCTCCATCATGGAGGCTATTAGGGGTTCTATCCCACATTGTGATACTGCCAAGGAGTATCTCAAGAAGGTGGAGAGTCAGTACACTGGCTCTTCTAAGGCGTATGCTAGCATGCTCATTAAGAAGCTCGTCACGGAGAAATACCGTGGTGGGGGAGTTAGAGAGCATATACTAAGGATGAGCAACATGGCTTGCAAATTGAAGCCCATGGACATGGAGCTCAAGGACGACTTCGCTGTCCATTTGATTATGACATCGCTCTCTAAATATTTTGAGCACTTTGTGATTAACTACAATTCATAGCCAGAACGTTGGAATTTAGAAAAGCTGATCTCGAACTGTGTGTAGGAAGAGGAAAGGATTAAGGAGGCACGTGGTGATTTAGTTCACCATGTGCAATATAACAAGGGGAAGAAGCACTATTCCCCTAAGAAACATTATAAGAGTTACTCTAATGATGCTAAGGACTCTTCTAAGAACAAAGGAAAGGCTCCTGCTAAGGAACATGACGTCCCAAAGGGTGTCTGTAGACACTGCAAAAAGGAGGGGCACCACATAAAGGACTGTGTGGAGTTCCTTAAGTGGATGAACAAGAATGGTAAGGATGTCATTACATCAATAGATAAATCTCTGTACTTAGAATATTCTACTACTTCTTGGTGGATTGACTCAGGTGTAACTATTCATGTTCCTAATTCTTTACAGGGATTCGCTACGACGAGAACGTTAACAAGAAGGGAAAGAACAATTAGAGTAGCGAACGGCATCGAGGCAAAAGTGGAAACCATTAGAGAACACCCATTAGAACTTTGTCGACGGGTGGTCGGACAATCCTCCTCGGGGGTGGTCCGAGGGGGTGATTTGTGATGGCAGAGAAGCGCTGCACTCAAGACCCAATGGTTGCACAGCTCGTATGAATAGAACTGGCCGGAGGTGACTCGAGGTTTTAGAGTGGTTCAGCCCCCCTGATAGGGTAATAGGCCTACGTCCACTGGGTTTTGATGGGGTGTTTACTAGTCGGAAATAGAGCTTACAGTGTCGGATTACACGAGCTAGGGCTCAGAGAATAGTGAAGTGTGTGTTACAACTTGAAGAAGCCGTCCTCGCTTGAAGGAGCCTCTTTTCTTCTAAGAGTCATCGTAAGGGTGTCTCAAGCCGTGTCTAGGTGTCCGTTCTAAGACGGACGTCCTGCTATTTATACCCCTGTTGGGTGCAACCTATTGTACAACAGCTAGACGTCTACGGGGCAGCACGCCGATAGGACATGGCACGCCCGGATGGGACGCGGCGTGCCATCAACTCCCTACCTGCCCTCTGCGCTGACGCCGCCCGATGGGGTGATCTTCTGACGCGCCCGGATTACCTCCTGTCCGCTTTCAGTCCAGTCGCATTTAATGCGTTCCTACCCCTTTCGGCCGAGTCTAACTCCTGTTAGTGCGCGCGTGCGCATGGTGGGTCCCCCGCCTGGCGTTGCGCCCAGGGGTGGGCCGCGCAGCCACCTGCCCGCGCGCCACGTGGCCAGGAAACCGCCACGTGGCCTCCCCGGGGGGCTATCCCCCACAGCAGTCCCCGAGCTCTTCGTTGCTGCCGGTCGGGCACCTTGTCGGGGTCGGGCGAAAGCGATGATGAGCTGACTCTGAGAAGTTTCTTCAGGGGCGCCGCTCAGGTGCACCTGTGA
>KE372880.1:326938-343924 GCA_000418225.1 Zizania latifolia | reverse complement strand
AAATATGATTTTGCCTTTGTATGCATTCGGGGGTCAATATGTGCTGCTAGGTACCGCTATTGATCGGCGATTTGGAAATGGTTTCCGGGTAGCGGCCGTTTGTGTATGAACCTATCGGGTCACAAACTTAAGGGGATGGATTCAAATATTGCAAAGAATTGGTTCTTGTGCAAGTGGGAGATTGATGGAATTGTGTCCAAGAAAATTCTAGGAGAACCAGAAGTTCCGGCTGTAGCCGGAAGTTCCAGGTTCTGGAGCATCCGGAATATCCGATGGGATTGGAAGTTCCGGGCCAGCCCCAGGGTTCAGTCTTCTGGACGAACCGAAAGTTCCGGCTGTAACCGGAAGTTCCGGTTTCGGAATTAATTCGATACAGAAGGTCTGTTTTAGAAGTTCCGGCTGTAACCGGAAGTTCCGGGTTCGGAATTAATTCGATACAGAAGGTCTGTTTCAGAAGTTCCGGTTGTAACCGGAAGTTCTGGACCCGAATTAATTCGATACAGAAGGGTAATTTCGAAAGTTCTGGATAGGATCCGAAAGTTCCTATGACCGGAAGTTCCGGCTATAGCCGAAAGTTTTGGGGTGCGTAGATTAGATCAGTTGGGCTTTTAATTCGGATTAAAAGGCTCATGCTGGACACTATATAAAGGAGGAGAGGGTGCCATGCAAGGGGCTGCTGCTATTGCTCTACCCTAGCCCTAGCCGCCACCTCTCCTCTCTCCCAAGTGATCACAAAGGTTGTGATCAAACCCTAGAAACTTCACGAGTGGTGCTAGCACGCCGGCGTGGAGTGTTTCCATCCCTGTACGTGTGGACTTCATGGAGGTGCTGCTCGAATAGCAGTACTTGTTGTCTTCTTCATGTGAAGATTATTGGGCTTCATCGACTTGGTCGCTGACAAGCGGGCGAGGCAAGAAGAGAACGAACGAGGACGCGCTTCCCTAAATATTCTTTCACTGCTCTAGCGCGTCTCGCGTTAGAAGGTAACGATCCATGATCCCTCATGCGCATGGGTTCCTGGGCCAACGGGGTTAAAAAATTAAAATAACCGACTAGCGTAGCCTCCGCATGTCCCTTCAGCTACTTCTGACACTTGCCACCACTGCCATAAGATTGGTCATTGGCGAAGTAACTACAAGTTGTACTTGGAAGAACTAAAGAAGAAGGAAAGTAAGACTTCTACTTCAGGTAGAAATATTATTAAAATTAATCTTGCTACTCGTCCAAGCGATTCATGGGCATTTGATACTGGATCAATGATTTATACTTGCAAATCATTGTAGGGACTGAAAAGGACTAGGAAGTGTGCAAGAGACGAGTTAGATGTCCACATCGGCAATGGTGCAACAGTTGCTGTGTTGGCCGTCGGTGTTTATTCCTTATCGCTACCCTCAGGATTAGTTTTGGAATTGAATAAGTGTTATTACATTCCTGCCTTGGGCAGAAACATTATCTCTTCTTTATGTTTGGAGGAAGATGGTTATGAATTCATAATAAATAACAAGTGTTATTCGATATTTTTGAATGGTATGCTCTATGGTACTTATCCATTGTTGAATAGATTATATATTCTGAATCTTGAGTATATAAATGTTTATAACATTAATAGAAAGAAGCCACGGTTTAATGATTTGAATCCCACTTTTGTTTGGCATTGTCATTTAGATCATATAAATGAGAAGCGCATGCAGAAGCTCCATAAAGATCGTCTTCTAGAGTCATTTGATTTCGAATCATTTGATACATGCGAGTCTTGTTTACTTGGCAAAATATCTAAGACGCCTTTCACTGGTCAAAGTGAGAGTGCAAATGAATTGTTGGCCCTTGTATATACAGATGTATGTGGACCAATGAGTTCTACGGTCAGAGGTGGTTTTCAGTATCTCATTACTTTTACCGACGACTTTAGTAGATTTGGTTACATCTACTTAATGAGATATAAGTCTGAATCCTATGAAAAGTTCAAGGAGTTTCAGAATGAGGTACAAAATCATATAGGCAAGGTAATTAAATTTCTACGATCAGATCATGGGGGTGAATATTTGAGCCATGAGTTTAATGATCATCTAACGCAATGTGGAATTATTCCATAGCTAACTCTGCCAGGGACGTCTCAATGGAATGGGGTGTCCGAGCAGAGAAACCGAACTTTGTTAGACATGGTCCGGTCGATGATGAGTCAATCTGATCTTCCACTGTCCTTCTGGGTATACGCTCTAGAAACTGCTGCTTTCACATTAAACAGGGTTCCATCTAAATCTGTAGAGAGGACACCATATGAGATATGGACTGGGAAGCATCCCGGGTTATCTTTTCTAAAGATATGGGGTTGTGAGGCCTATGTAAAACGTTTGACGTCCGATAAGCTCAGTCTCAAATCTGATAAATGCTTCTTTGTGGGGTATCCTAGGGAGACCAAAGAATATTATTTCTATAACCGGAAAGAAGGCAAATTGGTTATCGCCCGAAATGGTGTCTTTCTTGAGAGAGAGTTTCTCTCGAAAGGAGTTAGTGGGAGCATGGGGCGACTAGAAGAGATTCGGGAACCACTCAAAAGTGTTTTAGCTTCTATTGAACCACAACTCGATATGCAAGACGTTGCAGAACCTATTGTCGAGACACCAGCCCCACGTCGGTCGGAAACGGTTAGTCATACACCCGAGCGATTTATGTTACTAACCACGGGGCAGCATGATATATTATTGTTAGACAATGATAAACCTAAGACCTACTTGGAAGCAGTGATGGAACCAAAATCTGAAAAATGGCTTGGAGCCATAAGATCCGAGGTAGAATCTATGCGAGAAAATCAAGTTTGGAACTTGGTCAATCCACCAAATGGCGTCAAAACTATCGAGTGTAAATAGATTTTTAAGAAAAAGATAGACATTGATGGAAATGTTCACATCTATAAGTCACGATTGGTGGCGAAAGTTTTCAGGCAAATTCAAGGTGTTTCATATTATGATGAAACATTTTCGTCCGTTGCAATGCTAAAGTCTATCCGGATCATCCTATCAATTGCTACATATTACGACTATGAGATATGGCAAATGGATGTCAAAACGGCTTTCCTTAATGGAAAACTAAGCGAGGATGTGTACATGACAGCAGCCTGAAGGTTTTGTCGATCCGAAAAATGCTGAGAAAAAATGCAAGCTTCAAAAGTCCATTTATGGGCTGAAGCAAGCTTCTCGGAGTTAGAATCTTTGTTTTGATGAAGTGATCAAAGGGTTTGGTTTCATCAAGAATAAAAAAGAGCCATGTATTTACAAAAAGGCTAGTGCGAGCGCACTTATATTTTTGGTCTTATATGTGGATGACATATTTTTGATCGGAAATGATATTCCAATGCTCAATGCTGTTAAATATTCGTTGCGAAAAAGTTTCTCAATGAAAGATCTTAGAGAGACAGCATACATATTGGGCATAAAGATCTATATAGATAGGTCAAGAAGGCTAATTAGATTAAGCCAAAGCACGTACATCGATAAGGTATTGAAACGGTTCAATATGTAGGATTTCAAGAAAGGTTTCTTACCAATGTCATATGGTATTACTCTCAGCAAGAGTCAGTGTCCCTCAACACCTGATGAGCTAGAGAAGAAGAGTATGATCGCGTATGCTTCCGCAAGCAGATCCATCATGTATGCCATGCTTTGTACACGCCTAGATGTCTCCTATGCTCTAAGTGTTACGAGCAGATACCAATCAAACCCGGATAAATGTCACTGGGCGATGATAAAGAGTATCCTTAAATACTTGAGAAGAACTAAGGATATATTCCTAGTTTACGGAGGTGCGAAGGAGCTTGTTATAAATGGTTACACCAACGCTTGCTTCCAAACTGGAAGAGGACGATTTGAGATTACAGTCTGGATTTGTGTTTTGCTTTAATGGAGGCGCAGTGAGTTGAAACAGTTCCAAGCAAGAAACTGTTACGGATTCAACAACGGAGGCCGAGTACATAGCAGCTTCTGAAGCTACAAAAGAGGTTGTTTGGATTAGAAAATTTGTTTCTGAGTTAGGTGTTGTCCCTAGTGCGTCCAGTCCAGTGGACCTCTATTGTGATAATAGTGGAGCCATTGCACAAGCCAAGGAGCCTAGGTCGCACCAGAAGTTCAAACACATACTGCGGTGCTATCACCTCATCCGAGAGATCATAAATAGAGGTGATGTAAAGATATGCAAGGTGCACACGGATTAAAACATTGTCGATCCGTTGATGAAACCTCTCTCGTAGCCTAAGCATGAGGCACACTTGAGCTCTATGGGTATTAGATACTTGCGTGATTGAGTCTAGTGTATGTGAGAGAAGATGTCTTGTCTATGCTAATGTACTTTTAGATAATTGGTTATCTTGTTCCTTAAATAATTATCATTTATATTGATCAGCAAGTATGTGACTTATTTGTGAGACTCTTTATTTTATTCGATGGAAATATGTCCTAGAGACAAGTTCTAGAGGAACCGAAAGTTCTAGTTGGACTGGCACTTTTGGGCCCGCTTTGATAGCAAGTTCTAGACGAACCGAAAGTTTTGGTTGGACCACAAGTTCAGGCATGCTCTGGCAGTGAGTTCTAGATGAATCAGAAGTTCCGGTTAGACCAAAAGTTCTAGGCCTGCTATAGAGGCGAATTCTGGATGAATCAGAAGTTTCGGGATTCGGACGGAACGTCTGGGCTAAAATAAATTCAATACAGAATGTTATTTTTGAAAGTTCTGGGTCTCGGTCGGAACTTCTGGGCCGAATAGATTAGATCTGGTGGGCTTTAAAGTTGATTAAAGGCCCATCAGTGGGCTCTATATAAGGAGAGGAGAGGTTAGGGCGCAAAAAGCTGTTGTTGCTATTGCCCCTACCCTAACCCTAGCCATCACATCTCCTCTAGCCTCACCTGCTATAGCCGCATCTCTCATAACCTCACGAGCGGTACTAGCATACCGGCATGAGGTGATCCCATCCTTGTACGTGTGGATACTGTAGAGGCGCCGCTGCAATTGCGACGCTGATCATCTAGACGTGAGGATTGCAAGGCTGCATCATCTTCGCCACCAACGATCGGATGGAGCTGGATGGAGTTGATCGAGGACGCGCTTCCCCAACTCTTCTTTCGCTGCCCTAGCGCATCTCGCGGCTAGAGGTAACAATCCATGATCCCATTACTCGCATGCTTCCTGGGTTGAATAGGGTGAAAAAGTTTTGTTTTTGGCTATCGTAGCCTACCCGTTCCCCAACAGTGGTATCAAAGCCTACGTGCATAGTGTTTGATCTGGATCAAACACATATAGGTGATATGTGGTGAAAATAGATTAGATCTGTTGTTCTTGCGTCGGATTTTTGGAAGTTTCGGGCTCCAGCCGAAACTTCTGGGCTGAAATAATCCTGGTACAGAATGTCATTTTCGGAAGTTCTGGTTGGACCAGAAGTTCTAGGTTCGGAAGTTCTAGTTGGACCGAAAGTTCCGAGCAGAAATAAATTCCATACGGAAGGTTATTTTCGGATGTTCTGGGTTTGACCCAGAAGTTCTCAGCCAAAATAAATTCGATGCAGAAGAGTGATTTCGGAAGGTCTAGGCTTTGAGCCGAAAGTTTCGGGCTTCGGCCAAAAGTTCTGGGCAATGAGCCAGAAGTTTCGGGTCTGCTTTTCAGTCACGCATAGATTCTACGATTAACACATTTTTGCAGAGAATGTGATGACTGGTATGGCCTTGTGATGTATGTGATGCATGAATGTAATTATCATGGCCTGCATGTCATGGTTAATAATAGCCCAAGGCTGTTCTATTGTTCTATGACCTGCGTATCGACATGTGATGCTTCTTCTCATGTAATTTATATAGTGCTATTAGATGTAATGGACTGATACAAGATCATGGAGGCTTGAAGCGTGATGACACAAAGCATAGGAACAGTGGAGATGGAGATCATCATGTAAGAAGGGTCATACTATATCACAGTTAATATGATTGCCTATGATGTTTACTTATGTTCCTACCATACTATTCTTTCATGTTTTGTGTGCGGTAGACATGGTTACCATGTTAGAATAGTTTTCCTCAGAAAATTAAGTCTTTGATGCCCTTTCCAATAGCTGCACCTACAAAGGTTTTTGATCATTGTGTGGTAAGTCTGCCAAAGCAGAGTGCCATCTTTTATCTTAACCTATTAGGGTAGATGTCGAATATCCACAAGCATAGTATTGGTTTGCTTAACAAAGCTATCAAAATTGTTTTGGGCTTTGGGGCATGGAGTTGGGCCTAGAGGCATTAGATGCCACCCCAACGAACAAGAGTTACATAGGGATGTGATTAGCAAAGTGTTGCTTACCTATGTCACTAATTTTCTAGCAGTGATGCCAAAGCTCACTAGAAGTTAGTTAAATATGGATCTTATCCCACTACATGTTGTAAGAGGGAAAACGACTGCATATCATGTAGTAGAGTATCTTTTATTTGATAGAAGATTCACATAGCATAGTGCTGAAACTTACATTTTGCTGTAGATCATGGCACCTACTGCTAGTAATACTTTCAGTTTTAATTTGCGATCAATTCTTGAAATGAAAAGGCTTTTTGGAACAAACTTTATTAACTGGCATAGAAACTTGAGAATTGTTCTCAGACAAGAGAAAAATGAATATATTCTAGAGGAGCCCCGTCCTGATGAACCAGCTGATAATGCATCTGCCACAGATCGGAGGGCTTATGAGAAGCATGCCAATGATTCAATTGATGTTAGCTGTCTCATGCTTACCTGTATGTCCTCTGAGCTTCAGAAGCAATATGAAAATAGGGATGCCTATGATAAGATCTTTGGACTCAAAGGCATGTTTGAGAACCAAGCTCGGGCCGAGAGGTACAACACATCAAAGTCCTTGTTTGTGTGCAGGTTGACAGAAGGTAGTCCAGTAAATCCTTATGTGATCAAGATAATTGGTTACATTGAGAGCCTGGAAAAACTTAGTTTTTCCCTTGGCCAAGAGTTGGCTACAGATGTGATTCTCCAGTCGCTCCCTGCAAGCTTCAAGCCGTTCATCTTGAACTTTCATATGAACAGCATGGTGAAAAGCATGGCTGAATTGTATAGGATGCTAAAGACTGCTGAAGAAAGCATTAAGAAAAGCTCTAGTCATGTGATGGTGGTTCAGAAGGATAGGAAGAAGAGAAAACGCAAGGGCAAGGCTAAAACTTCAGATGAGATCTTGAGCTCTAAGCCTAAACCTGTTAGAAAGTCCAAAGTTGGCCCCGCTACTTCTGACACTTGCCACCACTATCATAAGATTGGTCATTGACGGAGGAAGTGCAAGTTATACTTGGAAGAACTCATGAAGAAGAAGGGAAGTAAGACTTCCACTTTAGGTATAAATGTTATTGAAATTAATCTTGCTACTCGTCCAAGTGATTCATGGGTATTTGATATCGGATCAATGATTTATACTTGCAAATCGTTGCAGGAACTAAATAGGACAAGAAAGTGTGCAAGAGATGAATTGGATGTGCGTGTCGACAATGGTGCAAGAGTTGCTGCGTTGGCCGTCGATGTTTATTCTTTATTGCTACCCTCAGGATTAGTTTTGGAATTAAATAATTGTTATTATATTCCTACCTTGGGCAGAAACATTATCTCTTTTTCATGTTTGGAGGAAGATGGTTATGAATTCATAATAAATAACAAGTGTTATTCGATATTTTTGAATGGTATGCTCTATGGTACTTGTCCATTAATGAATAGATTATATATTTTGAATCTTGAGAATACACATGTTTATAACATTAATACGAAGAAGCCTCGGCTTAATGATTTGAATCTCACTTTTGTTTGTCATTGTCGTTTAGATCATACAAATGAGAAGCGCATGCAGAAGCTTCATAAAGATGGTCTTCTAGAGTCATTTGATTTTAAATCATTTGATACATGTGAGTCTTGTTTACTTGGCAAAATGACTAAGACGCCTTTTACTGGTCAAAGTGAGAGAGCAAATGAATTGTTGGCCCTTGTACATATAGATGTATGTGGACCAATGAGCTCTACAGTCAGATGTGGTTTTTAGTATTTCATTACTTTTACCGATGACTTTAGTAGATTTGGTTATATCTACTTAATGAGGCATAGTCAGAATCCTTTGAAAAGTTCAAGGAGTTCCAGAATGAGCTACAAAATCATATAGGCAAGACACTTAAATTTCTTCAATCGGATCATAGAGGTGAGTATTTGAGCCATGAGTTTATTAATCATCTTAAGCAATGTGGAATTGTTCCATAGCTGATTCCACCAGACACGCCTCAATGAAATGGGGTGTCCGAATGGAGGAATCGAACTTTGTTAGACATGGTTCGGTCAATGATGAGTCAATCTGATCTTCCATTGTCCTTCTGGGGATACGCTCTAGAAACTACTGCTTTTACCTTAAACAGGGTTCCATCTAAATCTGTAGAGAGGACACCATATGAGATATGGACTAGGAAGCCTCCCGGGTTGTCTTTTCTAAATATATGGGGTTGTGAGGCCTATGTAAAACGTTTGATGTTTGATAAGCTCACTCCCAAATCTGATAAATGCTTCTTTGTGAAGTATCCTAGAGAAACCAAAGGATATTACTTCTACAACCAGAAAGAAGGCAAAGTGTTTATCGCCAGAAATAGTGATTTTCTTGAAAAAGTGTTTCTCTCGAAAGAAGTTAGTGGGAGCATAGTGCGACTCGAAGAGGTTCAAGAACCACTCAAAAGTGTTTCAGGTCCTATTAAACCACAACTCGATTTGCAAAATATTGCAGAACCTGTTGTCGAGACACCAACCCCACGTCGGTCAGAGAGGGTTAGTCGTGCGTCCGAACGGTTTATGTTAGTAACCACGGGGCAGCACGACATATTATTATTGGACAATGATGAACCTAAGACCTACTCGGAAGAGGTGAGGGGACCAGACTCTGAGAAATGGCTTGGAGCCGTAAGATCCGAGTTAGAATCCATGCGAGAGAATCAAGTTTGGAACTTGGTCGATCCACCTGATGGTGTTAAAACTATCGAGTGTAAATGGATTTTTTAGAAAAAGATAGACGTTGATGAAAATATTCACATCTATAAGACACGATTAGTGGCGAAAGGTTTTAGACAAATTTAAGGTGTTGATTATGATAAAACATTTTCACCCATCGCAATGCTAAAGTCTATCCGGATCATCCTAGCGATTGCTGCATATTATGACAATGAGATATGGCAAATAGATGTCAAAACAGCTTTCCTTAATAAAAACCTAAGCGAGGATGTGTACATGACATAGCCTGAAGGTTTTGTCGATCCGAAAAATGCTAAAAAAATTTGCAAGCTTCAAAAGTCCATTTATGGGCTGAAGCAAGCTTCTTGGAGTTGGAATCTTCGTTTTGATGAAGTGATCAAAGGGTTTGGTTTCATCAAGAATGATGAAGAGTCTTGTGTCTACAAAAAGGCTAGTGGAAGCACACTTGTATTTTTGATCTTATATGTAGATGACATATTATTGATCAGAAATAATATTTCAATGCTCGATGATGTTAAATCTTCGTTATGAAAAAGTTTCTCAATGAAGGATCTTAGAAAGGCAGCATACATATTAGGCCTAAAGATCTATAGAGATAAATCGAGAAGGCTAATTAGATTAAGTCAAAGCACGTACATTGACAAGGTATTGAAACGGTTCAATATGCAGGATTTTAAGAAAGGTTTCTTGCTAATATCACATGGTATTACTCTTAGTAAGAGTCAGTGTCCGTTGATACCTGATGAGATAGAGAAGATGAGTGTGATCCCGTATGCTTCAGCAATCGGGTCCATCATGTATGACATGCTTTATATACGCCCAGATCTCTCCGATGCTCTAAGTGTTACGAGCAGATACCAATCAAATCCGGGTGAATGTCACTGGGCGATAGTAAAGAGTATCCTCAAGTACTTAAGAAGAACTAAGGATATGTTCCTAGTCAATAGAGATGTGGAGGAGCTCGTTGTAAATGGTTACACCGACGCTAGCTTCCAAACCGACAAGGATGATTCGAGATCGCAATTTGGATTTGTGTTCTGCCTTAATGGAGGAGCAGTGAGTTGAAAAAGATCCAAGCAAGAGACGGTTGTAGATTCAACAACGAAGGTCGAGTACATAGCAGCTTCTGAAGCTGCGAAAGAGGTTGTTTGGATTAGAAAATTTATTTCTAAGCTAGGTGTTGTCCCTAGTACGTCCAGTCCAGTGGACCTCTATTGTGATAATAGTGGTGCCATTGCATAAGCCAAGGAGCTTAGGTCGCACCAGAAACATACTGCAGCACTATCACCTCATCCGAGAGATCATAGATAGAGGTGATGTAAATATATGCAAAGTGCATATGGATTCGAACATTGCCGATCCGTCAACGAAACCTCTCTCGCAGCCCAAGCATGAGGTGCACTTGAGCTCTATGGGTATTAGATACTTGTGTGATAGAGTCTAGTGTATGTGAGAGAAGGAGTCTTGTCTATGCTGATGTATTTTGGACCAGAAGTTCTGGAGGAACCGGAAGTTCTGGCTTGACTGGAACTTTCGACTCGCCCTGGTGATGAGTTCTAGAGGAACTAGAAGTTTCGGTTGGACCAGAACTTCTAGGCCTGCTCTAGAGCGAACTCTGGATGAACCGGAAGTTCCGGGCTTTGGCCGGAACTTCTGGGCCAAAATAAATTCGATACAGAATATTATTTTCGAAAGTTCCTAGTCTCGGCTGGAACTTCCGAGCCAAACGTGTAGATTAGATCTGGTGGGCTTTAATATTGATTAAAGGCCCATCAGTGGGCTCAATATAAGGAGAGAAGAGGCTAGGGCGCAAAAGGTTGTTGGACCTTCCCTAACCCTAGCCACCACCTCTCCTCTGGCCGCATCTGCTGTGACCGCATCTCCCCTAGCCTCACGCGTGGTATTAGCATACAGGCGTGAGGTGATCCTATCCCTGTACGTACGGATACCGTAGAGGCACCGCTGCAATTGCGACGCTGATCATCTCGACGTGAGGATCGCAATGTTACATCGTCTTTACCGCCAACGATTGGATGGAGCTAGGCGGAGTTGATCGAGGACGCGTTTTCCCAACTCTTCTTCCGCTGCCCTAGCGCATCTCACGACTAGAGGTGATGATCCATGATCCCAATACTCGCATGGTTCCTGGGCTAAACGGAGTAGAAAATGTTTTGTTTTATGCTAGCGTAGCCTATCCGTTCCCCAACATCCTCTTTATCAAATCTTGCACTCCCTACTCGCTCATCAGCTTCCCTTCTCCTTGTTTCATACTCTAAGTGACTTTCTGCCTCTGTGATCCAACCATTCTCGTACGTAGGTGATGTTACATCTATCCACCGACAGAATGCTCATCCTCTTATATTTTGCTGCCGTAACAGACATAAAGGTAAGTGTTATGGTAGAAAATTGTGCGAAAATAAGCCGTGATTTAGTTGTTATCCCTTACCACGAAGTGGTCATATAGGTTGGAGCACACGAATTCTTTCCTTCCCCTTTATTCTCCTCAGAGCAAAGTCATTAGCATGCAACGACTGCCACAGGCGCACATAGGTCGTTGCTCCCACTCGGGGATTCTTAGAGGATTTATCATCTAATTTGAACTAGCATGGTCCACCTTTAGCCGATGCGCTTCCTTCCTCCGTGTGTACTCCTCCGCAGTCTTGGTTTGTCGTATGGGCCCTCTGGTGGATTGTTGCCCTGAATCGGCGATCCATTGGGTAAAACCACACCGCCTTGGATTATCTCTGTAGTCACATTTAGGGCGTTGAAGCCATGTCAGGTCGCTGGTCCAAGAAGGTAAACCTATCCGGCGAACGGCGCACCCTAGGCGGCCTGGAAGGCTGGTCCTCTGGCTGCGTCGGTGGTGGGGCTCCCTGAAGTAGCGAAGGCCCGAACACCTCAGCGGTGGCATGCTCCCAGGCGTCATAACTAGCTGAGTCATGCTAGCCTCCAGCACCGGAGTCTATCGGTCCAAATAGACTGTGATACGCGGGGTAGTGATACTGATACGGTGCTGTACAAACAACAAGTTATTAGTGACATATGGTAGATTATGATGAAAATCGGTTTAAGACTGTACAGTACTCACTAGGTGCCGCATGTGCTCTATATCCCAACGGTGGCGATGCGGCATGTCCTGATGGGCCCGCTGCCGAAGATAGGCCTAGACCGTAGAAGTATTGGTGCGGCGGATACCAAACCTACGGTAGCTGCATTGGATAGGGTGGCTGCATCAGAGGGGATGCCGGCATCGAAGGCACTGGCTATGGACGAGGTGACTGAAGGGCAGCAGCACGAGGAGATGGTCGTGCAGACGTGAGGCTGATAGAAGTGTCGAGCTCGTCGAGAGCCACTCGCACTGCTGTCCAGTCTAGTGGGTTGTGCACCATGCCAACCTCGCTGACCCACCGTTGAATGATCCCGTCAATATAGTTCCATGCATTCCACACGTGTTCGGACTACAAAAGAACAAGTCAAATAAACATGTAGTATTCATCATCGGGGATTAAGCAATTCATATACGTACCAACCCGTGCTAGGCAGCGGCCATCTGAGAAGGATCTCCATGCGTCACACCAGAAGTAGGTGGAGGACCAGCTCCCCATCCTCTGACGAGACAAACTCTGGTGCAAACAGAGTACCATCAGAGGTAGTCATCATACGTCGTAGGGTCATACTCGTCCTCCTCGGAGTACCATCCCGAATGCCAGGCAGGATGGGATGGACGCCCACGAAGCGCGTGAGTAGGTCAATGCGCCACTCTGGCTCAATATCATCGGGCACAACTGCTGCTCCTGCTAGTGGAAGTCCTAGCAGGAAAGACACATCCTCCAGCATAATCGTCACCTCCCCCAAAGGCAGGTGGAATATGGGTGTATCTAGCCTCCACCTATCGACCCATGCCGTGATGAGAGCTCGGTCGAATGGAAACCTGGTTGCTCCCTCTACCAATCTAGCCAGAGGGAGTAAGCCAGCACCGCGCAACCTGCATTGAAGAAAATGTTAATCACGTGATGAAATGAAAATAAAAATTTAACTGATATTATGTTTGCTTAACAAACCTGCCAACCCATCGGGGATGGATGCTCTAGAGATGCTGCGGTGTCCAGACTCTGAGTGGCACAAGATCTGTCTAGTTGTCCTCCTCGGTGGATGTGAGTGCTCGTGCCCGGTGATGCCCATCGATCGTGAGGGAGAGAAGCTCATAAGGGAAATCATCGTTACCCGCCATCTATAGGTTGTAAAATAGCCAAAGCTCGTTAGCGACGAAGATACAACATGTGACATAATAGTAAAGTAACTGACGTACGTACATCTCGGAGACTATGTACAGTGTGTGCTGTGCAGTGATTTATATGTCATGTGGGCCCTCGCCTGCTTGTGCTCACTCCTGTGCAATTCTTGTACCAGTGTCCGGCCATGTTGCATAAAGAGCATATCTTCTTTCGTCTTCCTGCTTTAGATTCATCCATGTCATTCCTTCTTCTCACCTTTGAGTTGACACATTGGAAATATGGTACCCAATGATGCGTGCCATTTGGCGGAGAAGTGAATGAGCTGACAATCCCATACCCTCGGAGCTCACCGCTCTAAGTTTGAAGGACCTTCTCCTTTGTGATGTATTCAGACAAGTACAACCCGATGGTCATATCAAATGTGGCGCACGCCGCCATAACATGACTACATGGCTTGTGGTAGAGAGATGGTTTATTGCAGGTACACCAATAAGTATCGGTAACGGTGCACTCATGGACAATAACATCCCGGTTTGTTGCTCTCTGACCTTTGTCTCGACAGGTCACCTCGAAACGTAGCTCCCGAAAACTTGTCTTGATGGAACGATGCTGGGTTGCCTTATTACTCTTCTTTATGAAATATTCTGTAATCTTTGTGCAATACAGAAAACGCTTGTCCCTGTGCACCACCAAAGAAGCAGCATAGCGGTCCACGAAGTATCGGGTGGTTCCACGGATTATGCCCTCGACAATACCAACCAAAGGCAAGCATCACACACCCCACATCACCTAATTGTACACCTCGGCAAGGTTGGTGGTCATGATGCCATACCTTGCGTCATGAGTGTCATACAGTAGAGACCAATGCTCTTTATTCTCGAATTTCATCCAATCCGAGAAGCATCGAACTTTCATCATTTGCTGTTTACGGATCGTCTATTGATCATCAGTAGGCAGAGAACAAAGTGGCTCTAGCTCTGGCATCGAATCACTTCTAGATTGCTGCTTGGTAGCCTTCTCTTGCTTGTATTTTGATGTCAGCTCATCAAGTTTCCTTCACAAGGCTTTAAACTTTCTCTTTTGGTTTTGGCTACATAGTCTCTTGAATAAATTAGTTAATTCTTTATTCTTCCTGAAGTAACGGAAGAAATTTACACCTAAATAACGTATACACCATCGAGACTTAATGTCCTTCTAAGGATATGGCTCCTCTGGATCATACTTTATATGTTGAACTACCTTGATTAGTCCTACATGTCAGTCATGCAACACACAAACATTTGACCTGCCCTGAAAAACCCTAATATTTAGGTGTCGTAAGAACCACAACCAACTTTCGTAGTTCTCACTTTCCATGAAGCCAAAGGCAATTGACACAACCTGGTTATTGCCATCAACACCAATAGCGATCAATATTTGACATCTATACTTCCTAGTTAGAAATGTGCCATCCACACAAAGAACGGGACGGCAATACTGGAAAGCCTGGATGCAAGCACCGAGTGTAAAGAAAACTCGATTTAAAATATTAGCACCCTCTAGGAATACCGCATCCTTCTCTTCGAACGAGAAGTATGTGCCAGGATTGTGTCTCTTCACCACGTCCAGACAGAGAGGCAGGTTATGATATGAGTCCTCAAATGTACCGAACCTCATCTCTAACGCCTTCTGTTTAGTCCTCTATGCCTTAGAATAGTTGATTGTGTACTAAAATCTTCTCTCTATAGCAAGTATTAAGGTCCGGGGCTCATAACTGAGATTCTCAACTATCTCAGAATATATCACCCCCGCAATGTAGTTGGCGCTTAGATTCCTATGCCTGGTTACAGCTATATCGATCACGCAGGTATGCTCGACAACAATTGAGCATACCCAATGATTCCCCACTTCGGTTGATGTGCGTGAACTCTCCATGGGCAATCATCCCTCTCGCACACAACGGCATACATTGTGAAGTTTGACTTCTTGACTCGAAATGACCACTGGAGTGACAATGCCCATGCCTTCACGGCATCTTGAACTGCTTCTTTTGTAGGATACACCGCATCCTTCTAGACCTCGTTCTGTCCATACTACCAACGAGTGTCACGGCCCTCGTTAATAGCAAGAGCATCAAAATCTTGTACTTACTACTCATTGGGAATCACAACATCTTCGTCTTCATTGTCATTGTTGCCATCTCCTGCTTTATCTTCTTTATCTAAGTTGTCATTGGCACCCTGCTCGACTGCTTCCTCGAAGTCTTGATCCTCTCTCTCTAGCAAGTTAGGTATGGTCTCTATGTCCTTCCCTTCATCAGCTTGCCATTCAGCAACACTAGCTATTGTAGATGGGGGAGCATCCCCGGAATGTGACATTATATCCGTCTCGAGGATCACCTCCTAGACTTGGCTACTCTGGCCGACCTCAATTTGTACTCCAGACTCAGCAACTTGCTCAGGTACTGGGTCTGGAGTAGGAAAGGCACGAGGAGTAAAATAGATAAGCAAAATATGTTACTAACCTTGCTCTAGCGTCTTTCTAACATACCCTCTCCACATGGCGGTCGAGGTAACAGGAACCATCTCTTAAAAATACCCTTCGGCCACATGGCTGCAATAGGCATACAAATACAACTCCCACTACTCTTTATCCAATCAAAAAATATGATACAGCCACCGCTTAACACTCTCGACGCTACGCTCTATCACCCGACTTAAACTATTTTTGGTACATTGAAAACTACTAAGGTCAGCACCATCATGACTAATAAGTACTTGTCCATCTCCATAGTAAATCCTAGATGATGTTCTATCCGACATGCCTGTAAACATTAAGTCTACACCAACAGAGCTAAATTAAGCAGCAAATAATAGCTAACTACATTTAAATATACATACTTTACAGGAACAACATAAAATATGAAATTACATAAATTTACACCATTAAGTTACTACGTGCACAAAGGCTACGTTCAAATACCTGGAACAACAGTAGATGCAGTTATGGTCAGGTCTTACGTCAGCAGGCTAGCACGCGCAAGAAAGCTATACAGAATAAGATATGTTAAAGTATCTCTAAACTATCTCTAAAGTACCTCTAAATTATCTCTAAAGTACTCCTAAATTATCACTAAAGTATGTTTAAAGTACCTCTAAATTATCCCTAAAGTACCCCTTAATTATCTCTAAATTATTCCTAAAGCACCTCTAAATTATCTCTAAATACCCCTAAATTATCACTAAAGTATGTTTAAAGTACCTCTAAATTATCCCTAAAGTACCCCATAATTATCTCTAAACTATATTTAAAGTACCTCTAAATTGTCTCTAAAGTAACCCTAAATTATCACTAAAGTATGTTTAAAGTACATCTAAATTATCCCTAAATTACCCCTAAATTATCTCTAAAGTACCCCTAAATTATCTCTAAAATACCAGCAAAATACTCCTAAAGTATTATTAAACTACCCCTAAAATACTACTAAACTAGTTCTAAATTACCCATAAAATACTACTAAACTACTCCTAAATTACCCCTAATCTACTACTAAACTACCTACACTACCTAAAGAAGAGAAGACAAAAGAGGAGAGGGCATACCTGGAAGGAGGGGGCGAAATGAGCTAGGGGCGCGCGGTGGGGGGAGGGGCGCTTCAGCCCCCCTTATATAGAGGGGCTGTCGGCACTTGATCCACCGATCTAGGCTGATCCAACCTATATCGATAGAAGCTGATCAGCCTAGATCGGCAGATGGT
>KE372880.1:233009-248238 GCA_000418225.1 Zizania latifolia | reverse complement strand
CAACTTATCTCCGGCCATCATCTACACCAAGATCTGCAGTATACCTCTTGTGCACACCACTTGTTTGATGAAATGTTTCAAAGAATTCTGCACTGCACTTTAGGTGTTTGATAGACTGTCTACAAGCGCTTGATTTTTAGATTACACTACGAATACTTTTCTGCGTGTTCTAGTGTATATCGAGTGTTTGTTGATTTACTTGAGAGGATCTGCAATGTACTGATTTATTCATCAAGTACTCGATCTCTTGCATGAGAGCGTTTTGTGCGTTTCTCTTTTCATGAGAACGTCTGTTTCCCTCATGAACGCATCCTGATCGATACTTGTGTTTTTTTCGTAGTTGCTGTGTTCAAGTGTGCGTTGGTGGAGTTTTGTATCAACTTGCATCGAGTCAATTTTCTAGCACAGCCTTGAGCTGAGTCTCATCAAGTCACTCGCAAGTTGTTACACGAATTTGAGGAACTTTCTTTTATCCGCTGTGTTTTTATTTTGCGCCCATTTATCCCCCCTCTGGTCGCTAGTTTCGATCCTACAGAGACAGCTAACATCAAGTGAATCATTGGTGTGCTTCTCATAAGCCCTCCGATCAGCTATAGATGCATTATTAGCTGGTTCATCAGGATAGGGAACCTCTAGAACATATTTCTTTTTCTCTTGTTTGAGAACAATTCTCAAGTTTCTATACCAATCAATAAAGTTTGTTCCAGAAAGCTTTTCCTTTTCAAGAATTGATCGCAAATTAAAACTAGAAGTGTTACTAGCAGTAGGTGCCATGATCTACAATAGAAATGCAAGTTTCATTACTATACTATGCAAATCTTCTATCAAATAAAAGATACTCCACTACATGATATACAATCGTTTTCCCTCTTACGACATGTAGTGGGACAAGATTCATATTCAACTAATTTCTAGTGAGCTTTGGCATCACTGCTAGAAAATTAGTGACATAGGTAAGCAACACTTTGCTAATCACATCCCTATATGACTCTTGTTTGTTGGGGTGGCATCCAATGCCTCGACGCCCAACTCCATGCCCCAAAGCCTAAAACCGTTTTGATAGCTTTGTTAAGTAAACCAATACTATGTTTGTGGATGTCCGATAACCACCCTAACTGGTTAAGATAAAAGATTGCACCCTGCTTTGGCAAATCTACCATGCAATGATCAAAAACCTTCGTAGGTGCAGCTTTTGGAAAGGGCATCAATGACTCTTAATTTTCTGAGGGAAACTATTGTAACATGGTAACGATGCCTACCGCATACAAAACATGAAATAATAATATGATAGGAACATAAGTAAACATCACATGCAATCATATTAACTGTGACATAGTATGGCCCTTCTCACATGGTGATCTCCATTTCTACGGTTCTTGTCCTTCGGGTCATCACGCTTCAAGCCTCCATGATCTTGTATGAGTCTATTACATCTAATAGCACTATATAAATTACATGAGAAGAAACATCACATGTCAACACGCAGGTCGTACAACAATAGAATAGCTTTGGGCCGTAATTAACCATGACACGTAGGCCATAAAAATTACACACATGCATCACATACATCACAAGGCCATACCAGTCACAACATTCTCTACAAAAATAAATTAGGCGTCGAATCTATGCGTGACTGAAAAGTGGATCCAAAACTTTCGGCTCAAAGCCCGGAACTTCTGGCCGAAGCCCGGAACTTCTGGCTCAAAGTCTAGAACTTCCAAAATCACCCTTCTGCATCGAATTTATTTTGGCCCGGAAGTTTCGGGTCAAACCCAGAACTTCCGAAAATAACCTTCTGTACGAAAATTATTTCAGCCCAAAAGTTCTGGCTGGAGCCCAGATCTTCCAAAAATCCGATGCAAGAATAATAGATCTAATCTATTTCCACTATATATCACCTATATGTGAATGATCTAGATTGAACACTACGCACGTAGGCTCTGATACCACTGTTGGGAAACGGGTAGGCTACGCTAGCATAAAACAAAACTTTTTCTACCCCGTTCAACCCAGGAACCATACGAGTAATGAGATCAAGGATTGTTACCTCTAGTCGTGAGACGCGCTAGGGCAGCGGAAGAAGAGTTGGGGAAGCGCGTCCTTGATTAACTCCGCCCAGCTCCGTCCAATCGTTGGCGGCAAAGACGATGCAGCCTTGCGATCCTCACGTCGAGATGATCAGCGCCACAATTGTAGCGGCGCCTCTACGGTATCTACATGTACAGGGACGGGATCACCTCACGCCGATATGCTAGTACCACGAGCGAGGCTAGGGGAGATGCGGCCACAGTAGGTGAGGCCATGGGAGAGGTGGCGGCTAGGGTTTGGGGAGGTCCAACCGCCTTTTGCACCCTAGCCTCTCCTCTCCTTATATAGAGCCCACTGATGGGCCTTTAATTAACATTAAAGCCCACCAGATCTAATCTATATGTTTGGCCCGAAAGTTTCGACCGAGGCCTGGAACTTCCAGTCCAACCAGAACTTTTAAACCTGAAACTTTCGGTCTAACCAAAATTTCCGAAAATAACATTCTGTATCGAATTTATTTTGGCCTGGAAGTTCTAGTCGAAGCCCGAAACTTCCGATTCATCCAGAATTCGCCTCTAGAGCAGGTCTATAAATTCCGATCCAACCGGAACTTTTGGTTCCTCCAGAACTCACCACCAGGGTGGGCCCGGAAGTTCTGGTCCAACTAGAACTCCCAGTTTCTCTAGAACTTGTCTCTAGGGCATATATCCATCAAGGTGGTGACTAGAGTTTGCCCTCGGTGGCTAACAATTTAGCACGAGAAACGCATCAACATGCGAATTAAAAATAGGCTTAGAAGACATGGCTTCCCTGTGCCTTGCACCCTCATATATATAGACGTCCTTGCTTAGGCCCTTCCAGGCCCAACCAGGATTCTACTCGGATCTCCATCCGATCTGTTCGGATCTCTATCCAAACTGACCCCAATTCAAATCCTATTCAAATTTAGTGTTCCAACCTGTTAAGTGTGCGACCCTATAGGTTCACGTATAGCTTGGTTAATATATGAAAACTCCTTTCCATACTTCATTAACAGCAACCTCTAGCAAAGCATATTAATCCAAGTATATGTAAAGATCATATCGACTGAACCTTATAATGTATCTCATGTACATGTCCCTTTGCCTCACGATATTGATTGAGCACAAGGTAAGATTTGTGCCATCCTATCAATAGCTCGATCCCTCTCTCGATCTCCGTATTGGATTATAATCTATGATTAACTCCTTAATCATGTCGGCATGGCCATGCACTTCCATAATCCATTACATCAAGGAGCCTAGAGATATCTCTCCTATTAAGGAGGGGCAAATCCTATCTTGATCTCTCACATTCTGCTACATATTTCGTAGCAAACCCGATGACTACTTTTGTAACGACCCTGTTATGGAGTAGCATTTGGTAGTCCCAAAGTAAGCTACTACACATGTTAGGAACCATGGAGATCTTAGGTCTAAGGACATTACATAAACACTACCGAGACCTACTGATGACACATCAAATCTTAACAGTGTCTCGTAGCGGGTTTATCCAACATATACTCTTCAACATATATCCATGTTATTGAATTGGTATCTCCACACCCATGATCCATGAGACATGATCATCAATCAATACACATGCTGATCTCAGTCACATTATGAGTCTCATTAACAAATCATGCATTTGTTGATCCATAATGACAATCTATTTCAAGGAACAGAACATTGTTTCATAAACATAGTATGTCTCGTAACATCTCCATATTGACTTTAGGGCATAATGCTAAAACCACTTGGGTGGCTTGCCATGTCGTTGTCCGATCTAGATCGCCGATGAGCGGTTGACTGGACTAAACCCTAAACCCTGAACTAGTCACACGGGCGGAACAAGAACTGAAGAACAAAGACATAAATGAGGAACATGAGATTTTTAGGGATACCGGATACATTAGGAGAAATGTTTAGTACTAGTTTGGGATACCACCCGGCGCTAAAGTTATTAGCACCGGTTGGTGTGCCCACCCAGTACTAATGCGTAAGCTTTTAGTACCGGTGGGGTACCCCGACCGGTACTGATAAGTTCAGCACCAGGTGGTCTCCCGACCTGGTACTAAAACTCTTTATTAGTACTGGTTGCGGCTACCCCTAATGCTCTCTATCTTTTCTGACCGTTGCAGATGACTTTCGGTACCGGCTTAAATTAGAATGGGTACTAAAAGGGGTGGATGAAAGGCCACTTCTCTAGTAGTGTCTTAAAGATAAGAGAGAGAAAAAGAAGAGAATGAATAAATGCTATTTTATTTCTTATGGGCAACCTATATGTATATGATTACCTTTACTAAATATCATTATAAGAACCACCTCTATAATAGTTTAGCTAGCTGATAGAAATATTTTAATGCCTATAAACTATTTTTCCACACATTGTGACGGATGTCCTGAGGATGAAGCAAGAGACAACCAACCATAGGATGTGTGCCTTGCAAGACGTAAGGAAATGATGAATGGGTGAATTTTTTATACCTATGTTTTTTCCAAAGCATAAAATTTACATGATTTTTATGTTAAATTAAATGCTTTAATTTTTTTAAAATACTTTATTTTAAAGGAACCTATACCATATAAGATTTTGAAACTGGAGAAACATCCACAATGTGGGTACAAGACCGACCTTCAACATTGCTAGAGAAATTGATGTGGCCTCATGCCTCAGACCAGCCCCAAGATTACAACCCAACCACGAGATAGATACAAGGAAAAAGTATAGATGACCACCTAAGTATTAGGTTATAGACGAATATTATTCCCAACTAAAAAATTAGGCTTTTAACCCCCCGAACTAATCTATACCAAACAAATAACCCCCTAAGACCGTTTACTGCGATGGTTTTGCTGATGTGGTAGTCCACGTGGTAGGAGATGCTGATGTGGCTGTTCACATGGCTGCGTGCTGGTATCTAAATAGTGGGACCAGCTTGTCAGTGAAATAGAAAAAATTATCTCCTTTTCTCTTTCCTCCTTCTTCCTCCTTCCTCCTCAGTCCTCCCCCTCCTGCTTGCCGGCCAACTCCTCTCTCCCATGCCCGCACCGCCGCGGTGTCCCCGCCCCCGTGCCCCTACCTCGTCCTCGCGTCGTCCCCACGCCCGCGCCTCGCCGTCGTGCCCCCGCGCCGTCGTGGTGTCCCCGTGCCCTGGCGCCCCCACACGCTCTGGCACCCACGAGCTCCTCGGCGCCCATCTCGCCCGTGCCTCGGTGCCCCCACGCACCCAACCTCAGTCGCGCAGCCAGGAGGAGGCAGGAGGAAGAAGGAATAGGAGAGAGAGAAGAGATAAATTTTTATGTGTCACTGACAAGTGGGTCCTATTGTTTAGATGCCAGCGCGTAGCCACGTGGACAACCACCTCAGCGTCTCCTGCCACGTGGACTGCCACATCAGCAAAAACCACCGCAGTAAACCGTCTTGGGGGTTATTTGTCTGGTATAAATTAGTTTAGGGGTTAAAAACCTGATTTTTTAGTTGGGTACAACATTCGTCTACAGCCTAATACTTATGAGTCATCTAGACTTTTTCCTAGATAAAAAGATAATCAATTTTCTTGGCTCCCTTCCAACTTATAGCTTTGTGGTGTCACTATGGAAGGCAATTAGAGGAAGGGATCCTTCAATTTTACTTTGTAAAGCTCGGTGGGATAAACATTATACTGAATGTTATTCCTGATTTATATTATATATTGCTTAACTTTTTAGTTTAAATTTATCTAACTTTAATTAGATTTAAATAAAAATCTATTATCATTTATAATATAAAATAAATACAATACTGATATATATTTGACGGTGGATTTTTCTGGAATAAAGCTAAGAGGTAATTTGTCCGGTTTCAAGAGGCAGTCTGAAAATATTTGGATAAATCATTGCTGAGGAGATAAATCGGACAGAAACAATAATTCTAAAATTAAGCTAATTAAAACCTTTTTTCCCTTCTTATCTGTCGTACCCAAAATTTGGCCATATGCATATAAGTATGTGCATGCATCTGCACCCGCAAGCTAGGGTTGTGATTGGAGATGGGTACGCGGTATAGCTAGCGAGATCTGTTATGCACATGCTTCGATCGATCATCAAAGTGCATATATCATACACGCATGCATGGAGCACACGAATGAGAGTGTGTACATATCATGCATGAACCTAAAATTAAGCTCCCATGTATTTAATTTGCATGCATCAATTCATCAGATCGATGGGCGGCTGGGCGCTGCTGACCTGTTGTGTTTTATCGGTCCAACTATTGTTTTTAGTATTGTTTTAATATAGGAATAATACAAAATGATGAAAACATATGAATAAGTAGATGTTAAAAAACCTAACTTTCCATATAACTCATCAACCTCTATAATAATAATATTCAAGATATTTACCAAAGTTTATTTAGAATGAATAAAATTGTAAGATATATTTACTCTCAAGTCCACATACATATTCACTAAATTACCCTCAAGTCTATCATAAAACATATACAAAAGGTGGGTGTTTTATGTCATAATTGGTTTTTTAAAAATTGCTACTGGTTCAATAGTTTAATAAAAAAACTAGTTAATTCATCTAGTTTTTACTTGTTCAATTGTATGGACAATTTTGCAGATTTGCAGTGAAACCAAACCAATTAAGGGGGTATTTTTTCCGGTTTAATCAATGGTCGGTTTTATTTGTTTACTCTGATGCAATGCCGTTATATACATGTCACGTACCTATAACGCAAGGAAAGTAATCATCATACTCGTACATGCAAACATCGATATGCAACGGCGCTACAGTGACATGAACTAGCTGAAGTTGAAATATAGACACATATGTTCATATTTATGAAGAAAAAGTATATATATAAGTATATAACATGTGTATAAGATACCAACGTACCTAGACATATACGTAACATGCGTGTTGCGAGCTAGTGGGGGGCTGTGAGGTGGGCCCGTCTGCCACTTGGAGGAGTAAAGCAGAAGCAAAGCGCCGAGGCCGGCCGGGGAGGAAGACGACTGTGCTTCCCGTGAGCCGAAACGGTGAAATGATCATCAGCACAGATGAGCTCCGTGTCCGTGATGACGATGGACGCCTGCAAGTGTAGAGCTAGCGAGTTTTGCAGCTTCATGCAGCTAATAACCTAAGCTAAGGCGCTAAGCTAAGCGAAGGCTCCATTTATTTGAGACTTGTCTGCCTTGCTTCAAAACTCTTAAGCACTCAAGCAGTCATTAATTAACGAGAAAATTTTATATATATCACTGTTTCACCGTTTTTTTTATGTTATTGAAAATTTTCTGTTTTCGGTATGTCATCGCTTTAGTTTTTTGTGTCTTCTTATATCATTGCTATCAGTTTCAATATTAGTCAATATTGATCAACGTTAGTTTTTTTCTAAATGACAAACTGTTCTCAACTTACAACACAGTGAATTAGGGATGGCTAAGGGGTGCGTAGGGAATCACGCCGCCGTCACTACTGTCGAACCCTCACCCGCTCCTCGTAGCTCTCTAGTCCCACCCTAATTCCCCGCGTTATAAGCTGAGAACAATTTTACTATTTAAAAAGAATTAACGTTGACCAATGTTAAACTGACAGAAGTGGTATAAAAGTACATAAAAAAACTGAAGCAGTGACATATACGAAAACAACGAATTTTCATAATCATATAGAAAAACCAATAAACTTTTAGTAAAATATAAATTTTCTCTTAATTAATTCAGTCACCGGCATTGCTGCTAGCCTTCGGGGAAGGAAGAAACATACGGCAATGGACGCCACTGCAGGTTAATTGGCTAGCTGGTTGGTGATGGGCGAAAGACAAGGGCACAGTAGTGTGTTATGTCTCCTTGTAGGCACGCGAGAAAAGGGAGACGACAAGCCCTACAGCTACAGCTGCTGCTGCTGCCACTGACACTCTTTTTAAACATGGTGGATTAACTTGCAAGTAAACTAACGGTTTCCACACGAGCGTGGGGCCGGCTTTGCTAACCCCGGCCGTACGGACGCACGCCACCTTTGCATGCATGGTAGATAATGTCACATCACCGGCGTTCGACGATGTGTTGCCAGTAAGCCGTCGAAGTTAATTCAGGCTCTGGAAAATTTTTGGACTCAGTCATTGAAGCAGGGTTAACGATCGCAGTAATAACCGATTCGGTTTGTGTTGCTGGTGATCGGCGGGCAGATGGTATGGAAAACCATGGCTCCGAGACGTCGAGATAACCCGGGATGGCACACGGATGCAGCAAGGACATGTAGGTTTTTAGAGGTGGGGACTGATCGATCGATGGAGGAGACGGGGGCGCCCGGCAAAATTAAGCCGAAAGCGACGGGGTGGTTAGCAGCTCGATCGGTCGGTGGCCCGGCTCCCAGTTGGAGCCAAAAGCCATATCAAGCTCACTGTCTCACACTCATCTCCATCTTCTTCTAGCTTGGCTTAGCTTGGACCCCCCAATGGCCCTCTCTCTCTCTCTCATCTATGTGCATGCATGGATGCAAGCAGGAGAAAACATTCTTCTGCCCTCCATGTTATCTCGCTTTCACGCCATTGTCGTCGTCGATCCCCATAGGATCATGCATATGAAGTGCATGCCGGCTTTAATTTCGCCATCCTTTTCCTTTCTTTTTTTCACACTCTGCTTGCTGTTCTTCTTTTTCTCTCTCCCTCTGCGGCTTAAGGCGCATTTGGAATGTATCAACAAGGGGATGGGACAAGGGTTCGCTTTTCCAAAGGGAAATGAACATAGATTATGTATCGGATTACATGCACACACATATATTTATATTTATATCAACTTAGCTTTTGGACTAAATATGTACTTCCTATAAGATGCACAATTTTTCTACACGATTTTCAATGTAAAACTTTAATTATTAATTACATGTACTATATATATCATCAATAACTGTATGTATCATATAAAAGTATTTAATTATTAGTCAAAATTATAAATATTATTTTTTCTACAAATATATATGTATATTATATTTTAGAACGGAGAAAATAGAGGATATCTCAAAATTTTCCAGAGAGGACACTGGTTTTGACTCAACCTTTGAATCTTTTGATGGTACTGTAATAAACCAGAGTGCCATATATATAATGTCAGGTGATCAGATCAGCAACATGGGTATATGTCTGTCCGAATTTCATTTGATAATATATGTTTCGACCCAGATCTACCAAAGCCTGTCCAACTCAAAGTCTTTGAAAGAAAAGAAAAAGGAAAATAATGGTAGAAGCAAAGGAGATTGCAACTGAAGAAAAGGGTGCAAATCATACAACATTGTAGGGCCCTTCATGTCAACTTTGAAAATATTTTAGGTTTTTGCTCAGCCATCTTTGAAATATCAATCCTCTGCAGGGACCCTCCTTGCTTATCAAATCTCAGCATATTTTCAAAGGCATCTTCTTTGGGCCCTTTCCATCAATTTTTTTTAAAAACCTCTATTTGTTAATTACCCAGCTGGTAGAGTGGGCCCATGAATTGCATTCATGAACTTAACTATAGTAATTAATCTAAGAGTGCATGCAAGTGGTGTTTGCTTTCAGGTTTAGTTTCCTAACCATCGATAGATGTGTGGCCGCATATCCAAAAATATGCTGATGTGCAAGCTAGAGATTAATTTGGTACAATAATATGAGCTTAATGAAGGGCTCCAAAACTAATATTCTTCACATGAATTAATCATGATGTTGGCGCAGGCATTTATGGACTATGAAATGGACGCAAATTGCGACAGGAGATTTGCTCAAAGTGATTCCAAAACAATATACAGTTGATCTAGCCTGAATTCTGGCGATATTAAAGCCTTTCTCGCGATGTTTTTGGCTAGCTCTGCAAATAATGGCGCAGGTACTATCGGGATGTAACACTCGGATACTTCGTATTGAACTTATCAGTCCGAACCGAGGATAGGTCAAAACTAACATTGCACTCCGGTTTGCCCTATAAAGGGGGTTCGGATCCGATAAGGAAGGTTGAGTCCTTATCAGGGAATCGAGCCTTAGATATAATATAAAGAGACGTGCTTGTACCAGAATCCTTATAATTAGGGAATTCACACCCGAGTTCAATAGGTAATCATAGATTTTCAAGATACTGACTCGGGATATAGTCCTAGATCGTTAGGCTCGCCCCTTGAGTATATAAAGGGGGTGAGGCACTCCCCCAGAGATATCTAATCAGATCTTATTCTTCTTGCTTTCGACGCCTTAAGCCTTCATAGTTTAATCGTGTTGTATTGTAAGTTTAGACACAGCATAATACACCAAAACACTGGACGTAGGGCTATTATCCTCCGGAAAGCCTGAACCAGTATAAATCTTGGCTCTTATTTATTAGAGTTGACTATTGGGTTCAAAGACGTTGTGCTTTCCTTACACATCTAATCACCATCTCAGGTATCCCTTGGGTGGACTGCTCGGTGATTCACCGACAGTTGGCGCACCAGGTAGGGGATCACGACGACTTTCGCTAGGATCCGATGGCATCTCCTTCATAATTCCTCATGCCAGTTGGTTCTGTGTTCATATTCGGGAATTTGGCGTTCCTCAGGGATTCGACGGGACGACTTGTCCTGTTGAAGCCCTCATCAAGCACCACTCTCGGATCAGCCGACTCGAAAAGTATAGCTCTTCCTTTGGCCCTCGAGCAGGTCAGCCGGTTAAACTGTGGTCGGACTCCAGTTGACCCCAAGCATTACATCATCTTCTCTAGCGAAAAGGGTCGGGTCATCCGGTGCCGATCGGGTAATCCTCAATTCTCGACCAGTCTCGTCATGATGGCCGAGGGTAAGGTATCCTCTTCTAGCAGCGACCAGCGTAGGCATACCGCTACGGCAGGAGTCACACAAGAGGACGGGCTCCACCGTAATCTCGAGGACGAATTCATCCTAGAGTTCGATGGTCAGAGAGCCTTCAAGACTCCTGCCGCTAATTTGGTGGTGATCGAGAGGACCCTCAGTTCTCTCCCTGATATGCCAGAACTACAACGAGCCAAGGCTTTGACCTAGGCAGCAACGATGCAGATCAATGCCCTGGCCTCAGCTCCAACCTAGCTGTAAGATCAAAATACACTAATCACGATAACTAGAGGGGGTGAATGGTTGCAGTACCCTAAAACTGACATGAAAAACAAAATCAGAAAACTAACTCACGACCAATCTAAAAAATGCCCGACCAGACTAAAATTCTCGAGGACTCAGGAAATTTCCCGAGGGCTTTCTCGAGCACTTTTCCAAGGGCTCAGCAAATTTCCTGAGAAAACTCCCGAGGACTGAAAACAGCCTAACCAAATAGCGGTAAAATGAGCGTAACTTTAAAACCATAACTCGAATTGATCTAGAATTTTAACACAAGAAACTAGACTTCAATACGAAACTTTCTCAAGTGGTTTCACTAAAATCTGAGATCCCAATCAAAAGTTATGATCCTCAAGAGCATCAAAACCTAGTCCTCTATGATTAGTGCTTATTTTAGATTTATCCAATAACATGTTAAGATTCTTTTTACCAGTTGAAAAGCGTTGCGAGGATCTTTGCAAGTAATCAACTTCTTTTATCAAAGCAATATAATTTTTACAAATATCAGCAATGCTCTTTTGTTTGCGACAATTTGAGCAAGACAACGACTCATGAGTAAGCAAGTCATTTTGTAAAAGTTCAACTCTATCATAAGCATCTTTCAGTTTCAATTCAAGTAATGAATAGTTTAAACAAGAAGTTGAATTTATATTCTTAAGTTGTTTGAATTTGCTACAGTATAAAACATTTACCATAGAACTAGCATATAAAGCACTTTTATCTTTTTAGATAGTTCTTGGTAATAAATAGTTCATCAACAACTCGAAAGCATAGTAGTACCAATAGCAAAATAAGATTCATTCTTGACAATTTTATCATTGAGCTTATAAAGAGTAGAAGCATGAACATCTCTCAAAGCAATAATTTGTTATTGTAAAGCATCACATGATTTACCTGAATCATCCTTAGGAATAAAAGATTTGAGCCTTTCAATTTCAGAATTGAGTGATTCAGCAACAAGTTCATATTTCTTAGCTTTCTTATTGTATTTTCTCAATTTATTATCAAGACGAACAACAGCACGAGCTAAATCATCGTAAGAAGGTTTTACCCTATTTTCATCGCTGAAAGGTTCATCCTCGCTTGAGCCTACTATGTCACGTGCCATAAGACATATTCCAATGAGATTATTCTTTTTGTCTTTGCCTTCATCTTCACTTCTATCGCTCATTGAGTCCACATCACTTATATCAACTTGATCAAGGGTAGCAAGGACTTGATGCACCATCTTCTTGTAGTTACGGTTCTTCATCTTACTCTCTTTGGATGGGTACTTGCTGTTCTCCTTGTCTTCTTTTGACAATTTCTTGAGCTTGCGACAGTTCACACGAATATGGTTGGTCTCACCACATTCAAAGCACCGAACAGGACCACTTCTTCTGTTTCTTACATTGTTCAACGCTTTAGTAACTTTAGTGGAAAGCAAGACCAAGTCCTCCTCTGTAAATTGCTCAAATTATTCATCAGATAAGACATTTAAAGCTGACAAAGAAACACTCAAAGATGATACAAAAGAAGAAGACTCGTTAGAAGGTGAAGAGATCAAAGCTGTTGACTTAGGAGAAATCTTGCGTGAAAATACATTCAATTCATGAGTTTTTAATTTTGAATAAAGAGTATCCAAAGTAAGAGTAGTCATATCCACCGACTCTTGAATTGAAGTAACTTTCATCTCCTAAACTAACATATCAAGCCCACTAAGCAAATGTCTAGTAATTTCAAAATCAGTATAATTTGTAGCATAAGAAGAATTAACTGAACAAAGATTGTTAAGAATTTTGTTAAAGCGAGCAAAATATTCATCCAAGGTCTCACCGGATTTCATCTCAAATTTCATATACTCTTTCTTGTACACGTCTTTACGCACTTTCTTGATTGTGGAGGAGCCTTGATGATAGGCACAAAGAGCATTCCACATCTCATGCGCAGAAGAAAAATGAGAAATACGATCAAAATCAGAAATTTTCCCAAGTGGATTGATCTGAAATTTTAATACAAGAAACTAGACTTCAATACGAAACTTTTTCAAGTGGTTTCACTCAAATCCGAGTTTCCAATCAAAAGTTATGATCCTCGAGAGTTGTTGTAACGTAGAAACAGAGCAGATCCAATCCAAAAATTAAAACCTTAATTACTCATAAAATACGAGGAATTAACCAATGAAACTTTTTAGACTTCTTTCTTAATGTCCTAGCAAGGTTTTGGATAAAACAATTCGAATTAAATCACAAGTAAAAATAAAATCACAGAATAAGTAAAAATGATGTAAACCGATGAACATTAAGAAGAAAGAACGTGATACCACACTCCTCGATGCTTGAAGATAAATCTTTATTGCATAAGAGTGTTTATAGGGTGCAATGCAAAGCACCCCTTACCAAATCACGAACAAAGTCCTAGATGGAGAGCAAAAGGCTAAACCCTAATTTTCCTCTTGATCCTCATATATCTATTTTGCTTTCCCCTCTAGTCTATTTATAATCCCTCATGGCTGTTACCATGAGCCACGAAATTAACAACTTTTGGAATCCTAATTCAACTAGGAATCTATATCCATTACGAATTCTCAAATCCTAACTTCTTTCGAATTTGCCTCCTTTCCATATTTGCACACATCCCGCGTATGTCATATAAAAACCTCTCTTTTTATATTCGCACACATCCCCGCGTACGACATATGAAAACATCATCTTCACATGCCGCATCCTCTAGCCCGAGTGTCCCGCATGACATCCTTGACCGTTCTGAGCCTCAGCTCCTAACCGAGCCTAGTTCCAATCCGGTCATCGACCACGACTCGCCCTTAAGCAATGCCTACACATGAACAAACCAAGAAACCCTTTTTCCCGAGCACAAGTTCTTTCCAACTTGACTCAATTAGTCCAATCAATTCTTTCCAACTTAACTCAACCAATCAAATTAATCATAAACATTGTGTATTTATTTAATAAATAATTTAAAGCATATGATCTGACTTAAACATCAAAAATCTGAGTGATCCAAAATCCCGAGTGCTGAAATTCTCCCGAGTACCGAAAACTCTTGAGAGCTGAATTCTTTCGAGGGCTATGTTTTCTCGAGTGTTGAGTGCTAAGTGCCCGACAAGAGTGCTCGACAACTCGACTAAAGTGCTCGACCACTAAAACCAATCAAAACTAATTTGTTCAACATCAAACTAATTTGTTCATCACTTATCAATGATCATACACATGATCTCACAATCTCTCCCTTGATGAACACATTGGTATCACCATTAAAAAGCACAAAGAAATTTTTGGTTTTCGAAAGCACAAGCACAAGCTTTTCTTCCCCAAGGTTTTTTAAAGAACAATAAATAAAACTTCCTCAAAAATTAATTGTAAAAGACAATAATTTTATCAAAAATTAATTTCTCCCCCTAAAGTATTTCTCTCCCTTTGACAATGGTTTCATCAAGTGAAACAAAAGAGAGAAATTATCATTAGAACACAAATTTCTTGATTTCTTAATTTGAGAGCTTTGAAGTGTACCTAAATCAATCCACGTGACAAGGTTTGTAACATAAATAAAATAGATAGACCAACCAGCTAACAATCAAGTCTAAAAGCCTCGAGATGAAACTAAGACATAAATCTCAAGTTCAAATCAGCGCTAAGATTGAATGATTTATATTGTTGGCTTTCACTATGACCAATTAAAGAGAAATACCTCACACACAATTCAGCCACGTCCACAAAACCAAAACGATGCTTAATGCTCTTAAGAGTGCAATTCATAGTCATTGAAAATTTTAGAATTGATATATGCAACTTTTGTATGAAATTTTCACAAGTGCCTATCTCAGCACAACGACCACTGATCCAGAGATAGATGGTGTTGGGACATGGGGAGGCTACGCTAGCCAGCAAATTTTGATTTTTAACCCCGTTGGCCCAGGAACCCATGCGCGTGAGGGATCATGGATCGTTACCTTCTAACGCGAGACGCGCTAGTGCAGCGGAAGAAGATTTGGAGAAGCGCGTCCTCGCTCGTTTTCTTCTTGCCTCGCTCGTTCGCTGGCGACCAGGTCGATGAAGTCCAGCGATCTTCGCACGAAGAAGACGACGAGTGCTGCTATTCAAGCAGCACCTCCA
>KE372880.1:207244-226343 GCA_000418225.1 Zizania latifolia | reverse complement strand
TCCGAAACAGACCTTCTGTATCGAATTAATTCTGACCCGGAACTTCCGACTCTAGTCGGAACTTCCGAAACAGACATTCTGTATCGAATTAATTCCAACCCAGAACTTCCGGTCTCAACCGGAACTTCCGGTTCGTCCAGAAAACCAAATTCAGGGGCTGGCCCGGAACTTCCGGTCCCACCGGAACTTCCGGATGCTCCAGAACTCCGGAACTTCTGGCTATAGCCGGAACTTCCGATTCCCCCAGAATTTTCTTGGGCACACTTCCATTAGATGATGCCACCTGAGCTTTGCTCACACGACCTATTGTGAGGTTCTTGCACATACAAGCAGTCCCCATTTTAATGGTCTGGTCATCTATGATCATCTCTAAGTTCATATCAAAGTGTAATGATAAGCAGTCTCGTGAGACAACCTAGGCAAAATATTTTTTAATGAATGCAGAATTTTCTGTGCTTTTGCACACTTTTCTTTTCTTTATGTGCTTTTGCACACTTTTTCTTTTTGATATTTTTCTTTCAAATTTCATTGTTTTGACATAGCACGCACTGGCCGAGGCCGTCGACTTATCGACTCGGATGGAGTAAACCCTTAGGCAAGTCAGGACTGATCCTCCCGAGGCCTCAGAGATACTAGCTAAAGCCTCTTCCTCCTTCGGGTTCTCCACCATACCCTCAAGTACAAAGAAGATCATCCTTTCCGATGCCGACCCATCAAAAACGACAACCATTGGGACAGGACTCGACCCCAAATAGCAAGTCACGCTCGTCAGCTTCCTACGCTCTAACATGGACATCTTCGTGTGGAAGCCCTCTGATATGCCGGGGGTTCCTCAGAAGTTGTTCGAGCATGAACTCCATGTATACCCGATCGCCAAGCCATCTAAGCAGATATTATGGAGATTTGCACAAAACAGAAAATAAGCGATCAAAACCGAGATCGCTCGCCTCCTAGCAGCAGGATTCATTCGTGAACTTTACCACCCTGAATGGCTCGCAAACCTGGTAAGGGTAAAAAAGAAGACAGTGTAGTGGCGGATGTGCGTCGACTACACCGCCCTAAATAAGTACTACCCAAAGGATCCCTCCGGATTACCTCGGATCGACCAAGTCATAGACTCGACAGCAGGATGCTCCCTCCTGTGCTTTCTCGATTGCTACTCGAGATACCATCAGATCAGACTCAAGAAAGAAGATCAGGAAAAAACCTCCTTCATCATGCCCTTTAGAAAATACTGCTACACCACCATATCATTTGGACTCAAAAATACAGGAGCAACATACCAGTGGGCCATCCAGCGGTGTCTCTCAGATCAAATCGGCCGCAACATCGAAGCCTATGTTGACGACGTGGTTATTAAGTCCAAGGCGCAGGATAACCTCATCAGCGACATCGCTGAAATGTTTGAGTACCTGTGAAGATTTCAGTGGAAGCTCAACCTCAATAAATGTGTCTTCGGGATACCATTGGGGCAACTGATTGGGTTCATCATTAGCAACCAGGGCATCAAGGCCAACCCGGACAAAATAACAGTAATACTGAGGATGGAGAAACCCAACAACGCGAAGAAGGTTCAAAAACTAACAGGTTGCATGATGGCCCTCGGAAGATTCATCTCTCGATTGGGAGAAAGGGGAGCTCCCTTCTTTAAGCTCCTAAAGAAAGAAAATGACTTCCAATAGACAGTCGAGGCTAGCAAAGCTTTCTCAGCGCTAAAAAAATTCCTGACTTCACCTCTAGTCCTCACGGCACCAAATTCGAAAGAAGTTCTTCTCCTCTACATCACCGCCATGACTAACGTCGGTAGCACGACAATCGTAGTCGAGAGACCCGAAGAAGGGAATGTCTTTTTGATTCAAAGGTCAGTATACTTTATCTTGGAGGTCCTTGGGTCATTAAAGATAAGATACCCTCAAGTACAGAAGCTCCTTTACACCATTCTGCTCACTGCCCAAAAGTTAAAACACTACTTCCAAGCCCACCAAATTGTGGTGGTCACGGAGTATCCTCTTGGCGACATACTCCACAATCACGATGCCACCGGCAGATCGTGAAGTGGGCCATTGAGCTGGGCAAATACACAATTAAGTTTTGACCCTGCACCACCATGAAGTCACAGGCTCTCACCGACTTCGTCATGGAGTGGACCGAAATCTAGTTGCCCTCAAGCTAGGAAGATAAAGAATAATGGATGATGCACTTTGATGGCTCCTTGAACATAGACGGAGCCAACCTCGGGATGCTCCTCATATCCCAAAGGGAGAGAAGTTACGCTACGTGCTCTAGCTATTATTCAAGGCCTCTAACAACGCAACCCAGTATGAGGCCATGCTGCACGAGCTTCGAATAGCCATATCAATCGGTGTAAAGCGACTCATGGTCTATGGGGACTCTAAGTTAGCCATTAGCCAAGTTAACAAATACTGGTCTTGCGCCAGCGAGAAGATGGATGCCTACTATGCTGAGGTTCGGAAACTCAAAAGCAAGTTCTTTGGGCTGGAGGTCCACTACGTCCCTAGTGATGACAACTTAGCCGTAGATGTCCTAGCATGGTTTGGGTCCTCTCAGGCTCTGGTCCTGACGGGAGTGTTCATCCAGGAGCTCACTAAACCTTCGATCAAGATCGAGGACCCTAACACCAACAACTCCCCGACGATCGTAGCCATGACTAAGGACGTCAACGACTGGTGACAACCCTTTATATAGTACATCCTAAAGGGCACGATCCTGGAAGACAAGGCCGTAGCCGAATGTCTGGCTCGGCGTAGCAAGCAATACATGGTTATCGGTGATGAACTGTACAAGTGGGTGGCTACAACAAGAATACTACAAAAATGCATCCTACGAAGCGAAGGCCTCCAAATTCTCAACGAAGTACACCTCGGCACGTGCGACAACCACGCCGAGGGCAGGACATTGGTCGGCAAAGCTTTTCGATCAGGATTCTATTGGCCATCAACTAACAGCGACACTAAAGAATTAGTAAAAAGGTGCACTGGATGATAATTCTTTGCAAAACAGAATCACTTACCAGCATAAGCTCTCCAGATCATCCCACCAACCTGGCCCTTCGCATGGTGGGGGCTCAATTATGTTGGTCCCTTCTAAAAAGCTCTGCAAGGGATCGACCGGCTACTAGTGGCGGCGATCGACAAGTTCACCAAATGGATTGAAGTAATGCCATTAAAAAACTCCACAGCTAAGAAAGCAGCAAAGTTCATCGAAGGCATCATGTACTGGTTCGGGGTCCTAAACCAAATCATAACCGACCTCGGGACTCATTTCACTGCAAACAACTTTTGGGACTTCTGTGAAGAGAGACTAATCGAGGTCAAATACGCATCGATCGCACACCCTCGAACAAATAGGCAGTGTGAACATACCAACGGGACGATCCTTCAAGGGCTGAAAGCTCAAATATTCGACCCTCTATAGAAATACACCGGGAGGTGGCTATAGGAACTCCCTGTAGTACTCTGGGGGCTCCGCACACATCCAAACAGGGGAACAGGTTAGACTCCCTTCTTCCTTGTCTATGGCTCCAAGGCAATACTCCCAGTTGACATGCTGCACAGATCCCCCGGGTCTAGCACTACGATGAGGGGATAGCAGAATAAACCAGAGCAGAAGATATCGACTCTATCGAGGAAGTCCGGATAGCTACCGCAGTTTAGGTCGACTAATATCAATAGGCTCTCTGACGTTACCATGACCGCAACATACAAAGCACGAGTTTCAAGGTCGGAGACTTGGTGCTTCATCGGGTGCAATCAACCATCGGAATGCATAAGCTTTCTGCCCCCTAGGAAGGATCTTTTATCATCATTGAAGTGACGAGGCTAGGGGCCTACAGGCTAATGCGAGAAGACGGACAAGCAATACCCAACTCATGGAACATAGAGCACCTTCGTCGCTTTTATGCCTAATCTTCTTTTGTAATAAACTCTTATTGCTTTTGTCAATAAACTAATGTGTTTAGGCACTCATGAATTCTAGGGCGCTTTTTTTGTCGACTACTTCTCTCCAGACATGCAACTAGATCAGGAAGGGGTAAGCCTTAGGACAGTACACCTAGTCAAGCCTCTTTTTCGCCGACCTCACCGACTACTTTCCCACAAACATGCAACTGGGTCGGGAAAGGGTAAGCCTTAGGGTTGTACACTCGTAGTTGAGCATCTCTTTCGCTGACCAATGCCGACTACAACCCACTTCGAGTTGGGTACCAGATGGTCGTCGTGCATACTATTGGACACGGGAGAGGGTAGGCTCTTTAGCCGTATACCCACAGTCGTGCATCTTGGCCGACCTCGCCGACTCGTGCCGACTACATCCCCTCTGAGTTAGGCGCTAGATGGCCACTATGCATGCAACTAGACCGGAGAGAGGGTAGGCTTTTTAGCCGCACACCCATAGTCATGCACCTTTGCCGACTTCATCGACTTTGATAAGTGTATTGCTGCCAGGACTATACTGCACCGTGTGGGTGATAAAGATCCACAGATATGCCCGGGGCTCAAAAGGCATCCACCGTCCCAGAGCTCAAACGATTTGCAACAAAAACAAGGCAAGGACATGATATCTCCTTTATTATAAACTCAAAATTAACTAATTTTATAGATACTACGCTACTCCAAGGGAGGGGGAACAGCCTCTTTCGGGTCTTCAACGGAAGAAAGAATATCAAGGTGGCTGGAGACAACATTCTGCAAAGCAATCCTGGCCGCTTTAGGCACCAAAGCTTCGGCACCCATCAACTATGCAGTCCTCGATCTTGCGGGCGAGGTTGCAGAGAACCAGTAGGTTCCCCTAGACAAGACGACATTGCTATCACCCCTGAAAGAATAGCTCCTGTCATGGCCCTGAAGGACAAAAAGACCCAGAAATTAGAGCACATCCAGGAAAGTCAAGTAAGAGTTTACTCAGCCATAGAATGATGAGGATTCTCGAATCGGTGTCACACCGCCTTTTTCACCGAGTGTCGTGAATCATTGAGCAGTCTATCCAAGGGGGTACCCGAGGTGGTGATTGGATGTGTAAGGGAAGCGTAGCGCCTTCGAACCTGATGGTCAACTCTAGTAAATAAGAGCCAAGGTTTATACTAGTTCGAGCTTTCCAGAGGATAATAGCCATACGTCTAGTGTTTTAGTGTATAATATGATGGCTAAGCTTATAATGCGACGCAATTAAGCTATAAAGGATTAAGGCATCGAAAGCAAAAAGAATAAGATATCGTTGGATGCATCAGGGGTGCCTTGCCCCCCTTTATATACTTAAGGGGTGAGCCCAACAACCTAGGACTCTATCCTAAGTCGGTCTCTTGGATATCTATGATTGCTTACTAAACTCGAGTACTAATTCCCTAATTACAAGGATTCTGGTATAAATATATCTTTTCATAATAGATCTTGGATTCGGTTCCCTGATAAGGACTCAACCCTTTTTATCGGAACCAAACCTCCTTCATGGGCCATACCGGACTCCAATGCTAGGCTTGGCATGCTCTCGGTCTAGACTGATAAGCCTATAGTGGGGTACCCGGAGGTCATATCCTCGACAGCAGCTCTCGAGCTCTTCTTAGCTTGGTTGAAAATCTTCGACTGAACAAGCTGGGAGGATCTCATCTTTAATCCAAGTTTTTGTACTTCTGGCGAAGTCTAATAATCTTGAAAAAAGCTTTAATCTTCTTCATGTAATGTGCACCGTATAGGTGCACCCACACGGTGTAGCCCCCGAGCCTTGAGTCTCTGGAAGTCTGGTTCTTGATAATCCTTTGAATCTCTTCGGGCATCAACGAAGGCCGACTGTATGCCTTGTCCTCGAGGGTTGCTCGTGCTCGGGCGAAGTCTTGCTTGAAGAAGGGTGTCGTCAAAGTTTAGGGCCACCATGGTCTCCAGCGCAATTGACCTTGAGCCCCCGAGGCTCTGCCTCGAGCACGTGATCCTTGAGCCATGAGCCCCCAAGCATGCAAGGTCTCAGGCGCATAAGCCCTCGAGCGCGCAAGGCCTCGGGCGCGTGAGCCCCCAAGCGCACGAGCCCTTAGGTGCTTAGGCCTCGAAAGCATAAGACTTTGGGCATGTGAGCGCCCGAGCGTGAGAACCTTCGGGCGCACGAGCCCTCGAGTTCTAAGGAATCCAATCATCGTGAACTCCACTGGTTGCTTTTGAAGTCATGACAAAAAGTGCTATTCTGCAAAAATTAGGAGTAGGTAGTCAGTGTAAACTTTTGTGATGGAACTTTGTTTATCTAGGAATGAAGATCTTTAATGTCTTACAAATTTTTGTGTACCAAAGTCGCTAGCATCTCGAGAAACTCGGGCTAAGCCATATAGTACTCAACATAGGGATCTCATACCATGTACATGCCTACTGACATCAAGCAGCGCGAGTCCCTAAGAGCTTTGGATTTTGTTAACTCCTTTGCACAGCTGGGGTCAGGACCCAAGCCCCCGGTATAGTTGTATAGTTTTAGGTGTGGGGAACTAATGTCGCTTACGCACCAACCCAACATCAGGCGTCACAAGTTTCTAGGCCCTTCAGAGCTTTGGCAAAGTTAAGGCTAAGGACTCGAGCCCCCGAGGATCTTAGCAAGTGGTCGCCTGCCAAGAGGGACGCTAGCGCCAGCTCTTTTTCACCCACACGGTTGTTAGCACCAAACCCAGAGCTGCTTCATAGGGGCACAACTGATGAGCTAGGCATACGACATTTTGCACCAACTCAAGAGGGGTTGAGCCTAGCGGGTCGGCGATAAAGCATGTGATGTAGAGTGCGCAAAAATAAAGTCTAGTTTTATTCACTTAAGAGTAAGGATACAAGAGTACTTAGCTGAGCGAGATGGTGTGGTGATGCCATCAGATCCTAGTGAAAGTCGCCACGATCTCCTACCGAGCAGTCCACCTGAGGCAGTACCCGAGGTGATGATTGGATGTGTAAGGAAAGCGCAACACCTTTGAACCTAATGGTTAACTCTAGTAAATAAGAGCCAAGGTTTATACTGGTTCGGGTTTCTCAGAGGATAATAGCCCTATGTCTAGTGTTTTAGTGTATAATATCGTGGTTAAGCTTACAATGCGATGCAATTAAACTATGAAGGCTTAACGCGTCGAAAGCAAGAAGAATAAGATGTAGTTGGATGCCTCTGGGGTGCCTTACCCCCTTTATATACTCAAGGGGCGAGCACAACAACTCAGGACTCTATCTCGAGTCAGTCTCTTGGATATCTATGATTGCTTACCAAACTCAAGTACTAATTTCCTAATTACAAGGATTCTTGTACAAATATATCTTTTCATACTAGATCTTGGATTCAGTTCCCCGATAAGAACTCAACCTTCCTTATCGGAACCAAACCCCCTTCATGGACCATACCAAACTCCAATGCTAAGCTTAGCCTGCTCTCGGTCCAAACTGATAAGCCTATCGTGGGGTACCTGAGGGTCATATCCTCGATACCGAGAGGAAAAACAGGGCGGCCGGTATCAGGAACAGAAGCAGTCACTTCGACGGTCGTTGACATCCTCTTGTGCCCACCCAAGGCAATCGGTGCGCCAGCCTGACGTTTAGGTACCAGGGTAAGCAACACGGAGGCACTTGAAAGCAGAATGTCAAGAGGAAGGCCAACATCTGATGGAAGCTCTAGGCATGGCATAATACCTCCCTACATCACGTCGCGTGGTTGGATGAGCGCCAAGCATTAAAACAAAATAGACCCGGACTTGAGCAGTTAGATTAGTGACAAACCTGTGGCCGTGGACCCTCAACCCTATAGCCTGCAAACCCCATGGCCGATGGGAAGACCAGTACCTTATAGGTCTTCAGGGTAGTAGACAACATCTGTAGGAGTGACGGTGATCTCCCATCAGCAACATGACTCGGGGTGTCGGAAGCCATGAAAGATGACAGAAGGGTGGCCCGAAGGAAAGAAGAAGAAGAATATGCACAAGCTCTTTGGCAGAAGCAAGGGAAGTTTCGTAGGTTAAAGAAAGGCGCCACCTTCACTGTGACGTCAGGCATGACCCCTGTGGTAGGGCGACGCTTCGGTTGTAGCACACCCCTCAGCCATACAGGCATGATGGTTCTGCTTCCCTATCTGCATCCGCCGCCTGCGCCTGCGTGAGGCCCAGTCAGAGCAGAGGCATCCTCTCTGTCCCCTCATCTGCAACGCATTAATTGCAGGCAAAGAAGACCAAACAACAACTTTTTAGACGCTCGGCGGAGCTTGCGACGTTTGGGTTCCTTGTGCACTCGAGGACTCGCATGCTTGGGGACTCGCGCAACCGAGACCTCGTGTGCTCGGGGACTCATGCGGCCGAGACCACGCATGCTCGAGGGCTTGTGCGCTCGACGAATCACACGCTCAAGGATTCGTGCGCTCGAGACCTCGTATGCTCGAGGCCACGAACGCTCGAGGGATCATGCTCGAGGTCTTGTGCGCCCGAGACTTTGCAGACTCAAGCTTTATGACCTGAGGATTATGCTCTCGAGAGCTAAGTCTCGGGAGCTCGAGGTTGATCACATTAAGGATCACAATGGCCCAAAGCTTCAGTGATCGTCTTCTTTGAGCAAATTTAGCCCAAGCACCAACAACTCCAGAGGACAAAGTCACCAATGAGCTTCAAAAGATTGTTAAAGGTCAGAGTTTTAAAAGACTTTCTTTGCAGGTTATTTTTGATCCTTGAGCTAAATGTTCCATTTACCTCGAGGCTCTAGGGCTACACCGTGTGGGTGCACGTCACACAAAGAGGAAGATTAAAGCTTTTTAGGATCATCAGACTTCACCGAAAGTACCAAGACTAAGATTAAAGGATGAGCTCCTCTCAGCTTGTTCAGTCGAAGATTTTCAACCAAGCTAAGAGGAGCTCGGAGCTGCTATCGGGGATGTAACCTTCGGGTACCCTGTGTTGGGCTTAGCAGTCCAAAGCGAGGGCAGACCAAGACTAGCATTACAGTCTGGTATGACCCATGAAGGGGTTTGGATCCAATAAGAAAGGTTGAGTCCTTAGCAGGAAACCAAGCCCTAGATATGATATAAAAAGATATGCTTATACCAGAATCTTTGTAATTAGAGAATTAGCACCTGAGTTCGGTAGGTAATCATAGATTTCTAAGATACCGACTCGGGATAGAGTCATGGATCATTAGGCTCGCCCCTAGAGTATATAAAGGGGGTGAGGCACCCCTAGAGACATCTAATCAGATCTTATTCTTCTTGCTTTCGATGCCTTAAGCCTCCATAGCTTAATCACGTTGCATTGTAAGTTTAGACACAACATAATACACTAAAATACTAGACGTAGGGCTATTATCCTCCGGGAGGCCTGAACCAGTATAAATTTTGGCTCTTGTTCATTAGAGTCGACCATCGGGTTCGAAGACGCTGTGTTTCCCGTACACATCTAATTACCACCTCAGATACTTTTTGGGTAGACTGCTCGATGATTCACCGACTGGTACATGCAGAATTTTGGCCCGTGTCATAAACTCTATGCAAACGAGACTCAAAAGATAAGTGAAGATACCATAATCATGGCATATGCAGTGTTTACAATCACAACGAGTTTGGGAAAAATATTAAATTAGTTAAACTTCTGATATAACCGAATAACTTAACCTATGATATAAAACTATGGTAAATCAAAACCATTTAAAACCAAGGACGGCCTGCCTGCAAGAACGTAACGTCGGTTCTTTTCACCCATCACGAGCTTGGTCGGCCAATGCAACGTTCGTTCTCCTTGTTGGGCTGTGCATGCCAATCTCTCCGTACTCAGTAGGGACGCCATGTGTTTCGCGTTGCGTGTGGCACACTGCTTGCCATTTGCCAAGCTCGCCGGCCGACTGGAATTACAAGAAGAAAGCTAGCTAGCATGCATGCATAGCTGCTGGTGATTTGTAATGACACTGCTGCGCATAAATCCTAACATGAACATAAATTTTAAATTCTAGGGATTTTTTAACATACGAGATCGGTTCGGAGGATCTTTGCAAGAATTTAAATGATCCCTAAAATAATACTTTCACTATTTTCTAGATAGGAAGTTGTTTTTGACCTTTATTTTAAAGTCAGCTAGCTTAGATATAACTTTCACTATTAAGTTCTTTTATATAAACTCGAAAAGTTACACAGATATAGAACTTTTTTTGACATAGTTTTAGATCTACTAAGAAATCGTGGATCTATAGGGTTTATTTTATATTTAAAAAATTAGAACACTTTATTTTGTCATAAAAACTACAGATTTAATGTGGACCTTGGACATAGAACATAACATTAGAAACGATTTTGTTAATACAAACTTGGCTATGTCATTACTATATACTCAAAATCTATATTTAAAAAATAATTATAATCAAAGTTATATTAAACTTGACGCCACATATCCTATGACAACTTTTTTATAACTAAAGTAAGTAAAAACTTGATCAAAATTTCCAGGACTTAGATGCCCTCTCCGACTAACCTCAGATTTCACCGACGGTACGTAGTAATAATTAAACAAACTTCTACGAGAATAATCACAATATTCGTATATTTTAAAGGAGAACTTCCATGTTTACTAAATAAAAACTAAGATAAGATAAAAATTTCGACGATTTCGATTTCTTACGTTTCGATATGATCATGGATTCGCGCGTCGCCCTCTTGGACTAACCTCGGTTTTCACCGGCAGCAGTATAGCAGTACACAATACAGATGGAGACGTACGTGTACGTACGTTTGATGAATCGATCTCGCCTCTGCAATACAAACGCTGCCGTGCAGCGATCAGTAAGGGCAAGGGACAAAAGGACTGTAGTAGTCCCCCCCTAAAAAATACAGGTAGTGTTACATACTTACATGTATAAAAAAATCGACCTTTTAAATTTTAACTGAACTAAACTAAAAATACCAATTTTTGTATTGTGCATATTGTAGTAGTTAAATTTATATAAAAAATTTCATATAATATAAGTAGTTGATGATAATATATTATGAAAGAAATCAATGCTCAAATTCCATATTAAATACTATATTAAAAACTATATTAAAAACTTATACGTTTTTATTTTTTTGATAGAGAGTACAAGCTAAGGTATGCAATCCGACAAATTTATCGGACATACCGAGATCTTGGCAGGTATAGAGGCAGGAGTATATGCATGTTTGGTCACCTTCGCCATCCATACATTTAATTGAGGCATGGGACATGCATGCATGTGTGTGTCGACGGTCTACGGCAATTGGTATTCTGGACCGATAGCTACGGTGGTCATGCTTATGAGTGCGACGCATTCAGCATTCATCCATGGTGTTTTACTGTTCCCCACATGTTATTTTAATGTTCTATAGTGACCACATGTCATTTAGTTGTTTCCTGGTTTACATATTATGGTCTCTTTTCAATTCGAAACAAGCATATATAACTTGCATCTTGTTCTAACTAAACTGGAGTAAGTTTTTTTTACTTCGTCGGTTCACCAATGGAGTCTTGAAACATCGCATATCAACAGGACGGTGAAAATCGATTTTCCAGTAGTGATATATAATTATATACATCCTATGGTCCTGTTAATTTAGTGGCAGGAGGGCAGCGCACAGGGCCCAAATAAAAATTAGGGCTCTGAATCCTAATTAACTAAATAATATACTGGTTAGTAGATAGTGAAAAGTAAATTAGCGATTACAATCATTTGGTGGATTCATCATCTATGTTGTTCTAATCCCCAACCACATTAATATATGGCATAAAGTATCACGATAAATAATATGTATTAAAGTTATGTAATTAATTATGTTAAAGTAAGATTTTTACAAACTATTCGATTCTATGCTCTTATTTTCACGCCGCTGCGTCAAATCCATCACCAAATTAATTTAATACACCCTCCACCATAGGGGCCATTCTATGCATGTTGTCTCTAGCTAGCTATCCATGAATGTGTGAAAGATGCATTTCATGAATCATGAATCTGATCAGAGAACCTCTCCCAACATCTACCAGCACATTAGTCACCTACACCCTCCTCCTCTCCCTTTTGGTGACACACATCAGCCATAGGGACCTCCTCCCTTTGTTCTTTCATTGCAGGGGCACACTGACTGTCTCTCCAAGCTACCCCTCTCCTCTACCCTCACATCCTCATAGTCTCATGCATCTTGAGTTTTGTCTTCTCTAACTATCAATCTATCTTCTCCTTTGATTGATGCACACGTCTCCATGGTACACTTGGGTATTCATTCACTTGTCTCAATTTGCTATAGCTAGCTAAGCTAGCCATGTCATAAGAATGCTAAGTACCATCCATTTATGTCCAAATATTATCCACGAGCTTATATAAGTTATTTTAGTTTTCTTATTTTTTTCTAAATATAAGTTGTTTATAACTTACAATCACTTTTTTTACTTTTTTTTTCATATTTGTCTTTATTAAATAAATATCAACTCTATCACAAATTAATGATTTATTTTTTAAAAAGAAGAATAAATAAGATAACAACTAAGTTATTGCACAAGAATTAAACGACTTATGTAAGGGGATTAGAGGAGTACATGTTTGTGGGCATGCACATAGGCAAGAATGCCACATTGGAGCTAGCCTTAGAAGGCAAGAATGGCCGGCCGGCTGGCTCGCATGCAGGACATAGACCATTGTTTATAGCCGGCCATGGCCATCTACCTCCTTTCTTGCAAGCTTGAGATCTAGAAAAACACACCAGTGTATATAATTTAACAAACTTCAGTTTTTTATACTAGCATCCATGCATGCATGCAAATATTTTATTTAGTCTAAAGGCAAACAGCATGCAACATGTGCCCAATTACATAGACAATTTAGTATATATGTACGTACTCCAAAAGATATGGTAATTAAGCTACTTAACTAACCAATCAACCAATTAACTACTGATCAGTCCTTCTCTGCGTACAGTACGTACTACATAGTAGTGTACTGTACTGGACTAACTAATGTAATGTTCCTAGCTAACCACAAGTAGCTCGTACAAATGCAGGTATATACATTAATAGCACGCCGTCAACTTAGACGAGATAGCACAGTACTTAAAAACACATTTTCGCATTCAGGTAAAAAATTTATCTTCATATAAGTTTAGCCATCCATTTATGGCCTAACGTCTGTAAAAATGAATTTTCTTTCATATCCGATTTTTAACCACATATAAAAACAGATTTTTTATACATGGTTTACATAAAATTCGTTTTATATATACAGATGGTTCTAAGATTTTATTATGAACCGCCTGAAAAAATGAAACCGGCGTGTAGAAAAGATTTTTTTAATAGTGATGGTGCATAATCTCATCCACAAAAAATACACACCACTACTCCTACTATAACTAGCTCCAATGCAAGTACGTAGGAGCACTGTAGATTGTAGAAAACGCATTGCTGTTTGTCGAGCACTCGAGAGCATGCATGGCATGCATATATACGTTGATGATGATCCAGCGATGCACAGGGAAACATGTCGCTGAAAAATCGGTGAAGACGACGCATAACGAACTGTAAGCTAGGCCAAGGGCGCCATCATGGCGTTGTGTCCGTCAGTCACCTGGCATTTTTATCGCCGGTAAAAAAATTCACTTCCCAACAAAACTGAACAAGTGAAGACGACGGCCAGCCGTCATCAGCCAATCTTTGTACTGGATAGTGGATAGCCACCAGATTTCAGTGACGAACCGTCCAATTCGCAGTAGTTTTTTCTGACAATATATTCGTATAGATATACTATGTTTGAGCTAGCTGATCTGCTGATGGATACATCTTGTTTAATTTGCAACTGGTTCACCACCCTTGTGAATGCTTTACAGCAATAAAGCCGTTCTGAAATGCGGGATTTTTATCCGACTCTTGTCTGCCATGTAAAATTTCTGCCAAACCATGTAAAATTCCTGCCAAAAGAGGTTTCAAATGGAACATGTACTTGCATAAGACAATTAGAGTTAGATAGATAGATTGAAGAAGCGATGGCACATTGAAGTCATGCTTTACCTGCCAATTGCCATCCATCCGAATCCAAATGCCGATCACATCAGTCTTTCTTTTGTTATTGTTACGGCTCGATTAATCAAACAAAAGGGTCAAATCGTAAGCAGTTTGGGCGTCACTCACGCAAGTAGAGATGTAGATGAGCCAGCTGCTGCTCACTGCATGCAGTTGCTAGCTCAGCTCCCAGCTGCAGGTCTTGTCTGGTGAGAGGTTTCAGTTTGAGAAGGTTAAGTCGCTTGCTATCACACAGGCTAATGACTCCAATCCAGAGTTGCAGTAGATTACTGTAATTGTCTAGCATGGGAGAGAGACCAAGACAAGCATGAGAGAGAGAGATCAAGACAAGCATGAGAGAGAGAGATCAAGACAAGCATGAGAGAGAGAGAGAGGAACTCATACAGGTATCCTACAGAACTCAACTACAAAAGCCAGGCTCAATACTACAGTGTACATGTACTTCCATACATCTATCTTATCAAGGAGATAGATTTGAAATGACTTTTCATGGTGATAGATTTGAAATGACAATTCATGGATCTATCCCTCCCTCCCTCCCTCACTCTCGCTCTCTCCCACACACATAAGATTCTTGTACAATGGCCATCATGCAGTTCAGAATGGAACTGGCAATAATTTGCCCCCTTTCGGTAGCAAGAGGAGTACTGCACTGCAAATCTTCAGAGGAAAAAAAAGAAGACGAGGAGAACGCAAACTGTTGCATGATGCATGTGAGCTGTAGTTGGGCCTTGGCTGTGATCAGTACGTCTGGGGAGGCAGAAGGCCAGGGGTGCCATTGCCATGCAGCATGCACACAAGCAGATATATTCAAAGCGACCATGATTCGGTTGGGCCTGGGGAGACGGAGGCCTGCCAGTGATTCGCAGCAGAAAGGTTCGTACCAGGCGGGCTCCGCCTTGTTCGTATGGATCGTCAGCTAGCGCGTGTATTGTGTGCATTTGTGCCTTGTCATGATCATCATTGACCTGGAGAAAAAGGGTGCCCCTGTCGTGTGGATTCCATGGAATCCATTGACTGATTCATTCTCTCTCTATATCATATATCATAATAATTCATTAGTTACGTAATACAGTGAGATGTTATGGTTTTATTTTGATTTTTAAAGATACAATGGTTCTAGTTTTTAAAAATGAGGTGACTTCATATTTAAAGTAAGTTGAGTGGGTTTTATTAATTTTTTTGGATGAATTCATCCAACACCTAGGGAAATATTCTTATGTAAAAATCACTCTATCTTGCTTATCTGTCAACCAACACTTAAAAAAATGTAATGGAAGGATTTCATGCCACTTCATCGTATGAAACAAACAGGTTACTTTTGACACAACGGTCTGATTCTATTATAGTACATCTGATAACATGCAGTCAGTTCGATCAATCGAGTGATGATGAAGTTGAAAGATAAACCATATGGTGAGATGGCAAATTTGCATTTACTATGGAACGCTATGAATATTAATTTTATCGTTAAAATAGATTACTACACCGCTTGAAAGAGCTAAAAAACGTGTTCGTACTTAAAGCCAAAACCATAAGTCTAACACAAACGGGCGGTGAATCGTGAACGTCGGATAATATAGCAAGCACAGTAGCACACCGACCAATCCAATGGTTGGTTGTTTTTGATCAGCCAGCGCTCCGGGCTCTGTCGGCCTCATCGGAGTATCGAACGACGACGGGAACTACCGGCAGGTTCCAAGGTGCGCGCGATGATGATGTCCGGCGAAACCATGTCACCGCGCGCAGCGCTGCATATGGGCGCACGGTACGTGTGGGCCACCGGTCTGCGTGCGTGAGTTCGTGTGCACGCCTGAATGCACAATGCACGCATATATATGTAGTACATTTTAGTACGTACCTAGCTAGCATGCATGGCTCTCGTGCATGTATATACGTACGCATGCCTGCACTTGCGCGCATGCATGCACGTACGGCCATGGATGCAGATGCCCGCCACGGTGGCCACCCAAACCACCCCCGTCGTACCTGCGGCTAGCTCCGGTACTCGACGACGATCAAGCTGGCCGGCCGGGGAATGGACCGACAACCGCGCAAACGCGGGCACGCACAACTGCAGCACAAGGATGACGAAGGCCCCAGATTCTATAAACACACTAAAAACTGAAATAAACTTGTAAAATATTTTTAAACTCATATTTAGTGGCAGCTCTAGAAAAATTTCTTTGGGTGTTCCTATTCATACTACAAAACTTCAAAATAGAATCTCAATCAGCAATTTAACCGGTCCTAGTCTACCAATATTAGACTCCTAATAAAGTTTGGACTCCATGTTTCTTCCGCTACTAGGGATTCCAAAACTAAGAAGTGAAGTACTGGTGTGATTATATAATGAGCTTATTGGATTACAAATTTTTGATGTTTAACATCCATTCAAAATAGCGGGTAGATTATGGATCATCACCAATTAGCCAAATACCTGAGCGTGGGGCCTAGGAGCTGCGGGAGCCAGCCGCCGGGCGCCAGGGCCTAGGAGCGCGAGAGCCGGGAGGGCAGGCGTCGGGCCCGAGGGCTCAGGATACCGGTGGTCGGTCGGAGAGGTCGGTGTCGGTGAATTATCGAGCAGTCCAGTCAAGGGGCTAACCGATGTTGTGAATAGATATGTAAGGGAAGCGCATCGCCTTCAAACCCGATGGTCGACTCTAGGAGCCAAGATTATACTGGTTCAGGCTTCCAGAAGGATAATAACCATACGTCCAGTGTTTTAATTTATTATATGGTGTCTAAGCTTACAAAGCAATGCACTATAAACCTAAGCAATCGAGATTAGATGATTCGATTGGATTAGATGTCTCTAGGGGTGCCTCGCCACCCTTATATACTCAAGGGGTGAGCTCGATGACCCAAGACTCTATCCCAAGTTGGACTCTTTGATTCCTAGGATTACATACCAAACTTGGGTGCTAATTCTCTAATTACAAGGATTATATTACAAACATATCTCTTCATACCGGATCTAGGATTCAGTTTCCCAATAAGGACTTAACCTTTCTTATTGGGACCAAACCCCCTTTATGGGTCATACCGGACTACAATGCTAGACTTGACCTGCTCTCGGTTCAAACTGATAAGCCCATCACGAGGTACTCGAGGGTCATATCCCTGACAGTAGCCCTAGAGCTCTTCTTAGCTTGGTTAAAAAAATTTCGACCAAACAAGCTAGAAGGAGCTCATCTTTTAATTTGAACCTTTGCACTTTGCTGAAATACGATAATCTTGACAAAAATCTCTAATCTTCTTCTTCTTCGTGCGAGGTGCACCCACACGGTGTAGCTCCCGAGCCTCGAGTTAAATGGAACATTTAGCTCGAGGGTCATAAATTTTCTGCGATAAAAGTCTTCTGAAGTCTTGATCTTGGTAATCCTGTGAAATTCTTCAGGTATTGACATAAACCATGTGCATGCCTTGTCTTCGATGATTGCTGGTGCTCGAGCGAAGTTTGCTCGGAGAAGACGATCATCGAGGTTTTGAGCCATCGTGGTCTCGGGCGAAACCGACCTCGAGCCCCCGAGGCTAAGTCTCCGAGCGCATAATCTTTGAGCCACGAGCCCCCGAGCATGTGAGATCTCGGGCGCATGAGCCCCCAAGTTTCCGAGGAACCCAAGCGTCGCGAGCTCCATCGGGCGCATAAAATGTTGCTTTTTGGTATCGTCTGTACGTAATTAATGCGTTGCAGTTGATGGGATAGGTGGGCGTCTCTGCTCTGATTGGGCCAGGCGCATGCGGTGAGCGCAGACATAAAAGCAGAACCATCGCGTCGACTTGATTGCAGCGGGCATGACGATCGAAGCGATGCATTTTTGCAGCGATCACGCCCGATGTCGCAGCGACGATCCTGTGGCTATTTAAGCCGTTCACCCCACCGCCTATCCGTGTGCTGCCATTTCAAACTTTCGCTTTCGTTTCGCAACCAGGCTGTCACTGCGGTTGTATCGTCTGTTACCGCAAAGTCCATCGCCTCTTCCAACTCAAACACATGGCTTCTGTGAGTCCGTCGCTGCTAGTGGAGTGGGAGGCGTCGGTGGTGATGTTGAGGGGGAGGCTGCGGAGGCTCGGGAAGGTGCATCTTTTGCCACCCTAGGCGATCTCGGGCTGGCGTGCGGTGGAGGAAGAGGAGTTTCTGACGATGGACACGAACGAGGTCGTCTTGTTCAAGTCCTTCATCTTGTGCGGGCTCGACCTGCCCATGCATCCTTTCCTCTGAGGCCTCCTCCACCACTACAACATCTCCCTCGGCAACCTGACCCCTAACTCCAATCTCCAAATCGTGGTCTTCGTACACCTGTGCGAAGTGTACCTGGGAGTGAATCCATACTAGAACCTCTTCCAACACTTCTTTATCCTTCACCGGGCGCCGGGGACCAAGGCGACTGACGGTGCCATGCTCTAATTTCATGACGGCAAGTTGGCAGAGTACTTGGAAATGCCACTGACCACCTCGAACAAGGGGTGGCACTCAGAGTGGTTTTACGGCATGAACCATCCTCCCACCGTCCAAATCAAGATCGCCCGGAGGTCGCAGCCCTCCCTCGGGTGGACCGATCATGGCCCTTCATCCGAGGAGGACCAGGTCCAAGAGCTGACAGGGCTGTTGATGGACCTTTGGTGCCGAGAGTTGAACGAGATCAGCGTTGTCACGTGCTTCTTGCTACGACGCATGTTCCCGCTCCTGGACCGAGCGACGTCGGCCTACGAACTGTTCGAGCCCTTTGACCCGAATGACCAATTGGTGGAGTAGATGCCTCGGGCAGAGGTCATCAAGTACCTCCACTCCTTCTTCAGCGGGAAGCCTTCCTTCCTGGTGGAACGTGGGCTCACGTCGTATTGCATCATGAACCCTCGACCGGTGATGAGTTTTATTTTTTGCTTGTTTCTTTCCTATTGTTATGTTCTTCTGCTTGTTGAATTTGCACTGATATTTAATCACCCACGTGGTATGATGTGGCCTAACCACAGGGTCACGCGGTGTATTTTTCACAGGCGCTGCTCCTCGAGCACCTGATGAGGGTCGATCTGCCTCGTTGCGTGCCACCACCTAGCGACTCTGAGTCGCACCCACTGCTATCGAAGCATAAGGGG
>KE372880.1:172908-183170 GCA_000418225.1 Zizania latifolia | reverse complement strand
CGCTATCACCTGATCCGTGAGATTATAGATAGAGGTGATGTGAAGATATGCAAGGTGCACACGGATTTGAACATAGCCGATCCGTTGATGAAGCCTCTCTCACAGCCAAGACATGAGGCACACTTGAGCTCTATGGGTATTAGATACTTACGTGAGTGAGTCGAGTGTGTGTGAGAAGAAGTTAGTTTATCTATGCTGATGTACATTTAGAAAATTTGTTATCTTGTTCCTTGAATAAATGTCTTTTACATTGATCAGCAAGTTGATGACTTATTTGTGAGACTCTTTGTGTTATGATGTTGTTCTAAACGATCCCTAATCTCATATCGTCATGTGGGACAGTGATGATTTATAGATTAGCACATCTGTCTGATTAATGATCATGTTTCACAGATCATAAACATAGAGATGTCAAATCAGTGATGTGGACTCATGTTGGTGAACATGGAGTTGGATAGATCCACCTTGAGATACTGCTGGGATTGTTATTTTGTATGTGCCATCAGTTATCATCTCAAATGGTGTACCTACAGAATCCTTAGACCTGAGATCGTCATTGATTCTAGAATGTGTAGTAGCACACTTAGGGTCTTCCAAATGCTATTCCGTAACAGGGTAGTTATAAAGGTTGCTTTCGGGTGTGTCACGAAACATGTCGTGGGATGTGAGCGGTCAAGATGGAATTTACCCCTCCTACATAACGGGAGAGACGTCTCTGGTCCCCTTGAGGTAGTCGGATTGGAAAGTGTATGGCCATGCCACTATGATCAAAGATTTGATCATGATTGAATCCACTACTTGATCGAGTGAAGTGTTGAGCTACCAACAAGGGTGGCACGAATCTCGTCTTGAGCTTGACTGATGTCGTGTGGTAAAGGGATTGGTGTGTGAGTATATCAAGGTTCAGAAAGTATGATTTTGACTTTGTATGCTTTCGGGGGTCAATATGTGCTGCTAGGTACCGCTATTGATCGGCGATCCGGAAATAGTTTCCGGGTAGCGGCCGTTTGCGTATGTACCTATCGGGTCGTACGCTTAAGGGGATGGGATTCGAATCTTGCAAAGAATTGGTTCTTGTGCAAGTGGGAGATTGATGGAATTGTGCCCAAGAAAATTGTAGGGGAACCGAAAGTTCCGGCTGTAGCCGAAAGTTCCGGGTTCTGGAGCATCTAGAAGTTCTGGTAGGACCAGAAGTTTCGAGTCAGTCCCAGTGTTCGATTTTCTGGATGAACCGGAAGTTCCGGCTGGAGCCGGAAGTTTCGGGTTCTGGACGAACCGAAAGTCACACCACGAACCACAAATTTATGACCTGCACTAGAGTTAAGCAGATCTCTCATGCCACGTGTGTGACCAAAAACTTCACCAACAACTAGTGAATGCAGTGTAAGAAGTTCTAGAAGTACAGAAGTACCTGAAGTGCTAAATCACTAGAAGTTATACTGCCTAATCATTTTTGTGATTTGAAAAGCATGATTAAGTTGCATTCCCTAAATATAATGCACCGGAGAGGGTGAAATACCGAAGAAAGAAAATGTATCCATCATCTCGTCCAGGGGCCTCGAACAAAAATAATAGGATAAGAACTCCAGTTCATCATGCCCCTAAGTAACTAGAGATGTCTGATGAAAACAAGACAAGAGAGCTTATCATACTTAATCACGAAAACTGCCCCCATAGAAAGAAGGGAAGCCAATTGAGACCTGTCAATGGTATGGAACCTCAGAAATAGGCATACCAATATGAATCTTTCCATAAAGGAAGAAACCGACGATAAGGTGCACACCAAAACAACCGCTGATACACTAATTGACCTTGCTCCCATATGGAAAATAATGGTGAGCAAGATGATGAAGTACCAGAATGTGTAACCCATGATGAAATAACTAGAAGTTATAGAAGTTCGAGTAAATCCTATGATATAGCAACTACCAAATATATGCACTTACTATTTAAAGTTGCCAGAATCATAAGTCTTGACCTTGAGCCTGTATCGCTCATTGAATGTATGAAAAGGTCAGATCAAGAAGATTATAAGAAGGTAATGACAACTGAATTTTCCAAATAGACTAGAGGTATCTTACACAAGAATGACATGTACTTCCCCATGTCCACTCTGAAGAATATATATGGGTATTAGTTTGAAGAAAGAAAAATAGTAAAAGATAAAGCATGGCATATTGTATAAAGTTTTCACTCAACTACCAGGAGTTGATTGTTAAATCTATTCTCCAATCATGAACTGAATTACCTTTAGAAATATAATCTCAATGGTAGTCAACTAGTAGGTTAAAATTGAAATCAATCAGGAGTTGAATGAATCAACATGAAGTTAAAAATCGACTTGAAGTCAAACTATGTTGAGTAATGAATTGATTGATGTTGTTATTTGCATAGAGCTTGGATCAGACATTTGTATAAAGGTACATGAAGTATCATGTCCTGAGCCAAGAGAGAAAGAATAGAAATAGTCTAGTAGTATATAGTATATTTCTCTAAAAGATGCTACGTGAATAATGAAGATCGCTGAATGAATTATGAATATGGTCTGAATACCATGTGAAATTGAGGAAGCAAACTCGCTTTTTGAATTTGAGTTTGAAACGAAACACTTGGATAGAACCAAGTTTGCTTAGGCTTGTAGCTAGAGCTTGTGATTGATGAAATCTTTATACATTAGTCCACACACACTCAGAAAGTGTTGAAGAGATTTGACTTTAAAAAGCCGTTTCATTCTAAACCCCTATGGACAGAAGGTCATTGCAAGCAGACCAAGATCTATATAGATCTAGAGAAGAGGGGGAGAAATCTTGAGACCAGAAATTACATACTTGAGTGCTATAGGTATGCTAATGTACATGGTCTACTGCATTAGGCCAGACAACATTACGTTTGCTATAAATCTAATCGCATGATCTAGCTATGTTTTTTCTATGTGGTGGAACTATAGTGTCCTAGAAATCATCTTAACAAAGTTCTGTATTGACTTCGATGAACCACTCAAAAATAATAGTTTTTTATGAAGGCTCACTAGAATATGTATGGTTTAGAAGAATGGTTCATCACATCCAGCAGTCGTGTAGAATGAATCATGTTAACACCCTCACTATTATCCATGAAAATAATGTAACTTGTGTTGCACAAGTACAGTTAGGATATGTGAAGAGCAATTTGATGAAGCTCATAAACTTTAAGTTCTTCTATGCTCATGAATTGCATAAGAAGAATGAAATAAATGTGATGCACACCGAGTCATGTGAAAATCTCGCAGATTATTCACTATGTCTCTCTCAACATCTATCCTTAAAAGATATGTTCATAGAATTGGGATTGTTAGACTTGAAGACTTATGCATTTTAGGGATAGAAACTTTACATAACACCGATAAGAAGAATTGAATCTTAGTCAAGAAGACTAAGTACCCAAATTAATCTCGAAGATCATATGAAATATTTGGGTGAATTGTACTCTTTTCCCCTTGAATGAGTTTTCCTAAAGTTTCTCATATTAAGGTTTTTAATGAGGTAATTCGTGCAACTAAGACACGTGCTATGTACTCTTTCTCCTAATTTTTCCCACTGGGTTTTTGGGGAGTTTTGATGACACATATGCATATCGCGTAGAGTGCCCAAGGGGAAGTGTTCGGAAACCAAAAATCCTAATATTTACGGTAATCAAATTCCTGTTTGTTGGACACGTCTATCTCTTAGAGGTTTTTACCTATAAATAGAGGGGTCCTCTCCTTATTTAGATGCTGTTGAATCTAGGTAATAAAGAAGTTTAGTTTTTCCTCTACATACTATGTCAATTGTTTTTTGTCTCAAACCTCTAGACTACACCCAGTAGCAGAGTTCCTCACCATGTTTCACTGTTTTGGTGTTGCTGCCTAGATGCCCAGTGTGTTTTCACGTTAGCGTGCTGGTGCGTTGTCGGCTTGCCGCGTGCCCGTGCCTTGTGCGTGCCTGTGCGGTGCGCCTTTGTCTTGCGCCCAACAACCCAACCCACTTCTTTCTCTGGTTTGGTTCAGCCGTTCTGTGGTTCTCCAATCTCACTCCCATCCATCTAGGGTTTGAGTCTAGGACTTCCCCTCCCCTGATTCCCCTCTCCTAGTCTCACCTCATGCCACGCCACTACAACCATTGACCGTTGCCTACGTGCCTCCTCGTGTCATTGCCATCATCACTCGTCTTCACACGCTTGTGCCACTGCCACCACCCACCGCCCTTTGTCCAGCAAGGAAAACCCAAAAATTTTGATAGGGTTTTCTCAACTGCCTCCAGGACATTTTCCATGTTGCTATTTCGGTAGGGATTTGTTGTTGGCTTGTTGCATTGTTTCATAAATGAGTTGTTGTTCCCTCAAGCTGTTGTAGGCTGAGTAAGTACATTGCCTTTTGTGTACCATCTTGAATACTCTTGGTGTAGTGGATTATTGTGTGAAAATCTGAAAGAATTAAAAGTATTTTTGATAAAATAAGAACCTAAAATCATATAAATAGAAAAGGCCAGAAAATTTCGCAGGGCAACTTTGGAAAATTGAATATAAAGAAGTCAATCCACCCATATGTTGTTATATCAATGCAATTTTATCACAGTACTGTGGCCTTTAGTTTTGTGATTGTTTGTCTTGTTACTGATAGAATTCTGGTTATTTGGTAGGATATATTAGGACTCTAGGAGCAAATTAAAAGACAAGGGAAAAAGATCAACAACCATGGTTTCAAAAAACACAAGGTCATCAAGAAATAAGCAGATACATCCATTATTCCATTTGATGCTACTTTTGCAAACAATTCAAAGTATCAATTAATTTGTTTCTTGTAGAGGGCAGTGGCTTTTGTAAATAATAGCACCAATGTGAATGCAAGTGAGAGGGACATAGATGACAATATAGAAGCAAGTGGTGCAGATATTGCTTCACCAACAGGAGGATATTTATCCACCAAAGTGAGGCGTACAAAGAGGAAAACTTCAGCAATTTGGAAGCATTTCACTGAATTATTTGTTGAAGAAACAGTGGATGACATGGTTATCAAGAAGCTGATGGCAGCATGCATATATGGTGATGATGTTCTTTGTGTCCCAAGTAATCAAGGTACCACACGTCTATGAAACCATTATTATTCATTTCATGATGAAAAAAGGCTAAACCTAATATAAAAAATTGAATTTAGATGCTTGGAAGTATGATGAGGAAATGACTATGAGGAAATACTATCTTATAATTATCGTGCATGAGTATCCAATTAATTTTTGTGAGCTCGGTATACAAATGAATTTATTAGATCTTTGCGTCCAAATTTCCCTATAATGGATCATAAGGGTAGTAGAACAAAGATATTTGATATCTTTTACAATGAGAAGAAAAGTCATTTTGACTATTTTGGCACTCTTGATTGTTGGTTTAGTTGTACCATGGATGTATGGACCTCTAATCAAAATAAGAGGTATCTATGTGTAACTTGTCATTTCATTGATGATGAATGAAAGATACATAAAAGGATTATAAACTTCATGCATCTTCAAGGAAGGCATACGAGAGCTAATTTAAGTGCCACATTTATGCAAAATTTGGCATCATGCATGGAATCTTGAAGATAATTATTTGCACTGACCTTAGATAATGCATCTTCAAATTATGTTTGTGTGGACACAATTATTTCTACTCTGAAGAATCAAGGTATATACACTGTGGTGACAAGTTCTTCCATGTACGATATGCTGCTCATATTATTAACCTAATTGCTTAGGATGGTGTGAGCATAATTTCATATGCTATTGTAAACATTTGTGCACTAGTCCTTACTGTTAAGAGCTCACCTTCGCAAGAGGAGTTGTTTTTTAAGCAAGTTGTTGATCTAGGAGTAGTAGAAAGAGGTCTTTCTCTTGATGTGTCTGCTAGATGGAATTTAACCTACTTAATGCTAGCTGATGCTGTTTACTTTAAAAGAGTTTTTCAAAGGCTGATTCTACTCCATCCCGACAAATATGGTCATCATGCTCTTTCAAGAGAAGAATGGGACAATGTTGCTGCCCTATGCAACTGCTTAGAAATATTTTATAAGGCCACGAAACTTCTATAAGGATCACATTATCCAACATCAAACATGTTATTTTTAGAATTTTGTGAAATTAATATCAAGATTATTGAGTAGATGAGAAGCAATGATAACTTCATTGTTTCTATGGCAAAGTCCATAAAGGAGAAATTTGACAAGTACTGAGAGAAGAGCAATATTGCTCTAGCTGTAGCATGCTTCTTACATCCTCGGTATAAGATGATGGTGGTTGAATTTTATTATAGTGAGATGTCAGATGATTATGGATTTGATGATATGTATGAATTCAAAAAATATTGCAGAAGCTTTATGAATCTTATTGCTCCATGTATGATTCTTCTAAAACTGGTCATGTGCAACAAACTGAAGTTAGAACTGCTAGAACTTCTCAGTGCTACATGAACTTAAATGAAGAGCCAAAGAGAAAAAGATTAAGTTTATTTCTAAAGAATAATACTGAGATTGGCCAAGAGCAAATAGAGTTAGATCAGTATAGCAATGAACCATTGCTGAGTTGGAAAGAATGTGACTATTTTGATATTTTGAGCTGGTGGAAGGCCCATGATGCAAAATATCATGTTCTTGCCCGAATTGCAAGGGATGTTTTGGCTATTCTTGCATCAACAGTGGCATCTGAATCTGCATTTAGTGCTGGAGGAAGAGTTGTTGACAAGTATCATAGCTGTTTGGACCCTCAAGTTGTTGAGACACTTATTTGCACCAAGGATTGGATAAAAGCATCAAGAAACGGTAATTGTCACTGCTGTACTTCTCACTACTATATGTTTGTATGTTTAGTTACTAGATTAGTCATCGCTGATTTCCACCATATAATTTTTGTCTATTTATTTTAGATCAAAGTAGTGTATCTTCAATTCTTGATAATTTGACTATACATGGTATAAATGGTAAAGTCTAGAAAGATAGAGGTATACTGTATACAAACTTTTTAGCTGGACTACATGTTGTTAGTTTTAGATGATCAGATTTATTTGGTTATATATATCATCATTTGTGTTGTAGACGGTGTTCTAAAAGTCAGAGCTACGCGCCACCCTGCCACCGAGATTTGGCTCCAGTCAGTGAGCTATGTGGCCTAGGTGCCTAGGTGGTCAACCGTGGTGCCTAGGCATGGTGGCGCCTAGCTCGCCTAGGCGGGGCCAATGTGAAACTGCATCAGATCGGGCAGTGGTAGAAAAACAACATGATCTGTGGGAGAGGAAAGTGTATTCAAGAGAAATAGAGAGGCGCTAGGGTTTGCTCCGGTCATTGCCCACCGCCACCACTCGCCGTGCCAGTGAAGCATTGAGGCGCTCTCTCGCCATCGAGACATAGACAGGCACCGACAGTGAGTACTGACTCATGAGTCTAGTGACATAGAACTAAATCTCGGATTTCTCTCATTCTTATTCTCTGATTTCTCTCATTTTCTAGAAATTTATGTCGGAGTATCGGTGCTACATATTCCACCATGTAAATAAATAAATTACATATCAATTCATGTTCATGTCTTATTGTCTTCATGATTGTGCCTCTAGCTTGTTTGCTACTTTGTCCTAGGCTATTGGCTGTTGCAGTTCACCTTTGAATCATGTTGACCAACCCAGGAACTTCAAGCAAGTAAGTAGCTAGTAGTTTCAAGTTTCAAGTTGATTGTACAATTTTGTTTTTATAGTTTCAAGTTGTGCACTTGTGCTGATCATTTTTTCTACATTTTGATCTTGTATCTGGTGGTGGTTTAGTGGATGGTTGTTGGAATGATGTTGTTGAATTGATGATTGGTTACTCGGTAATTGTTGTTCAACTTGATGACTTCATGTCATGATGTTTTGCTTTAACATGTAAGTTCTGATTATCAATTTGTGAAATATATTAATTATGTTATTATTAGCTCATATAAATTGTCTATTTGTCTATGTCTATGCATATGCAGGATGTCATCAACCGCTAGTGCTACTGTGGGGACAAGTGATGTAATTCTCCATAAGAGAAATTTCGACGATATGGGATGGGATTTCGGCAAGACATATGACCCAAGTAACAAAGACAAGTTTAAATGCTTGTTATGTGATCATAGAATGTCTAGAGAGGTTCGTAGGATTAAAGAGCATATTAGTCACATTAGAGGCAATGTTAAGGCATGTCCTAAATCAACAAAAGAAGAACAAGAAAGATGCAAGAACAATATTGATAGTGCAAAAGTGAAGAAAAGAGCCAAGTTAGAACATTGACAAGAGATCAAAAATAGCGTGTCAATTAGGAGTGAAGAAGGGGACGAAGATCAAGAGGGCTCAACAACTCAGAGGAAAAAGATAGGGCCTATGGATAGGTATTCTACTCCTATCGACCCTAATATTCCATTGACATCAAAACAATTCAGGCAACAAAGAATGAATGAGACAATTTGGAAGGTGAAGCAATATGTTGCGAGATGGCTATATGCCCATGATATGACACTATGACTATAACCTTATGATTAGTTCATTTTATTTGTACCTATGCCTTATGACTCATGTTTTTTGTTTATAGCTATTCCTTTCAATGCAATAGACAATGATGAGTTTAGGCAAATGTGCGAAGGCTTTGGTCGTTTTGGCCCTGGTTTCAAGGTCCATCTCAATATGAATGCCAAGAGAAGCTATTGAAGGAGGAAGTAGAGAAAACCAAGGAATTGTTAAAACCACATGAAGAGGAGAGAAGGATGACTGAGTGCTCAGTCATGACTGATGCTTGGACGGGCACTAAGAGAAGTATAATGAACTTGTATGTGCATTGCAAGTTAGGAACATGTTTTATAGGTTCAAAGCAATCATCAGAAGATGCACACACAAGTGAGTTTATTTTTGAGTATGTCGATGTTGCCATTGTTCAAGTAGGGGCTGAAAATATTGTACAAGTTATTACAGACAATGCCTCAAACAACATGGGAGCAAAAGACTTATTGAAAGACAAAAGATCGAACATTTTTTGGAGTTCATGTGCAACCCACACAATCAACCTAGTGCTACAAGCAATTGGTGAAATGCCAAAATTCAAGAAGACACTTGATCAAGCTAAGGCCTTCATTATTTTTGTTTATTCACACCATAAGACATTGGCATTGATGAGAAGTAACACAAAAATAGAGATATTATAAGGTCGGGTGTGAAAAGATTTACTTCGGCCTTTCTAACTTTGTAAAGTTTGATAGAAAAGAAGACTGAGCAAAGAGGTATGGCCCTTAGTGTAGAGTGGGAGCAATGCGTTCACACCAATAAACCAAAAGGAAAGACAGCTACAACTACACTAATTAGTAGACCCATTTGGAATGGTGTTTCTCAATGTTTGAAGGTATCATTTCATTTCATTGGCCTTTTTTGTTCACTAATACAAATTTAGGATTGATGATGATGTTTTACTTTCTCTCATTCTTTATGTAGGTGTTTGATCCTTTGTTGTTTAAAGTTCTTCGTATGGTTGATGGAAATGGCCCTTCCATGGCCTTTGTTTATGGAGAAATTCTAAAGGCAAAGAAACAAATCACGGTAGCTACAAACAATTTGGAGACTAACTACAAGCCTATATTTGAACACATTGAGAAAAAGATGCAAGGTAGACTTGATTACCTGTTACATTTGATGGCATATGTCTTGAATCCATATTATTTTATAGTGATCCATCTATCTTTTTGGATTCTTATATTATGAATGGGTTGCTTGATTGTGCTGAGATATTCTATTATCGCAATTATGAACTTCAATCTGTAGGACCGAATCTAGCGACCAGAGGGGGGGTGAATGGGTGCAAAACAGAAAATCAGCAGAAAATAAAATTCTGGACAGAAGGTCCAAATCAGAAGTTCTGATTTGGAGCCGGAAGTTTCGATGTACCGGAAGTTCCGGTCGGAGCCGAAAGTTCCGACTGATCCAGAACACCAGACAGAGAGCTCAAATCGGAAGTTTCGATGTACCAGAAGTTCCGATCGGAGCCGGAAGTTCCGACTGATCCAGAACGCGATACAGAAGGTTCAAAACGGAAGTTCCGGTGGCAAACCGGAAGTTCCGGTTTGCCTGGAACAGCACAAAAAACCTTCAAAAAAACTCTCAAATCAAGTTGTCCAAAAGAGGAAGATGATGACTAAAGTGTAGATGAGTGCAACAAGCGTTATATTGCAGAAGAAACGCACAAAAGCACTCAAACAACCTCAATCATCATCAAGACCGATTAA
>KE372880.1:161282-171935 GCA_000418225.1 Zizania latifolia | reverse complement strand
GACCAGCGTCCATCCGTGTACCTGAGTCGCACGCGAACTCCGTCACGGACAAGTCTCCTCAATTCGTCTCTTCTTCTCATCTCTCTTCTTTCCCCGTTGACAATCACTCATCATCCCCATGGTATACACCATGGCTCCTCACAATCCCAAGTTCTTAATGGAGAATTTCCTAAGTTTAAGAATCAACAACGTACATTTGGCAAAGCAATTGCTAAACTTGGATGTTAGAAGATCACATTTGTTCCTTATAATTTAGAAATTTTTTTACTTCTAAGCCTACATTTTTGTTTTCTAACCTATAAGCATGCACTTTAATCATTTGTATACATGCAGCTGATTGGTGGGTAACATATGGATGTCATGTCCCTCTTTTACAAAAAAGATGGCTATATAAATCCTCTCTTTGACCTCTAGTGCATCTGGTTGTGAAAAAAACTGGAATATATTTGACATGGTATTTACAAGTCTCAAGTACTTAGGTTTTCTATTCTTTTCTTGCTGTCAACACCTATATAATCTTGTTATTTTCAAATTTAGGTTCATACAAAGAAAACAAATAGACTTTAAGTTGGCCTCCTAAACAACCTAATTTATGTTCAGTTCAATGTAAGGTTGTTGAAGAAGGCAAAGAGGCACAATGGAGATAACAAGGATGTGCTCCTAGCCATAGATGCATATCATGCCTAAGGTTGGATCATTGATGGAGCTGATGATGATGATGTTGATCCTGTTTCAGAACTTCCATTTAGTCTTATTGATAAAGCATGCAGGGCTACTGAAGCAAGTATACCTCGTAGGAGTGCTAGGGCGAGAGAGCTTCACGATGATGACTTCAATTCTAGAGATGATGAAGAGGAGGCCAATGAGGATGAGGAGATTGATTTTGAGTCTGACAAAGATGAAGTCCTTCCATTGAAGAATTATGAGCAAGAGGATGAGGATTGATAATCGAGTCTAGTGGAGTGTGAACTATGGCTAATTACTTTAGGAAGAACTATATTCGTCTACTTTCAGTATTGTAGTAACTATTGGACCTATTTGCTTGAAACAATTATGTTTCAACTTTGTACTTGTGTTGTTTCTTAAATGTTTAATTTTGAGACCCCAATTGTTCTTTATTTTGTGTTGTGGCTATTGCATGGAGGCTGGCTCTAAAGCATGGTTTAGGCATTCAACAACATATCAAGGTAAACATTTTCTTGTATATTTCCATCTACCATCTATCTCAAATTTTGTTAGCATGTTCTTAACTTTATTCTATTTGCATCACATGGGTATGAGGCTCCTCGTTATTGCTTATTGGCTAGTTGCAGCAAGGTTACAAGAGTATAAGTCTTCAAAGGAGGTAACAATGTAACATCATATTATTCATCAATGTCTCAATGAATTGTTCCAAATGATAGTATTAGTACATTAAGTCATTCATATTTTTATAGTTTTATACATCATACATGATACATGACACTATTCTTTATGTTGGTATGCGCAAACTTTGCTAAAACTTATGTTTTGATTGCTGTTTTGGTTGAACATGTAATTCTGATTTGATACTGACTTGCTGCTGACTTAGTTGTTGCTGTTGATACCTAGGCGCCATGTAGGCGCCACCTATGCGCCCAAAGGCACTAGGCACCCGAGCAATTCCTGACTAGCGCCTAACACCTATGTGAACACTGGTTGTAGTATCTTGATGCTGCTGAAATTATTATAGATGGTGACGACATTGTGGATCTAGAAAATTAGGATTGTTATTTCTTTTGGTGTCTCCTTATTTCTTTTAGATTAATTTTCTTTTGGTAACAGCCAGTTTTAAACTATCAGCAACGCCATGATCGACGATGGGTTGATTAACATGTATGGATTCCTTAGTTGGCGGCACTATTTTGTACTATCATGTAACATGGATAGGATTCAAAAATACTATGGTGAATCTGTACGTAATCAACAAATCATTGATTATGGGCTGTGCTTGTTGTTGGTTGGCCTTGTTCTTTCAGTTTATCAGTTAACGCTATTCAAGACTAATAGGAAGGAGAGTTTGTTTGCATATGGTTTATTATTGTGTGCTGCTGTTTTTATTATTCCAATTTGGTATATTGGGCACTATATGGAGACATGATGGATTTAGTCCAGCACTGATTAATACAGCCAATGCAATGCTTGAAGGATGAAATTATGCGATGTAGAGGTAACAGAAGGAAAAATATCTAAAATTGAAAACCTGTACTAATTTCTTTTTGTAAACATCTGAATGCGGATTCGAATTCAAATTATCCGTTTTGTATTTGTATCTGAGAACATCCGGATTCATATTCGAATTCGAAGTAAAATATGGTAAATAGTGCTATCCGGATTTGATTCCATACGTATCGATCCGAATCCATCCCTAGAGCTAAGCCTTCTCCGTGTCTCTCCCTCGTCGCGGATCACCGGTAAAAAGGATGGTTAAACTAGATCATGGTCGACTGGTCGAGTACTAAACTGTGAGGTATAGAGTAAAATTGCCATATCATTTATACATAGCCCTAGTAATTAGGGTTGGATAACGACCTAGCTCGGCTCGTTGTAGCTCGTTATGTTAACGAGTTAGCTCGGCTCATCTCACTAATGTAATGAGAAAAAAATCTGGCTCAGCTCGGCTCGATCCAACTCTTTAAAAAGTATCAAATAATGAATATTCAAATAATCGCATATCAAACATCAAAATATAAAGGAAAAAGTCTAAATTACACCCTCGAAGTATCGCTGAAGTCTGAATAACCCCCTAAAGAATTTTATCGTCTGAAAAGCACCCGCGGTATTGCAAAACAATTCAATTTACACATTTGAAGGGTGGTTTTGCTGACGTGGTGAAACCGTGGGCGGTTTTGCTAACGTGGCAGCTGACGTGGCGCTGGTGATGTGGCAGATCAATGAAAAAGCCTAAATCACACCCTCCAACTTTGCCTAAAGTCTAAATAACCCCCCAAAAAAATAAAAAATGGTTAAAAATTAATTTCTAAATTTTTTAATAATTCTATTTTATTTTATGAAAATCCAGAATAGTGTTGAAACCTTTAAAAATCCATAACTAATTCATTTTAACTCTAAATTTAACCATTCAAATTGCATAATTTTCTAGAAAATGAGATCTACACAATAAAAATACTTTTACACATAGAATGACTGATATTTTATATTGTTTATAATTAATTACTTTGACGTGTAGTTTCCGAATTTCCTGAGGAGACCGTTTTCGTCGAGGAAGCTCTTGTTTTTGTTCATGTGCAGCATGGTAAGTCATCTAAGTCCATCTTTTACAGGGGCAATTATAAGCATTTATTTTAGAATATCATCAGGAAGGGGCAATAACAAGCCCCCTGTTATTAAAAAACTATGTGAATACTATTAATTTTATTGTAAATTATCCTATCTTTAAAAATATTTTAAACATGACTTATACTTTTGAATATTTGTAAAAAAAATCTAGATAAAACAAATAGTCAAACATGATGTATAAAAGTTAGAAGCATCAAGTATTAGAAAAAAGGAGGGAGTCAGCTGTCAGCTCACGATTTTGCTTGCTTGCGCCTCTGGCTAAAAATTCAAATTTGTTTGAATTTAGGAAAAAAATTGTTAGAATTTAGAAAGCATCTTTTTCAAATTTCAGTTTTTCCGTCCGAATCTTCTTTCTTTTCTTGCATTATTTCAAGATCGTGTATCCTGTATTGTACATGTAAGTGTATCTCGTTGGTTAATTAACTTTCTTTACTTTGGTAAAAATTTGCACCATAGTTTTTTATTGCCCCTTCCCAGTGACATTCTAAAATAAATGTTTATTATTGCTCCTATCAAAGAATAGACTTAGATGACTTGCCTTGCTGCACAGGAACAAAAATATGAGCTTCCTCGATGAAAATGGGTTCCTCGGGGACTTTGAAAACTATATGTCAAAGCAATTAATTATAAACAGTATAAAAGATCACTCATACTGTGTGTGAAAGTATTTTTATTTTGCAGATCTCATTTTCTAGAAAATTATGCAATTTGAATGGTCAAATTTAGAGTTTAAATGAATTAGTTATGAATTTTTAAAGGTTTTAGCACTATTCTAGATTTTCAGAAAATAAAACAGAATTATTAAAAAATTTAGAAATTAATTTTAAAATATTTTTTATTTGTTCAGGGGTTATTCAAACTTTAGGCAAAGTTGGAGGGTGTGATTCGGACTTTTTCGTTGATCTGTCATGTCACCAACGCCACGTCAGCTGCCAAGTCAGCAAAATCGTCCACGGTTTTGCCATATCAGCAAAACCGTCCTTCAAATGTGTAAATTGAACTGTTTTACAATACCGTGGGTGCTTTTTAGATGGTAAAATTCTTTAGGGGGTTATTCAGACTTTAGCGATACTTCGAGGGTATAATTTAGACTTTTTCCAAATAGAAAACAAATAGAGTACATAAGGTTATAAAATATAAATATCCATGGTTCCTTTACTGTTTCCATAATTCTATCATTCCATCACTCATATTATATATTCCATACTTTCATACGACAATTTCATTAGCCATAGTAATAAACTTATAGTAGCAAGTTGCCAACTAATAACTAGGCATAGTGAATAAATTATAAAATGATAAGTCTTACACTAGCAAATAAATTATAATAAGTTGCTTTAGTAGGCTAGGCTGACTGCTTGGGCTACTGAGCTATTGGCATGTTGCATATTTGGGCTAAGCTTATTAAGCTTGCGAGTAGCTCGTGAACCAGCTCGAACTCACTCGTTATACTAAAAGAGCAAAAATACCTACTCAGCTCGTTAGGAAAACAGAAAAAGCCAAGCTGAGCTGAGCTAGTCATGAGTTGAGCGAGTTATCGTGCTACGAGTTTTTTGTCCACCCTTGGGTATAACGTTCCTTTGAATTTAGATCTTTTATGTTTTTCTCCCATACAAGAATCTTACTAAATTTTTATAGGAATTGATTTAATTTCTACAAAACTCTTGAAAATTTATTGATTCTGAAGAGGCTTTCGACAGGTTGATGAAAAGAGACATCATTTTCATAGTGCAACCGTGCTTTTCAACCCTGAGCTAAAAAAGCTCTCTATGGAAGAAATTGATTGATCGCCGCTTTTCTGTTGTAAAGGAGCTCTGGCTTACTACTCTCCCCGTTCACTTTTATAAGCCTTATTAAACCTCATAGATTTTGACCGATGATTAGTAAACATACCAACATATTTGGTATGTAAAAACTATACCAATAAATTTGTGATTTGAAGTGCCTGTGAACTATATTAATTTTGTACACGCTAATAATATATTCTAGGAGAAATTAATGATCAGAGTTTAATGATGAAGACTTTTGTAGAGTAAAAAATATGCCTTATAAAAGTGAACGTAGGGAGTAATTTAATCCTCTTATCCACTTTATTGACAACTTTCTTTCTTGTGTGACCCATATACTCTCCCATTCTCAGTGAAATGTGGATCATAAATATATACTGACAAAGCATACCTGTACAAAGAAAGGCGAGAATTTATTTCATGAATCTTATCTTCGACACCATATTCTAGATTGTATTTATAGAGATACCACAACTACCACAGTTTTTTACATGTTGTAGTGAATTGCTAAATTAAGAGGCTCAAGTGTCTAAGTGTGAATTTTTAGCTTCATACATTTTATGACAAAATTTTAAAATCTAATGTTTCAAAAGGAACCTTTTGGCTATGTTGGTGGCAAACAGCGGTAACAAAAGCCACCACCACAAGTTTTTATAAACCATTATTGTTAGGGCGATTACAATAGATAGTGGCCTTAGATCAATGGTCTCGTGAAAAGCAGTAGGCTACGTAGAAGAGCCACACCTTAAGTCACCTCTGGTTCAACTCACAACCAAAGCCACACCTCAAGCACAAGGCGATAGGCACGAGGCTATCGCTCTCCAACGCGCTAATCGAGCCATGGTTCTAATGTCGCACTAGCTTTCCAAGCCAAAGCCATCATCGCCTATGCAAGCAACACCTACTTGGTTAGAACCACAACTCAAGCTGACTTGGAGGCTTGGTGACGTACACGTGTATACAAAGATGCACACGAACACTTTCTGTGGCCCAATCTTAGGGTGGACGATGATATTTGGCACAAGTGTCACCACGTGACCTGACGAAGAGACACTGCACCACGAGATATTGCACACATGACGAACTATCGAGACAATTGCTCTTTCACGTACTGACAAAACCAGCCCACGCAATCACGCCGTATAGACGTGAAGGCACGAATGGGATGAACCACAGTTCGGCGTTCTATAACTCCCTCAGGAATCGAAAGAACAAAGGTAGCAAATCTCTCAAGATGTACTAGAAATCATATTATCACAGGTGTATTGTTCTGAAAATAGAATACAAAAGCCAAAAATGCCTTCTCTCAAGAGTCTGTACATCTGCTTATATAGAGGTTTCCTGAGAAAAATAACTGAAACATTAATGTTTGAAAACTGCAGCAGTGATGTTGAAAACTGAAGCATTGATCTCCATGCATGTAGGGGTGTTGAATTCCTGCTGGTTACATGTTGACTCCCCCCATCAAGAGCCAGCAATAATTCAAACACAAGTATTATTATTCTTTATTTGGAAACATTAATAAATAAATTAAGTAGAGCTTTTACACATATAAAAAACGAAATTTTATTCATATAAATTTGGTATCAATACACATTTCAGAGTAAAATATATCTATGCTTGAAAGTGCATCTTGATGCATCTAAGCCCCTAATTTATTTTCATGTTTTAATGATAATAGTGATTAAATGCTACTGACATGGTTGCTAAGATAAATGCAGGAATTAAGAGTTAAAAGTGGCATTACAGCTCTTTCGACCTTGAAGAAATTTAGTTATTTTTGTTACTTAGATTCAAATAGTGCTTATTGCGTACTATCAAGAGGGATGAGTTGATCGTTGATCCAAAGCTAAGTGCTCATATCAATATCTTTCGTTGAACGTTTTGGAATTTTTTTTCAAAGTTGGTTTTTCGTTTCCAGAAAAGCTAGACTGTCCGAGTTTAGCCGGACTGTCCGAGATCTGCTTTCTATTAGATTTTATTTGCACTACGGACTGTTCAGGTTCAAACCGGATAATTCAAAAACAGGCTTCTGTTTGATTTTATTTATATGGCAGACTGTCTAGATTCTAGCCGGACAATCCGAAAACATGGTTCTATCTTGAGGTTTTTTTGAGCCGGATTGTCCGGACTCTGACTGGACCATCCAAAAATATGCTTATGTTTAAATTATTTTTGAGTCGAATTGTCCAGACTTTGACCGAACTATCCAAAAACATGTTTCTGTTGAAATTTATTCTAAAGCCGGAATGTCCAGATTTTTGGCCGGACAATTCGAAAATTGCTCTCTGTTTGTTTTTTTATTCTATGGCCAGACTGTCTGAACTTTGGTCGAACTGTCCAAAAACACCTTTCTGTTTGTACTAAATTTTTGGCCTGAAATATTCGGACTCTGATCGGACTGTCTGAAACACTCGTTCAGTTTCAATTTTATTTAGTCCGGATCATTCGGTTAAGCTCAGACTGTCTAGATGAACAGTGCACGATTTTTTACCCTAACGGACAGATTTGGTGCAGGGGTATAAATACCCTTCCCCTCTATAATAAAGGGGACATGATTTGCAACCCTATACCTCCTGCCATTCTTCCTCATTCTTCCTTGTGCATTCTTTCGGATCCTGAGGGAAGAAGAGTTTTCTCCCACACAATCTCCACATGTTTTTTTTGTTGGATCAATCTCTTGAGAGTTGTGTGGGTGTGTGCTTTGAGTTATTCGCTAGTTCTTGAGCACACGGTGTTGGATCACATCATCGAATCTATTACTCTTGAAGATCAAGATCTCCTAGATGGCTAGGCATCGATCTACGAGCACCCAAGGATTGTGGGTGACTGGACAAGTTTGTTCAAGGCCTCGCCTCGGCTTCAAATTGGTAATTGAGTAAAAACAAGACTTACGGAGGTAAGTGCTTGGTGAGGATTAGGGTTGAAAGAGACCTGGTCCTTTGGGGTTTCCTCAACGGAGACGTAGGAGCGGAGGATCCAAACTTCGGGAAAAAAATCTTTGTGTCCATTATTGTTCTTACTAGTTATGTTTTCTGTTGATCTATCTATTTGCTAGGAAGTTTAAATATCATTGAATTTATTAGGTAGTATATTTTTCACGTTGGTTATTCTTTCTGATCTGTTGTGCCCGGATCATCCGGTTACACCCGGACAGTCCGGATCTCAGATAGTTTTTAATCTTGTCCGACTCCCAGAGTATCCGACTATAGTCCGAATAGTCTAGGTTCTATAGGTTTGAACTAACCTATTTTATTAAGAAATTTCAGTTTGCCTATTCACCCTCCCTCTGGACAACTTTCAATTGGTATCAGAGCAGGCTCTTCTTAAATGCTTAACTACTTGAAGAGAAGAGATGTCTGAAGAGTCAAATTCCACCGGTACCGACAAGAATAGTGTTGGAGGAAAGAAAGCTGCAACATATCATTTTGACTACTCCAAGCTAAACTCTAGTAACAATTATTTCTCTGTACCAACTGGTCGTGCACCTTACTTCGATGGTACACACTATGTGGAATGGAAACATAAGATAAAATTGCACCTAATCTCTATGCATCCAAATATTTAGAAGATTGTATGCACAGATGTAGACGTGGATGACTTTAATGGGGATGATCATCAATTAACTACTGATGAAGAACAAGCTATCCACCGTAATGCTCAAGCAGCGAGTGTTCTACTTGGCGCGTTAAGCCTAGAAGAATTTAATAAAGTTGATGGGCTTGAAGAAGCCAAAGAGATTTAGGAGACTTTGCAAGTTGCTCATGAAGGAACCTCTTCTGTCAGAGAATCAAAGAAAGAGCTTCCGGAAGGAAAGCTCAAAAGATTTATCATGGAAGATGATGAAACTCCACAAGAGATGTATGGTCACCTCATGGTCCTTGTTAACAAAATCAAGGGTCTTAGAAGTGAAGAGATGATCGATCATTTTGTTGTGAAGAGATTGCTTCGGGCTATAGCGCTAATGAATCCTACCTTGGTGACTTTAATCCGTGAGCGAAAAGAGTTTAAGAAAATGACTCCAAGTGATGTGCTAGGAAGAATAATAGCATATAAGCTAATAAAGAAGAAGCCAAGAAAGTCAAAGACCTTGTCAAGCTTCATAATAATAAAGGCAAGGATGTGGCTCTCAAAGCAAAGAAAAAGGAAGAGTCTAGTGATGATGAGAGAGATGACGAAGAGTTTATGTTATTTGTTAAGAAATTCAAAAAGTTCATGAAGAATGGTGGCTTTGATAAGTATAAGAAAAAGGGTGATAAATCAAAGAAAAGAAAATCAAAGAAATAGTGTATTAGTGTGGCGATCTTGACCATTTCATAGCTGATTGCCCTAAAAACAAAGAGCAAGAAAGCAAAAAAAACAAAAATATAAGAAGGGAAAGAAAGGTGGCCATGCTCACATTGGAGAGGAGTGAAATTCAGACTCTGATTTCGAGTCCAAGTCAGATTCCGACTCAAGTAAGAAGAAAGTCGTCACCGTCGCCGTCGCCAACATTATGACTCCAAAATCTTCACTATTTGAAGCAAGCTGGTGGGCTAGGGTTTTCTTCATGGCTGACCACTCATGGGCTAACAAACATGGCTAACTATTGGGCCGAATACTACTAGTAGTAGGGGTTTGGGCCCACTTGTAGGGGGGCGCGCGCCCCCCAGCCCCCCTCTGGATCCACCACTGGCCGACGTGAAGCTGGTGAAGAAGGCGTGGGTGGCGCGGGGCAGCGGTGCACCCGCTTCGACATCTTGCCGGTGAATTACACCTTCGAGGTGCAGGCCATGAGCGCCGAGAAGCTCCCCTTCATCCTGCCAGCCGTCTTCACCGTCGGCCCGCGCTCTGACGACGAGGCGTGCCTCCTCCGCTACGCGAAGCTTATCTCCCCTCACGACGAGCTCTCCCAACACGTCAACGAGCTCGTCAAGGGCGTCATCGAGGGGGAGACCCGCGTGCTGGCCGCCTCCATGACCATGGAGGAGATCTTCCGTGGCACCAAGTCCTTCAAGCAGGCCGTCTTCGAGAACGTCCAGCTTGAGCTCAACCAGTTTGGCCTCGTCATCTACAACGCCAACGTCAAGCAGCTCGTCGACGTCCCCGGCCACGAGTACTTCTCCTACCTCGGGCAGAAGACGCAGCAGGAGGCGGTCAACCAGGCGAAAGTTGACGTCGCCGAGGCGCGGATGAAGGGGGAGTTCGGCGCCAAGGAACGGGACGGGATGACGCGGCAGAACGCCGCCAAGGTCGACGCCGAGACGAAGGTGTACACGGTGAAGCGGCAGGGCGACGGGGCCAAGGAGGAGGCGAAGGTGAAGGCGGAGGTGAAGGTGTTCGAGAACGAGAGGGAGGCGGAGGTGACGGAGGCCAACGCCGACCTGGCCATGAAGAAGGCCGGGTGGCAGCGGCAAGCGATGGTCGCCGAGGTGGAGGCCGCCAAGGCAGTCGCCATTCGTGAGGCCGAGCTGCAGGTGCAGGTTGTGCGGACGAACGCCGCGAGGCAGACAGAGAAGCTCAAGGCCGAGCTCCTCAGCAAGGCCGTCGTCGACTACGAGATGAAGGT
>KE372880.1:132140-161272 GCA_000418225.1 Zizania latifolia | reverse complement strand
CAGGCTAACTGGGAGCTGTACAACCGGCAGAAGGCGGCGGAGGTGCTGCTGTACGAGCAGGAGAAGGCTGCGGAGGCGCGTCGCGCGGCGTTCTTCGCGCGGCAGCGGGAGGCCGAGGCGGAGCTCTACGCCAAGCAAATGGAAGCGGAAGTCGCCATGGGCGACGCCCAGAGCGCCTACCTATCCGCCATGCTCGGCGCGCTCGGCGGCAGCTACGCCGCGCTCCGTGACTACCTCATGGTCAGCTCCGGCGTGTACCAGGAGATGGCTCGCATCAACGCCGTCGCCATCAAGGGGCTCGAGCCCAAGATCAGCGTGTGGAGCAACGGCGCCGACGCTGGCGAGGCCGGCGACGGTGGCGCGATGAAGGAGCTGGCCGGGGTGTACAGGATGCTTCCGCCGCTGCTGACGACGGTGCACGAGCAGACCGGGATGCTGCCGCCGGCGTGGATGGGTACTCTGACCGGCGAGCCATCATCGACCAGCCAATGATCTTTATTATGTAGATAATATTTTCCTTACGTATATTCATATTTTGGAAAAAAAATTGGGTGAATACAGTATCCATCCACCAAATAGTGCATACCACTTATGGATGGTTGACACGTGTCATGCATATTGATCCAACGGTGAGGCACGGTCCAGCTCCTGTCTACAGCTCGCACGCCATGGCGGCTTCCAATCCTGCGCGGCTCCAGTGCTCTCGGCTTGCCTTTCCATTCTACGCGGCAGAGGAAGAACAATCGATGGTCTTCGTATTCGTCCTGCAGAATCGCCGTGGCACCGTCGTCTCGACGTCTTCGCGAGAATCGTGGTGCCGCCGTCATCTTGAACCGCCACGCCGCCATCGTCTCCGCGAGAACTGCCGCACCGCCATCGTCTCCGCGAGAACCCGTCTGTGTTTCAGATGATGGCTGGCCTGTTTCAGTCATCCGGTTGGCCATCCATGGTTGCAGGGTTGGTAATTGGTTTAGAAAGGGCAAGAGGATGGGGTTAATAATGGGAATCTGGAATGCTCATACATCTGTGGGAAAACATATCTGGCTCTCTGATTGCAGCTACAATGCTGAAGTTTGGATGGTCCTGGTCCTTTGCAGTGCCCGGTATGATGATTGCAGTAGCTGGGCTTGCAGTGTTTCTATTCTTTTTTTTATTTGCAGTGGGCCAAAAATCATCAAATAGAGGTTAGAATGTACAAAGCAGAGCGAGGAAGAGAGAAAGGAAGAAAACTACGTAAGAAACACAAAGAAGAGGAGACATGTTAGGTAAGAGAAGCCAAGCAAGAAGCACCCACTTCAATCCATGTTCGAGCCTCCTCTTTGATTTTAAGGAGGATCACACTCGGGCTCAACTCAACATGGCAGAAGAGTCTTTCATTTTGCTCTTTAAAAAGCTCCTAAGTCACGAGTACCATTAAATAAGCTATTGCTTTCCTTGGTTGATCTGTCTTTAGAACAATTTTTTTCCACCAAGATTTGATAGAAGCGCTAGAAGAAGCAGAAGTCATCGGGGGACAGAGAGGCGTGCCCTATCCAAACAGCAACGCCTGACCAGATCTTCCTAGAGAATCTACAATTACCAAAGATATGATGGGCCGTTTTAGGTTCCTGTCGACAGAGAACGCAAGTCGGTTGGTGCGGCCACCCGCGAGAGGCAAGACGGTTAGAAGTCCAGAGCCTATTCTGGATGGCTAGCCAAGCAAAAAGTTTGCACTTCGGTGGAGCCCAGGCTTTCCAAATTAATTCATTGAAATTTACCCAGATTGAGCCATTGAATTGGGCACGATAAGCTGATTTTGTCGTGTAGGTACCTGATATATCAGCAGTCCAGACAATCCTATCCTCAATCTCTGCGTTAAGAAGAGTAGAAGAAACCTTAATCTAGAGCCCAACAAATTCATCCATGGTTTGTGTGGAGAGAGATGGATTTGCAATATCTAGGTCCCACATCCATTTGTTGTTTTGGAGGGCAACAAAAATTGTCATCTTCTTATGCCGAGCAGTCTCGTAAATAGCTGGTGCTAAATCCTTTGGCCGTAAACCGTCAAGCCAGGGTGATTGCCAGAATTGCGCTTTTTTTCGTTTCCCACCGTTACTGAAGTTAAGGCGGCAAACAATTGTCTGTCAATGTCATCGCAAGGGGTATCAGCACCGATCCAAGGCTTCATGTTAGAATGCCATTCTTGTCACAACCACCGAAGCCGAAGGGCACACGAAAAGCGCTCAAGGTCAAGGACTCCTAGACCACCAAGCGAGGTGGGGCGGCAGACCCGCTTCCAGTTGACCTTGCACTTGCCACCTGTGAGAGGTTCTGAGTTTGTCCAAAGGAAGCGTCGTCTTTTCTTGTCGATGTTTGCCAAGATGCATTTAGGCGCTCTTATGGCAGTTAGAAAATAGGTGGGTATCGAGGTCAAAACAGATTTGACCAGAGATACATGGTCACTTTGGGATAACAATTTGCCCCTCCAAGCCGAGAGACGGTTAGCTATCTTGTCATCAATAAACTGAAGGTCTGCACGGCGAAGACGGCTTATTGTGAGGGGGAGTCCAAGATACTTTAAGGGAAAGTCCGCCCTCGTTGCAGGGAAGTCCTGGAGTGTGTCATCAAGGTTAATTCCGTCACAACGAATAGGAACCGCTTGACTCTTTGAGAAATTTATGACTAAGCCAGATGCAAGACCAAAGTTTTGAAGGATAGTCGAAAGGACACTGACATCCTCTTTGTTTGGTCTAGAGAAGATCACTGCATCATCAGCGTAGAGAGACACACGGATCGAAGAAAGACTACCATTAAAGATAGGCTTGAGGAGGCTCCATTCCGTGGCTTTCTAAAGGATTCTTTGAAGAGGGTCGATGGCTAGGATGAAGAGGAAGGGGGAGAGCGGGTCACCTTGGCGTAAGCCCCGACGATGTTGGATTTGGTCCCCTGAAATGCCATTAAGGAGGATCCTAGAAGAAGAAGTTGCCAAAATGTTTACAATCCAATCACACCACCGACGCGGAAAACCCTGTTGAGCCAACATCTCGATTAAGTAGTCCCATCGTACTGAGTCAAAGGCTTTGGCTATGTCTAGCTTTAGGAGTAGCGAGGGGGTTCTGGTTTGGTGTAACCACCTTGCAGTATTACGCACGTGCATGAAGTTGTCATAAATGCTTTGCCCCTTGATAAAAGCGCTTTGGTTGATGGAGATAAGATCTTTTAGCACTTTCAATAGGCGACGCGCCATGATCTTTGTGATAAGCTTGGAGAAACTATGAACTAGGCTGATAGACCTAAAGTCAGTTGGAATTTCTGCACCTTCTTTTTTTGGAATCAGGACAACACTTGCCGTGTTCAAGGTGCTTAGATTTGTGGTCTGACGGTTGTGGAAGGCGTTGACTGCACGTGCCAAATCAGCCTTGATTGTGTTCCAGCAAGCTTTATAGAAGGTGCCATTAAAGCCGTCTGGCCCCGGGGCCTTATCTGATGGCAAATCATCGATTGCTTCTTTAATCTCTTGTTCATGGAAGGGCGAGTCTAGGTCCGTAAGGGGTAAACACGGTAGGTTGAAATAATCCCAGACGATTCTTTTTTCTCTGGGTGTGGTGGTTCCAAGGATTTTCATGAAATAGCTATCAATAACAAGGTTTTTTTCTTCTTGCGTGGTAGCCCAGATATCATCGTCGACTTCTCTAAGACGTGAAATAAAGTTCTTTCGCCTTCTTGAGTTGACCTGCGCATGGTAGAATTTCGTGTTCGCATCCCCTTCTTTCAGCCAACTGATACGAGCCGCCTGCTTTTTCCTAAATTTTTCGAACACCGCAAGGTCTGTTGGTCTAGAGGTGATTGCAATTGAAGAGGATCTCCATGAGAAGGATGCTGAGAAGAATCTGTGTGGGTGCACCTCTGTTGGTATTTTGCATCGTACCAAAATTGACATTTTGTCAAACTCTGTTCCATGTGGGTGGCGTCGGCGGCGGCATCCTCGCTGACCATATCTCCAACCGCCTCGACGCGCAGGCGCTGACGGCGGCGAGCTTCACATTCACGGCGATTCCGGCGCTCTTCTTCTATCGCATATAGAGTAGCGTCTCCCTATACTGAGACATCGCACTCGTGTTCATCACCGGGATGCTTGTTTTGGGGGCTCAAGACGAGTTCTTGCGGAGACAATGGCGGCGCCGCGGCAGTTCTTCAGGAAGAAGATGACCGATTGTTTCTTCCTTCGCCTCGTAGGATGGAAAGGCGAGCCGCGAGAGCTAGACTGAAGCTGTGCAGGGTTGGAATCCGCCGCATGAGCCGTGGAATGGAGCCGAAACGCACCTCGCCGTTGGATCAATATGTATGACACGTGTCAGTCATCCATGAGTGTTATGCACTGTTTGATATGTGGATACTGTATCCACCTAATTTTTTTCCATATTTTGTGGGTGTGTATAACTGCGTATTTATTATTCTGTGTGCAACGTCCACTCCAGCATGCGTTTGATAATTGATACGTTTGTATTTCCGTCCGTCCATCCTCGAAAATAGCAAAAGTGTAAAAAGAAAGTTCGGATTTCGATGAGGTGATCGAAAATTTCTTCGACTTGTATCGATATTTTTCCAGTCAAGCTAAGCAATTCGATTTGAAGAGACACCAATAGCCCAGCTCGAATTCGGCCCGCTCAAGACAGCTTTCGCCTTGATCGTTTGTTCATTTCGCCAGCTTCACGTTATCGATCGATGCCCCAAATAAACACCATCGTTTTGCTCGGTTAATTTTGCTATATTTCTTGTTGAATTGTGCAAGTTGAGTTGGTTTGCTGATTGATGACACCGTTACATGTGTACAAGAGGCATCCATCAACTATTTAGGCCCAAAATTTAAGTTTTTATTATTTTGTGGGTGTGCTATATAAGCAGGCTAGAAAGCATTGAGATAAATTAAAAATTAAGCTGTAACCAACTTCACAACGAAGAACTATATAAATTTAAGGATATACAATTTATAAGCAACTGAGCAACTATTTGACATAACTTCAGCTCTCTCATTTATATCGGATGTTGAGTTTTATGATAAAATAAAGTGATTTAAACTATTATTTTTAATTTAAGGGCTATATTACGGTACACCATTTAACTCCTAAGGAGTAATACTTTAAATTAATCTACACCATCGATTTTAGTTAGGATTAAAAATAAACTAAAATTAAAAATACTTGGTGACCGGCAGATAATTAAAAAGTCAGTGCAGAAAATTATAAAGTCTGTATAGAAAATTGAAAAGTTAGCGCGAAAAATTAGAAAGTCTGCGCAGAAAAATCAAGGGTGATCTAATACATAATAGGTCACCATATTTAATCTTAACCATTAGATCAAAATAAATAATCTGTTCATAATAGTTTTGGTGTACTATAAAATTTGTCTAATTTAAATAAAAACAAATGGCTTAACTAAATACCCTTAAATAATGATTAGTTTGATATCAAAATAAATACATGCAATGCATTCCAAACTAACTAAACAATACCTTGAGCTCTTTTCTACGAATTGTGTGAAATAATATATACTCCCAACAGAAGTACAAGTAAAATAAAAAACAATTTAGGTAGCAGTACATGATTTAAGCATGCGTGCGTGCGTGTCGAAATGATACGTAGACAGCAATATGAATAGGCATATATATATATACACACACACGTATTATCTGGGAAAGCAATACAAACACACGAATAAAATACTGCAAAAATGCATATACACTCATACACACTGAATAACATAATACGGAGCATGAGCGCCCCGGTTCACACGGCCACTAGCTTGGCCTGAAGAATTAATACCCATGCATATATGCAGCAGCACCGTACGATATATATATAATTCCTATACAATGTTGTTACCATCTCTACTGTCGGCCGGGCGGCGCGTGATCTCGGCGTGAGTGCACAAGGCCCAGAGGCAGGTGATGAGGTCGCCGCCGCCCCAGGATGCCACCGCCTCGGCGTGGCCCTGCACGTCGTTGGACGGCGCCAGGTAGATGACCAGGTGCACCCAGAAATTCGCCAGGAGCTCCCACGCTTTGGAGACATTCGACGGACATAGCTGCTTCAGCTCGTGGAACAGCTTCACGCCGCTCTGGGCCGTCGTGTCTTCCAGCTGGCGCCACAGATGTGATCTGTGGACCATCTTATCGGCTATCATCTTCTTCCTCGTCCGGCTGATCGACGGGCACACCGCCCCGTCGCACCACCTGGACTCACAGTCCAGGTAGTCGCTCACGTCCTCGTACCTGCTGGACACCCAGGTGTCGTCGTCAGGGAGCATTTGGCGGCGGTGCACCAGCAGGTACATGCAGTACTTGGACAGCATGGATGCGATCTGCCGGTAATCCTTGGTCGCCGTCGCCAGCTGCAGACTGGTGTTGGTCGCCGTCGCCGGCTGCAGACTGGTGTTGGTCGCCGTCGCCGGCTGCAGGGCGGTGTTGGTCGCCGCCGCCGGGAGGGTGGGGGCGGTGGTCGACTGGTCGTCATGGTACATCTCGAGCAGCTCGGTCGCCAGGTGGCAGACCAGGATGATGTCGGTGGTGGTGGTCTTGTCGCTGGTTTTGAGGCCGGTGATGGTTGGCAGGGTGACGGCTCCGGTTCTGCGGTCGATGTTATAGAGGGTGTTGATGATCTCCTTCGTGACATTCTCCGGCAGCGTCACCTGGATCGTCTTTGGAGAACGCTTGTTGACGGCACCACAGGCGTCAAAGATGGACACCTGGTAGATGCTCATGTTGCTCTTAGACAAAGAGAATGTAGCGAACCGTATCATGATGATCACCGAGTAGAACCGACGTAACCACAGCCTGTTGTAACGCCGATTGTAGGAGCACAGCAGGCGCACGATGTTCCAGTTGGAGAACACATACACGGTCCAGAACTCGTGGGCCTCAATGGCAATGACGGTGAGCACAAGCAACAAGGTCAAGGAGAGGTAGAGGACCGGGGACTTTACTGGGCTTTTGCTACTCGGGAGATACCCCATGACACGGCAGTATAACAGCTCTGCATCCTGGGTGATGACTAGTACGTAAAAGACGGCGCCGACGAAGATGAAGAGGAAGAGTACGAAGGAGATGGAGTTGGTGAAGAAAATGATAGGTTGGGACATCACCACGGGGGCAGCCGACTGCATGTAGTAGTTCTTGAGAATCTCAAGCTCCAGCTGAAGCACTTGGAAAACCCGTTGGACTTGATTTTGGTGGAGACGGCTGAGGCCGCCGAAGAAGAGCTTTTGGAGTCTGCCGCAGGGCAGGAAGAAGAGGTTTTGGAGCCTGCCCTTGGGTTCGCAGTTCTCGAGTTTGAGGACGCCGTCGAGCATCACCGTGCGAGCCATGGCGGAGCCGACCTCCACCATGGGGTAGTGCTCGAACCGCCGCCGGAGCATCTTGAAAAGAGAGAAAGACAGACATAAGTCCTCGAGGTTCTGACGCCTCTTGCCGTAGAAGAGGTTTGGGTAGTATGTGTGCATATTCCATATGGTTCCCACGGTGACCAAGCGCCTGCCGCTTACGTCCGGGTGGTCCAGATCGACGACGTGCTTGTCGGGGTCGTCCATGTGGAGATGGACAAGCTTCTGCTCGCTCTTGTCGTCGCAGTAGCCATATCCATGGGTGCTCACGACCGGCAGCTTGTTCGTCGCCGTCGCCGTCTTATCTTTCATGAGCCTCTCCTCGCCCATCACCACGAACTTGCACGAGGACATGCAATCCTCCGTGGCCGTGGACTCGTGCTCCTTCTCCATGACTTTCTGCATGTACCCTGCAATGAGAAGAGGGTTCCTCGCCGTATGCCAGGAGGTGCTTACCATCCATCTGTTCACCGCGCTCTGCAACAGCTTCGTCAAGCACAGGAACCAGAGCACGGCGAAGATGGGGCCCAAGGCCAACAATTGGCACCCTGTCATGTTGGCGTAGATGAGGTAGACGAGCCACACCAGGTGACTCAAGTCGTAGGCGTAATCCTTGAGCGTGAAGCGCCCTATGCCCCTCGAGAAGGAGGAGCCATCGGTGGGCAGCAGCATCCCCTGTACCTTCCTGCGGATGATCTCGACTAGGAACATCCACAGGAATATCAGGAAGAGCTCCGTGTCGCTCAGCTGGTGATGATCGCTCTTCATCTTGCTCGCGGAGATGGCTGACGAGAGGAGCGGGACGAACTGGAAGAAGGCGAAGTTGAGCCCAAACCGCACCATGGACATAAGGTTGTACCGGTGGAGGAACAGGTGGAAGCTTAAAAACTTGGCGCGCAACGGAAAGAAGAGCCGCACGAAGCTGGCGATGCAGAGCGTGGAGCCCATGAGCGACATGAACACTACCACGAACGTCAGCTCCAACTCCAAGTAGTTCAGCCGCTGCCATATAGACATAGTTGCCTCATGCGGCGGAGCAGGAGGAGCAGGACCCTGTTGCTGCCGTATGCACCATTGCTTGCTGAAAGCCTGCAATACACCGAAAGGGTAGTTCACTCTGCACTCCTGCAACTTCCCGTTGAGGTACTGCATGTTCGCGGTAGCTAACTTAACAAACAAATTCACTCACGTCTAGCTAATATATCGCATGCCAATATGCCATGCAAACAACTGTCTGCGTGCGAATATATATATACAGATAGATATGCTGCCGATGCGTGTGTGTACACACATATATTCATCGACAAGATACTCGCCTCCTCATTCTTTGCTTGGTTAGCAGCAAAGCTCAGGCATCGATCGATCGGCGCAGATGCGCAGCACTTTGATTTATGCTGGCTCATCAGCCTTCTCTATTTATTCTCTTCCGACCATGCGTGGTGTTCTTTTTTATCATACGTGAAAGACACACGCACAGGGAAAGCCATTTTACACTTTAATCTCATGCTTTGCATGCCATCCAACACTACCGGAACCATTACACTACCACAGTACCACAAAAACATTCTTTAGTAACTAAGTTTTAGTGACGGATCAATGACGTGCATCACTAATACACTTTTAGTGACAGACTATTTTACACGCATCAGTAATACTGCATTATCAGTAACAGGTTGTAATGTGGCCTGACACTAAAGAGGGGGCACCCTCAATAGTGACAGGTCACTTTACGACCCGTCAGTAAAGGATCAAAAACTAGTGACGGGTGGCAACTATCGCCCGTCACTAATGACCCCGCCGATCATTAGGTGCCTCCTGTGTATAAATAGAGGGGCCAACAGTAAACCGGTCACGCTTTTATATTGCGCAGAACCCTAAACCCTAGCGGCCACGCTTTGTCGTGCTCATCCACCATCGTGTTCCTCCGCCGTCGCGGCCTCTGTTCCATCGCGGCCTCCGTTCCCTCGTGGCATCTGTTGCGTCGCGGCCTCCGTTCCCTCGTGGCATCTGTTGCGTCGCGGCCTCTGTTCCACCATCCTTCGTTCCGTCACACGCAGCCTCGCTGACTCCCGCTCGCCGCCGCCTCATCATGTCTCTCCTCCTCCTCCCAAGGTAAGTACCCTCCTCCTCGCCGGCTAGAATTTAATTTGTGAATATGTGGATAATTTATGAATATGTGACTTTGTCCCCTATTTGCTCAGTGAAGAGAAGGCTATTAGTTTGACGATGTGTGTGATAATTAGGCTCACTTTTTTGTTTTGACAACTTTGTTCATGCAATAATCTTATATTATGTGCTACTATTATTGTTTCTATATTTTATTCATGCAATGATCTTATATTATGAGCTTACTATTATTGCTTGTCATATTTTATTCATGCAATGATCTTATATTATATGCTTCCTATCATATAGTTTGGTCTGATCCTTTACGTCATTTTTTCTTCAATACTATTTATGGGTAAGATTTAATGAATTAGTTGTCACACACACTTGTGAATTGAAATATAGTCTAGTGGCGAGGGGGCCATTAAGTTGGTAGCCTGACATCTGAGAGCAATCCGGGTTTTTGTCTTGTTCAACATAAATTAGGGTTTACACAAGTATTATTGTACTTTTTTTCATCGTTGTTAAATATAACATGAATTAGGGACATGGTAAGCCTCCCAAGTGATCAACATGTCACTTTTGCCGGACATCATTATCGGGGATGTGACCCCCGGGTACCTCGTAGTTGGGCTTATCAGACCAGACCAAGGGTCGGTCAAGACCAGCATTGACCGTCCGGTATGGCCCATGAATAGAGGTTTGATTCCGATAAGAAAAGTGGAGTCTTTATCAGGTAGTTAAACTCCAAATATGGTATCAAGAGATTTATTTATACCAGAATTCTTGTAAATGGGGATTTAGCACCTGAGTTTGGTAGGCAATCCAAGTTCGACTTGGGATAGAGTTCTGGGTTGTTGGGCTCACCTCCTGAGTATATAAAGGAGGCGGGAACCTCGGCCCCCTAAGGCATCTATTCATATCATCCATCATCAATCACTTAGCCATCTAGCTCCACCATATTTTTCTTGCTTTCGACGCCTTAACCCTTCATAGATTAATTGCATTGTATTGTAAGATCCACCATCATATTATACACTAAAATACTAAACGTAGGGCTATTATCCTCCGGAAGGCCTGAACCAGTATAAACCTTGACTCTTGTGTTTTAGAGTCGACCATTGGGTTCGAAGGCGTTGCGCTTTTCTTACATATATCTAATCACCACCTTGGGTACCCCCTTAGATGGACTGCTCGGTGATTCACCGACAGTTGGCATGCTAGGTAGGCGGTTGCGTCGCTTTCACCAAGGTCCGATGGCATCACCGTGTCAGCTCTCAGCCAAGCCCGAGACGACGCTCGTCTTGGGCAACACGACGCACGTTGCCGATTTGCTCGGGAGACTGATTCCTTTCGATTCGGTCCCAACCCCCGAGCGATCATCAAGCCGAAGTCTCGACCCTTTTCTCCCGTGAAAGGAGGACAGGGCCACAGAGCGTCTGGCTGACACCGTACAGGAGTTGGCTCTAGGCTAGCTCTCTGATTAGGTGGCTGTACAAGTCATCTGATGCCTCCGCCAGAGCTTTGGGGAATCACCTCCCTGGTGTTCCCATCGTCGAGAGGATTTTCCCGAGCACGCCGAAGGTCACCTCGCCGGACGACTTACCAGGACATGGTCTGGATCTGCCGATGACTATACTGTGACTCCTAGATCTAGTCCCTCCTGCCACACCGAATCAGCGAGGCCACGATGCAGAAAACCCAAGAAGAATGACTGGAGGCCTTGAAAGGACGACTGGAGGTTTGAGTGCTCGAAAAGGGACTAGCGTTATGACACCGGGAACCAGAGGGACAGCACCAAGGATCAACCACGAAGGCACTAGTCCCAAAAGAAGGTGTGGCGTAAGAAGACCAGCAAGGATGTTATAATGTATGAAGATTAGCAGGTCAAAGCTAAGAAGATGGCGAACCAATGGGGATCGACGCCAAACTTCAATCCGACACCACCCCAAATTTTGCCGAACACAACAAACAATGTCAAGATCGAATTCCTTCCTTTTTTTAGCTATGTATTCTTCGCCTTATATAAAATAAAGTTCAAGTTTTTCGCTAAGAAAAAACCATGTCGTTTACCTTCATCGACAACAATTGCTAGGCTCGAGCCCTGTTCGGGTCAAGGCGAAGTGTCGTGTGTCTAGCTCAAACGGTTGTGCCCCTATAGACTTGCTCTAGGTTTGGCGTTAGCAACCGCGTGAGCAAAAAAAGAGTTGGCATTTGCGCCCTCTTGGCGTCTGGCTAATAGCTAAGACCCTAGGGGGCTCGAATCCTAAAGCCTCAACTTCAAGTCTTGGCGGCCTTGAGAACCCGTGAAGTTTGATGTCAGAATCGGTGTATAAGCGGCATTAGTTCCCTACACCCGAGACTATATGGCTATACCGGGGGCTTGGGATCTTGCCTCGGGCACGTGAAGGATTAGTAAAAACCACAAACTTGCAAATCCCTCGAGGACTTGTTCGACCTGATGTCGGTAGATGCGTGCATAGCCTCAGGGCCATGCGCCGAGTACTATATGGCATAAAATTCCTCGAGACGAAGACGTGGTTAGGATGTAAAAATTGCAAATCGCAGAAGACTAATTTTTACTTCACAAAGAAAAGCCAAAAGTTTTTAAGGCACGAGTTTTATACTGATCACTCCTAACACTAATACAGGTTATAATATAACTACTCTTCGAGGGGCTCCGCACACAGCTAAACAGGGGCATGGGACAGACACACTTCTTTCTCATTTATGGTTCTGAGGCAATCCTCCCGAGCGATATGTTACACAACTCCCCCCGAGTTCAATATTATGATAAGAGAACTACAAAACATATAAGGACCGAAGACATCGACTCCATCAAAGAGGCCCGGATAGTAGCCATAGTGCAATCAGATCGGTATCAACAAACCCTTCGATGATATCATGACCGCAATGTGCAACACAGAAGCTTCAAGGCACTCGTCGATCCCGTGGCACCGGTCTTCATCAACCCTACCGACTACTTCCCCCTAGACATGCAACTGGGTTGGGAAGGGGTCAACCTTATGGCTATACACCCGCCGACTACTTTCCCCCAGGCATATAACTAGGCCAAAAAGGGGTCAACCCTCGGGTTGTACACCCACAGTCGAGCACTTCTCTCACTGACCTATGCCGATTACATCTTCCTCCGTGTTGGGTGCCCGATGGCTACCGTGCATGCAACAGGACCCAGGAGAGCATCGACTCTTTAGTCGTGCACCCGCAATCATGCATCTTCGAAGAACTCGCCAACCCTTGTAGACTGCATCCCCCTTTGAGTTAAGCGACATATGGTCGCCATGCACGCAACTGGACCTAGGAGAGGATTGGCTATTTAGCCGTACACCCACAGTCTCGCATCTTTATCGACTTCACCGAGATACACCGTGTGGGTGGTAAAAAGAACACAACGTGTGGCACAAGTTGTGCAAGGCAAATTTAAAAGCACCTTTATTTCTTAAGGACTAATCCTTTATAGGAGTTGGTCTACTTCAAAGAAGGGGACACAACAACAGCTACACTGCTTCAAAGAAGGGGACGCACCCTCCTACGATTAACAAAGAAGAAGTCACATAAATGGCTAGAGACAGCATTCTGCAAAGCAAACACGATGGCTATGAGCACCGAGGTTCTCACAGCAACTCCGCGCGGCGCAGCATCAACCTATCACGATTGCCATCAATAGCAGGGATCCTAGGGGCTGCTACCGTGGCAGCAGCGACTCCGCACGATCCTCATCTCGACCGGAGGAGATAGTCACTGACCCTGAGAGACCAGCACAAAGGGAGAGCAGAAGCGCCTCGACCTCGATGGTGGGGTCAGAAACCGCCTCCGGGGAGCCTGTGTCGGTGGACGTCTCCAGCTCTTCCTACAGGATCAAGCCTCTATCTTGACATCTAGACGTCAAGTAGGCAGCATGAGAGCGCTGGATGATAGCGCGTTAGTGAAAAGATCCACGCCGGGGAAAGGTCTTGAGATGGATACGATATCCTGCTACAACGCCAAAGCCAAGAGTCACGCACCACACAAGTAAAGGCAAAATAAATTCACACAAGGATAAACATATTAGATGAACCTAAAATCATGAGACTAGAACGGCCAATTTCATGGCCGAGCCAGCACATCATGGATTCATGGAGCAATAAGCGACATCAACAACCTCCCCTTGCAGGTGTTAAGAAGAAGAAATTTCAACAGAGAAACAGAAGAAATGGAGCTGAGGGGGCATCTTGCTGCAAACTCAGAGGGAAGAGGACGTTGGTTTAAATAGAGACATTCCCTCAAGTACCTGCTCCCACGGCTACAGTGAACGCCGCTTCGGTTACCACACGCTTTATGGTGGAGAAGGCAGAGCGGTTCTTATCATCTTATCTACGCCGGTACTCTACATGCCACACATGGCTTTGTTAGGGGCAGGACATCTTTTTAGTCTTTTCATCTGGCACGCATTAAGTACGGATGGGAGAAGGAATTATGAAGCGCCTTTCTTGTGCACTAGGCGGATCCCACGGCGGTTGAGATCTCATCTGCCTGTGGGCCCCATACCTTGGGGCTCTCGTGCGTTCGAAGATCCCCACACTGGGGCCTCGCCTACGCTCGAGGACTCTCCCGCTCGGGGGCTCATGCACGCTTGAGGACTCTCGTGCTTGGGGGCTCGCCCGACCAGAGGCATGAACTCCTGGGAACTAGGATCCTTGAGGACTCACAGGCTCGAGAAACCCCGTCCTCTCGAGCATCTAGGTGATTAAGGACCCAAGCGGTCAAACACTAACATACGTGAAGATTCAAGACCAATTTCCTTCAAGTTTATCACGAGTTCGAGATTTTAGACACAACCTTTTCCTAGTAAGGCCCCAACGCCAACAGAAGACGAATTCGATTAATAAAGTTTTCAAAGGATTATTTTCTTGCAGGGTATTCCTGGACCCTCGAGCTAAATATTCTATTTAACTCGAGGCTCGGGGGCTACACCGTGTGGGTGCACCTAAACGGTGCACCTCACGTGAAAAAAGAAGATCAAAGCTTGTTAAGATCGTCAAAGTTCAGCGAAGATGTCGAAGTTTCAGATTAAAGAAGAGCTCCTCCCTGCTTGTTTCATCGAAGATTTCTTCAATTAAGCCGAGAAGAGCTTTGGGGCTGCTGTTGAGGATGTGATCCCTGGGTACCCTGCAGTTAGACTTATTAAACCGGACCATGGGTAGGCCAAGACCAGTATTGACCATCCGGTATGACCCATGAACAGGAATTTGATTCCAATAAGAAAAGTTGAGTCCTTATCGAGTAGTTAAACTTCAGATATGGTATCAAGAGATTTATTTGTACCATAATCCTTGTAAATAGGGATTTAGCACACGAGTTTGGTAGGCAATTCAAGTTTGACTCGGGATAGAGCCCTAGCTTGTTGGGCTCACCTCCTACGTATATGAAGGAGGTAGATATGAATGTCTCAAATATGGATTTTCGTCAACTAACTGCCGATGAAGAATAAGCCATTCACCGCAATGCTCTAGCAGTGAGTGTTCTACTTACCGCATTAAGTCTCAAAGAATTTAACAAAGTTGATGGACTTGAGGAAGCTAAAGAGATATGAGAAACTTTGCAAGTTGCCCATGAGGGTACATCTTCAATAAGGGAGTCGAAGATTGAGCTTCGTGAAGGAAAGCTTGAAAGATTCATTATGGAAGAAGATAAAATTCTTTAAGAAATGTTTGACCATCTCATGGTTCTTGTTAACAAGATAAAGGGTCTCGAAAGCAAAGAGATGGCTGATCATGTGGTGGTGAAGAGGTTGCTCTGTGCTATAGCACCAAGGAATCCTACCTTGGTGATACTGATCCAGGAGCGAAAAGAATTTAAGAAGATGACTCCAAGTGATGTGCTAGGAAGAATTATAGCACATGAGCTTATGGAAGAAGAAGCCAATAAGGTCAAAGACCTTGCCAAGCTTTAAAACAACCAGGGCAAGGATGTAGCTCTCAAGGTTAAAAAGAAAGAAGAATCAAGTGATGATAAAGAGCTTGTATTGTTTGTCAAGAAATTTAAAAAGTTTATGAAGAAGGGTGGATTTGACAAATACAAGAAAAACAATGACAAGTCAAAGAAGAGAAAGTCAAAGAAGGGGTGCTATAAATGTGGTAATATTGGTAACTTCATAGCCGGTTGCTCCAAAAAGAAGAAACAAGAAAGCGAAGAGAAGCACAATTACAAGAAGAGGAAGAAATGTGGTCATGCTCACATTGGTGAAGAATGGAACTCTGACTCTAACTCTGAGTCAGAATCAGACTTTGACTCTAGCAAGAAGGGAGTTGCCACCGTCACCATCACCAACATCATGCCTCCAAAGCCTTGACTCTTTGGAGATTCAAGCGATGACAAAATTATCTCCCCCAAGTACTTCATGGCAAAAAGCAAGAAGGTAACTATGATGTCTAAAGTTTTGGATAAAAATGAACATAGTGATTCTAGTGATAATGAATCTAAATTTAATAATGACATGTTTAAAAATATGAGTAAGCAAGTTTTATCTAAGTTTAAAGAACTTATAAAAATAATTAAGGCGCAAGAAGCAACTCTTGAAAAATAAGAGGATCTACTCATTAATGAGAAGAAAAGAAATCTTGAACTTGAGTGGCTTCTTGCTAAAGAAATGAAAAAGGTAGACAAATTAATTAAATAATCTAGTTTAGTAAATGAGTCTAAGGAGGAATTAGAGGAAACACTAAAAACTCTTAAGAGTGAGCTTATTGTTCTTGATGAGAACAATAAGAACCTTAAAGAGAGAATTAAGTCTCTAATGACGCACCCTATTTCTATTCCTTCTATTGTTTCCATAAGTAATGGTTGTAATAAATATTATAATCTTGATATTACTGCTTATGAGACTAACATGAAGGAAATAGAAGTTTTAAGAAAGAAGAATGAAAGGCTTGGCACATTGGTAAGCTATGGGTGCATGAAAGCCTACAAGTTAAAGGATGCCTTCTTCAAGACTCTCAACACTTAAAGCAATGTTGAGAAGTATGGACTGGGCTTTCATCCAAATGAAAGTAAGGTCAATGCTAGAAGGAGGTATAAGGGTAAGGAAGTCATAAAGTTTGTGAAGGAAGGACAAAGTCCAAAGAAGACCAACAACAAGCTTCATGCCTCTCAAGCTACTTTTTATGTTTCATATCTTATTAAGAGAAAGCACCATGGTAAAGTGGTTGCTCAATTTGTTGGAGATAAAAGTGAAAAAGCTTTGAGATGCATTTGGATCCCTAAAGTTCTTGTGACTAACATTGAAAGACCCAAAAAGATTTGGGTACCTAAAACAAAGAACTAATCTCTTTTTAGGAATACTCCTCCGGTGAATCAAGCTGGGTGATGGACAGTGGATGTACCAATCATATGACTGGAGAGAAAAACATGTTCAATTCTTTTGAACCAAATCAAGGAAATCATGAGTCCATTGTATTTGGTGACAATGGAAAAAGAAAGGTAATGGGTGTAGGTAAAATTTCTATCTCAAATAGTAACTCAATTTCAAATGTCTTATTAGTTGAGTCTTTAAGTTATAATTTGCTTTCAAAATATCAATTATATGAAATTGGTTATAATTATCTTTTTACTAATGAGGGTGTGACTGTTTTGAGAAGAAGTGACAATTCCGTAGCCTTTACGGGTAAGTTGAAGGGAAAATTTTATTTAGTGGATTTTGCATTAGATAAAGTTGAACCTAAAACTTGCTTGGTGGCTAAAACTAGCATGGGTTAGTTATGGGATCACTGACTAGGTCATATTGGGATTAGGAACTCATCAAAGCTTCTTAAAGGGGAGCACATCTTAGGATTAACCAATGATCTATTTAAGAAAGACAGATTGTGTACTGCTTGTCAAGCCGGTAAGCAAGTTGGAGCACCACACACCGCCAAGAATATTATGATGACAAGGAGGCTACTGGAGCTTCTATATATGGATCTCTTCGGACTAGTGGCATACTTAAGCATTGGTGGTAACAAATATGGTTTAGTTATTATTGATGACTATTCTCGTTTCACTTGGGTGTTTTTTTGTATGATAAGAGTGAGACACAAAATATGGTTAAGAGTTTTACAAGAAGAGCTCAAAATGAGTGCGACGTCAAGATCAAGAAAGTAAGAAGTGACAATGGGAGTGAGTTCAAAAACACTCAAGTTAAAGACTTTCTTGATGAAGAATGCATTAAGCATGAGTTCTCTGCTCCTTATGATCCACCTTAAAATGGAGTGGTGGAACGGAAGAATCGAACACTGATAGAGGCAACAAGAACAATGCCCAATGAGTACAAGACTTCAGACGTATTTTGGACAGAAGCAATTAACACCGCATGTCATGCAATCAATCGTCTTTATCTTCACAAAATACACAAAAAGACGGCGTATAAACTTCTAACCGGTAACAAACTAAATGTTTCATATTTTAGAGTTTTTGGAAGTAAATGTTTTATTTTGAGTAAGCGACCAAGAAATTCTAAATTTGCCTCTAAAATAGATGAAGTTTTCTTGGTTGGTTACGAGTCAAATGCGCATGCCTATCGTGTTTTCAAAAAAACCTCTAGTATTATTGAAGTCACTAGGGATGTGACATTTGATGAAAATAATGGCTCTCAAGTAGAGCAAGTTGATCCAAATAATACAGGTGAAGAACCTCCATGTGAAGCAATCAAGAACATGCCAATTAGAGATATAAAGCCAAGAGAACAAGAACCTACAGATTAACAACAACCACAAGTTATCGGGGATATGACCCCCGGGTACCTCATAGTTGGGCTTATCTGATCGGACCAAGGGCAGGCCAAGACCAGCATTAACCGTTTGGTATGGCCCATAAATAGGGGTTTGATTCTGATAAGGAAAGTTGAGTCCTTATCTGGTAGTTAAGCTCCGGATATGATATCTAGAGTTTTATTTGTACCAGAATCCTTGTAATTAGGGATTTAGTGCCTGAGTTTGGTAGGCAATCCAAGTCCTACTCGGGATAGAGTCGTGGGTTGTTAGGCTCACCTCCTGAGTATATAAAGGAGGCGAGACCCCCAGAGGATAAGCTTTTCAGCATATTTTTCTTGCTGTCGACGCTCCAAACCTTCATAGCTTGATTGCGTCATATTGTAAGATTCACCATCATAGTTCACACCAAAAGACTTGACGTAGGGCTATTATCCTCCGAGAGGCCTGAACTAGTATAGATCTTGGCTCTTGTATTCTAGAGTCGATCATCGGGTTTAAAGGCGTTGCGCTTCCCTTATACACATCTAATCACCACCTCAGGTCCCCTCGTTGTGCCAAGTAGGGGATTGCATCACTTTCACTAGGATCTGATGGCACTTCTTTCAGATTTTCTCATCCCCACTGGCTTCATCTTCGTATTCGGGAGTCTGACGTTCGTCGGGGATCTAGAGGGACAGCTCATCTTATCGGGTCCCTCAACAAAGCGAATGGACGGACGGTCAGGTAAACTTTGAGAGCCGGCCGGCCCTGAACAATACATCATCTTCTCTAGCAAAAAGGGGCACACGGTTCGGTACCGGTGGGCGGAGATTGGGCGCCTTGATAGGTTTGAGGATAATCGATGGCTCTCGGCCAATCTTGTTATGATGGCCGAGGGGGCGCTATCCACCACTAGCAGCGAGAGGCAGCACCGCTCTGAAGGCAATCAGGTTAAACAAGACAATAGGGTCCACCGAAACCTTGAAGATGAATTCACCCTAGAGTTTGACGGAGAGAAAGTCTTCAAAACTCCAGCGGCCAACCTGATGGCCATCGAGAGGGCTCTTGGCTCTCTCCCCAAAACCCTAGAGCTACAACGAGCCAAGGCGCTTGCTCAGGTGATAGCAACTCAGAGCAATACCCCGGCTCTGGCTCCAGCTCGACCACCAACTCCTTCCCCAGAAGACAAGGAGGATAATGGTCAAGACCGATACTAACCGTCATGCAGCCAAAACCCACCTATTAATAGCCCACACGATGACCACTTACAACTGCCGCCCACAGGAAGGTGGAACAGATTGCGTTCTGAGATCCACAAGTAGACCAACAATCAAGGCAACGTCGAAAACAGCCGCAGCAGTATTGGCAGCAGCACCGATCATGATAATTTGGCTGAAGATTGCAACCCCCATAATCGCAGAAGAAGCAGAAGCCGAGATGACCACGATGGTTTCCCTGCATTCACTTGGCACCTAAGGCAAGTCAGGTAGCCGAGGTCCTTCCGTCCAATGGGAATCGAGGCATATGATGGTAAAACGGATCCCTCGTAGTGGCTATGACTCTACTACACCGTCATTCGGGCGGCAGGAGGGGGTGAGAGGGTCATGGCTAACTATCTTCCGGTCATGCTCTCTTCGTCTGCCAATAATTGGCTTTCGAGCCTACCTAGAAACTCTATTGATTCCTGGGCTCAACTCTGTTCTGCCTTCATCAACAACTATTAAGGAACGTGGCAGAAGCTCAGGACCCGATACGACCTCCAATGATTGCAACAAAAGGAAGATGAGACGCTTTGCAGTTTCATTCAAAGGTTATTAGAGAAAATGACTACAGTCATGGATATTGATGAGCGGGACATCATCAATTGCTTCATCGACGCCCTGCACCACTCTTCTGAGTTGCACAGGGCCCTCTTAAGGAAGAAGCCAAAGACCATAGCTCGGATGATCTCTATCGCAGAAAGCTACGCTGACTGCGAAGATGCACGAAGAGAAAAGATAGAGCGGTCACGCCACGAGAGTCGATCTCGTCAGAACAAAGATGGCCAACCTCAGTTCCCTCGATGAGAGGACGACCGACCGAGATCCTCTCGGGGAAAATAAGAGTGAAAAAGGAAGACGGAGAGAACTGTGGCGGCCGCCTACAGTTCATGACGCCAGGAGGACGAAGCCATGCTGGAAGAACTCGACAAACCTTGCCCGTTTCATCCAAAGGGCAAGCACACCATGCATAAATGCTATTCACTACAAGACGTACTCACCAAAGAATCCCGTAATAATCCTTGCCAGGGCAAAAGACACCGGGACGATGATGATGCCCCGAAGAAAGATGGTTTGCCTCAAGACGACAACGATTTCCAGGAGTCTCATAAGACAGTGAATATTGTCTTCAGAGGCCCCGCATCAGACAAAACCAAATGGTAACAGAAGATTCTAGACTGACACATCAATGCCATGAAATTTGAGGAAATTCAGCAGCTACGGTGGTCGGAGGTCCCGATTACCTTCTCTCGAGATGACCAATGGATAAATGTCCCAAAAACCGGACGCTTGCCACTAGTTGTTGACCTAGTGATACTCAAAGTGCGCATGAGGTGGGTCTTGATCAACGGAGGGAGTGGACTGAACATCCTTTTTCTACAGTCCCTCACCGATCTCAGCATCTCAGTCGTCAGCCTCCAAAAGGAGGAAAACTTCCCGTTCTATGGTATCATACCCAGGCAGAGCTCGGTACCACTCGGTTCAATAACTCTACTGGTCATATTTGGTTCTCGAGAAAACTATTAGACCGAGCACATCACCTCCTGGGTCACATAATTTGATATTCTGTTTCACGCCGTACTTGGGAGGCCATCCATAGCCAAGTTCATGGCCATTAGACACTACCCATACTTGGTGCTCAAGATATCGGGTCCCAGTGGAGTTATCACTGTTCGGGGAAACATCGACACCTCCCATATATGTGAGAAGGACAGTCTCGCCCTAGCAGAGGCTGTCGACCTATCGGCCCGAATGGAGGAAACCCTCAGGCAAGTCCGCGCGCATCCTCCCGAGGCCTCAAAAATTCTAGTCAAGGCCCCAACCACTTCGGGGATCTCCCCCACACCTTCAAACACCAAGAAGATTACCGTCTCCGACGTGGACACAATAAAGACCGTGACTATCGGTGCAGGGCCTGATTCCACATAGGAAATCATGCTCGTCAGCTTCCTGCGCTCTAACATAGACATCTTTGCATGGAAGCCCTCTAACATGCCTGGGGTTCCTCGGGAGCTGATCGAGCACGAACTCCACGTATATCTGACTGCAAAGCCGATAAAGCAGAAGCTACGAAGGTTTGCCCAAGACAGGAAAGAAGCAATCAAAGTCAAAATCACCTGCCTCCTAGTAGCAGGGTTCATCCGCGAAGTTTACCATCCTGAATGGCTTGCCAATCCAGTCCTGGTAAGAAAGAAAATAGGACTATAGTGGATGTGCATTAACTACATCGACCGAAACAAACACTGCCCAAGGATCCCTTTAGCCTACCTCGGATAGACCAAATAGACGATTCTATGGCAGGATGCTCCCTCAACTGCTTCTCCTGCTACCACCAGATCGACCTTAAATAAGAAGACCAAGAGAAAACATTCTTCATCACACCCTTCGGAGCATACTGTTACACAACCATCCTCTTCGGCCTCAACAACGTAGGGGCAACCTATCAGCGGGCTATCTAGCGATGTCTTTCGGAGCAGATAGGCCATAACATCGAGGCATATGTCGATGACGTGGTCAAAAAATCTAGAGAAGGAGACAACCTCATCAGCGATATCACCGAGGCATTCGCTAACCTGTGAAAATTTTGATGGAAGCTTAACCCTGAGATGTGCGTCTTTGGGGTACCATCCAGACAACTACTCGGGTTCATCATCAGTAACCAGGGCATTGAGAACAACCCTGACAAAATAATGGCGATAATGACGATGGACAAACCCAACAACGCCAAAAAAGTACAAAAGCTCACCGGCTGCATGATGGCCGTTGGGAGATTTATATCCCGCCTAGGGGAAAGAGGAGCTCCCTTCTTCAAGTTATTGAAAAAAGAGGACAATTTTCAATGGACAATCGAGGCTGACGAGGCGTTCTCCACGTTGAAGAAATTCTTGACCACGCCACCAATCCTTATGGTTCCAAATCCAGAAGATGTCCTCCTCTACATCGCCACCACGACCAATGTCATTAGCACAGCCATAGTAGTCGAGCGACCCAAAGAGGGACAAGTCTTTCTAGTCCAAAGGCTGGTTTATTTCATATCAGAGGTCCTCGGCATATCAAAAGCAAGGTATCCACAAGTACAAAACCTCCTTTACACCGTCCTACTCACCGCTCAGAAGTTGAAGCATTACTTCCAATCCCACAAGATCATGGTCGTAACAGAATACCTACTGGATGACATACTCCACAATCGAGATGCAATAGGACGAATAGTCAAATGGGCCATCGAGATGGGGAATATACAATGGAGTTCCGCTTCCGCACCGCTATAAAGTCACAAGCCCTGGCCGACTTTGTCACCGAGTGGACTGAAATACAGCTACCCCTAGGCTGAAAAGAAAAAGAATACTGGACAATGTACTTCGATGGCTCCCTTAGCATAGACGGCGCTGGTGTAGGAATTCTCCTTATCTCTCCAAAAGGAGAAGAGCTGTGCTATGTACTACAGCTGCTGTTTAAAGCCTTGAACAACGCGACGAAATACGAAGCCTTGATACATGGGGGTCAAGCGGCTTATGGTCTATGGAGACTCCAAGCTGGCTATTTGCCAGGTCAACAAGGACTGGTTTTGTACCAGTGACAAGATGGACGCCTACTGCACTAAGGTACGGAAGCTCAAAGACAAGTTTCTAGACCTAGAATTCCATCATATTCCCTACGACGGTAATTCAGCAGCGGACGCCCTCGCTTGCCTCGGTTCCTCTCGGGCAATGGTCCCCAAAGGCGTATTCATCCAAGGGCTCATCAAACCATCGATCAAGGATGACGTGAACCAAAGCACTAGCTCATCGGTGATCGTTGCCATGCTCAATGATGCCAATGATTGACGACAGCACTTCATCGACCACATCCTGAAAGGCACGGTTCTAGAAGACAAGACCCTGGCCAAATGGCTAATGAGATCAAGCAAGCAGTACGTAGTCATCGAGGATAAACTATACAAGCACATGGCTTCAACAAGGGAACTTCAAAAGTGCATCATGCCGAGCGAGGGACTCCAAATCCTTAATGAAGTTCACGTAGGGGCATGTGGCAATCATGCCAGGGTGAGGATGTTGGTCGAAAAGGCCTTTCAATCAGGTTTCTATTGGCCGACAGCCAATAATAACGCCAAAGAATTAGTTAAAAAGTGTACAGGCTGCCAATTCTTCCCCAAACAAAGTCACCTCCCAGCCCAAGCTCTTCAAACGATCCCGCTAACTTGGCCCTTCGCTTGTTAGGGGCTCAACAAGGTAGGACCTTTTCAAAAGGCTCCCCAGGGCGTCGACTGGCTCTTGGTGGTTATCGACAAGTTCACTAAGTGGATAGAAGTCATGCCCCTGAAGAATTGCACGGCCAAGGAAGCATCACAATTCATCGAAGGAATCACTTATCGGTTTGGTATCCTACACTAAATAATAACTGACCTCGGGACTCAGTTCACAGCAAACGACTTCTGGGATTTCTACGAGGAACGACTGATCGAGGTCAAGTATGCTTCGGTCGCTCACCCTTGGGCCAACGGACAGTGCGAGCGAGCTAATGGGATGATCCTACAAGGTTTAAAGGCCCGAATCTTCGATCCTCTATAGAAATACGTCGGGAAGTGGCTCTAAGAACTAAACACAGTACTCTAGGGGCTTCACACACAGCCAAACCAAGGCACCCTTCTTCCTGGTCTATAGCTCCGAAGCAATCCTACCAAGTGACATGTTACACAAATCCCCCCGAGTTTAATATTATGACGAAGGAACAACGGAATAGACAAGGGCTGAAAACATCGATTCCATCGAAGAAGCTCAGATAGCGGCCACGGTTCAGTCGGATCATTACCAACAAACCCTTTGGCGATATCATGACCGCAACGTGCAAAACAAAAGCTTCAAAGTAGGTGACTTGGTATGCACAAACTCTCTGCTCCCTGGGAAAGGCCTTTTATTTTCTCCAAAGTAACAAGACCAGGGGCATACAGACTAATACGGGAAGACGGGCAAGCAGTAATGAACTCATAGAATATCGAGCACCTTCATTGGTTTTATGCTTAACAATATTTTGTTAATAATCTTCTTCGATGATACATGTCCTGGCACTCGTTGACCCCGTGGTGCCATTTTCTTCATCGACACTACTAACTACTTCCCCTCGGACATGCATCTAGGTCGAGAAGGGGTCAGCCCTCTGGCTGTACACCCGCTGTCGAGCATCACTTTCGCTGACCTCACCGACTACTTCCCTCCAGACATGCAACTGGGCCAGGAAGGGGTTAGCCCTCAGGCTGTACACCCATAGTCGAGCATTACTCTTGCCGACCTATGCCTATTACATCCCCCTCCGTGTTGGGCGCCAGATGGCCGTCGTGCATGCAACTGGTTCAGGGAGAGGGTCGACTCCTTAGTCGTACACCCGCAATCGTGCACCTTGAAGAACTCACCGACCCATGTCGGTTACATCCCCCTCCATGTTGGGCGCCCGATGGCCACAATGCATACAATCGGACCTAGGAGAGAGTCGACTCGTTAGTCATACACCCGCAATCATGCATCTTTAAAGAACTCGCCGACCATTGTAGACTACATCTCCCTCCGAGTTGGGTGGCACATGGCTGCCATGCACACAACCAGACCCAGGAGAGGGTCGACTACTTAGCTACACACCCGCAGTCTCGCATCTTCATCGACTCTGCTAATAAAACACCGTGTGGATGGTAAACACACACATAACGAATGGTACACGATGAATAAAACAAGTTAAAAAACTGCTTTATTTCTTTAGGACTAATTTTTTATAGGAATAAGACTACTTCAAAGAAGGGGACACAACAGCAAGTACACTACTTCAAAGAAGGGGACAAGGCCTCCTTCGATCAAAAGAAGAAAAACGCCCTGGTGGCTGCAAAGCAAACACGATGGATATGAGAACCGAGGTTCTCACAGCAACTCCGCATGTCGCAACATCAACCTATCATGACTACCATGAGCACCGAGGATCCTAGGGGCCACCACTATGGCAGCAGTGACTCTGCACAATCCTCATCTTCACAGGATGATATCATCACCAACCCTGAGAGACCAGCACAAAGGGAGAGCAGTATTGGCCCAACCCTGGCGGTGGGGTCAGATACCTTCCCAAAGTGCCTATGCCGGCAGACCTCTCTAGCTCTTCCCGTAGGATCGAGCCTCTACCTTAGCATCCAAACATCAAGATAGGTAGCACAAGAGCGTCAGATGGTAGCATGTTAGTAGAAAGATCTATGCTGCCAAAAGGTCTTGGGAAGGATACGACATCCTACTGTGATGACGAAGCCAAGAGTCATGCACTACATGAGTGAAGATGAAATAAATTCACACAAGGATCAACATACCAAATGAATCTGATGGTTTGAGATTAGAGTAGACAATTTTGTGGTCAAGCAAGCACATCGCGGATCCATGAAGCAGCGAGCGACATCGACAATCTCTCCCTTGCAGGTGTGAATAAAGAATCTCAAAGCAGAAGAGAAAGAACCAGGAGGACCCATTGCGAGACTCAAAAGGGGACACTAGCTTAAATAGAGGCGCTCCCCCAACTGCTCGCGCCCACGGCCATAGCGAACGCCACTTCAATTACCGTGCACTTTATGGTAGAGAAGGCGAAGCAGCTCTCACCGCATTATCCCCACCAATGCCCTGCATGCTGTGCGTGGCTCTGTCAGAGGTAGGACGTCTTTTTAGCCTTTTCATCTACCACACGTTAACCACGGACGTGAGAAGAAATTATAAAACAACCTTTTCTGGCACAACGGACAAAGTCCACGATGGTTCAGACCCTCCACGCTGATGGGTCCCACACTTGGGGGCTTGCGCATGCTCAAAGATCTTCACACTTGGAGGCTTGTGCACGCTCGAAGATCTTCATGCTCGGGGGCTCATGTGCTCGAGGACCCTCATGCTTGGGGGCTCACCCGACTTGAAGTATGAGTTCCTAGGGACAAAAAATCCTCGAGAGCTTTCAAGCTCAACAAGCCATGACCTCTTCAGCAATTGGATGGATGAGAGGCCCAAACAACAGGACATCAATTTACTCAAAGACTCAGGACCAATTTCCTTTCGGTTCATCACAAGTTCAAGACTTCAAACATGACCTTTTTTCAGCGAGGTTTCAACAACGACAGAAGACAGGATTATGAAGCGAAAGATTATTCTTTACAAGATATTCATGGACCCTCGAGCAAAATATTCCATTTAACTCAAGCCTCAGGGGCTACAGCGTGTGGGTGTACCTATGCGGTGCACCCAACACAAAAGAAGGAGATCAAAAGCTTTTTTTAAAAAGGGACACCAAGGTTTGACAAAGATGTTGAAGTTCCAAATCAAAGGAGAGCTACTCCTAGCTTGTTTTGCCGAAGATTTCTTGAACCATGCCGAGAAGAGCTCGGGGCTGCTGTCGGGGATATGACCCCTAGGTACCCCATAGTTAGGCTTATTAGATCGGACCAAGGGTAGGCCAAGACTAGCATTGACCGTTCGGTATGACCCATAAATAGAGGTTTGACTCTGATAAGGAAAGTTGAGTTCTTATCGGGTAGTTATGCTCCGGATATGATATCTAGAGGTTTATTTGTACCAGAATTCTTGTAGTTAGGGATTTAGTGCCCGAGTTTGGTAGGCAATCTAAGTCCTACTCGGGATAGAGTCCTAGGTTGTTAGGCTCACCTCCTGAGTATATAAATAAGACGAGACCCCTAGAGGACAAGCTTTTCAGCATATTTTTCTTGCTTTCGATGCCCCAAGCCTCCATAGCTTGATTGCGTTATATTGTAAGATCCACCATCATAGTACACACCAAAACATTGGACGTAGGGCTATTATCCTCCGAAAGGCCTGAACCAGTATAATCTTGGCTCTTGTATTCTAGAGTCGACCATTGGGTTTGAAGGCATTGCGCTTCCCTTACACACATCTAATCACCACCTCGAGTACCCCCTTGGGTGGACTGATCGGTGATTCACCGACATAAGTTAAAGAAAGTTAAATACAAGAGACTCAAGAGCAAGATGTGGTGGACAAGAAATAGGAAGTTCAAGAAAAAGTTGATCAACCACCTGTACATCATCAAAGAATTTATCAAGGCATCCAAAGAGACCACCCCGTGGACAATATTCTTGGTATAACCACTCATTCTCATTTAGCAAAATTTTGTGAATGTTATTCTACTATGTCCTCTTCGGAACCTGTCAAGGTAGAAGAAGCTCTTGAAGATGCGGATTGAGTGATGGCCATGCAAGAGCTCAATAACTTCAAAAGAAATGAAGTATGGACATTGGTGAAAAGACCAAAGCAAAATATGATTGACACCAAATGAGTCATTCGCAACAAGCAAGATGAGCACGATGTGGTTGTAAGGAATAAAGTAAGATTGGTGGCTCAAGGCTTCACATAAATCAAAGGTTTGGATTTTGGTAAGACGTATACACCAGTAGTTAGGCTAGAGTTAATTCGAATATTATTAGCCTTTGCTACTCACCATAATTTCAAGCTTCATCAAATGGACGTGAAGAGTGCTTTTTTGAATGGACCAATAATTGAATTGATATATGGGGAGCAACCACTAGGCTTTGAAGACCCCAAATATCCAAATCATATGTTCAAACTTCAAAAGGTGCTCTAAGGGCTTAAGCAAGCTTCTTGAGCATGGTATGAATGCCTTAGGGATTTTCTATTTAAAAAGGGATTTGAAATAGACAAGGCCGATTCTACCCTCTTTACTAAGCATTTCAATAATGATTTTTTTGTTTGCCAAATATATGTCGATGACATTATATTTGGTTCTACTAATAATAATTTTTGTGAGGAATTTAGTAGGATCATGACCAAAAGATTTGAAATGTCAATGATGGGGGAGTTGAAGTTCTTTCTAGGATTTTAAATCAAACAACTCAAAGAAGAAACCTTCATCAGTCAAACAAAGTACATTAAAGACATGCTTAAGAAGTTTGACATAGAGAATACTAAACCCATCTAGACCCCCATGCAAACCAATGGGCATCTTGATTTAAATTAATAAGGAACCAACGTCGACCAAAAGGCATGCCAGTTTTTCCATAGCTGATGAGGTCGACCAGGTGGTTGGGCGATGCGCTCGGGAGTCGGCGACAGTGGTCGGGAAGACCACTTAGGAACAGCCGATGGGTTCGGATCCATAACCTATTCGGATTAGTGTGGGACCGAAGCTAGCGACCAGAGGGGGGGGGTGAATGGGCGTAAAATAAAAACACAGATAAAAACAGAATCTCCTCAACTCCTTGTATCGAACTTGCGAGTGGCTTTAAGAGACTCAGCGCAAGGCTGTGCTAAAATATCCACTCAAGGCAAGTTGATACAATCTCCACCAAAAGACAATCGCCGAAAAGAATAGCCCAAAGTAAAGACAAGTGTTAAACGATCAATCAAAATGCATCCACGAGTGCAATGAACGTTCTATAGAAAAAGACATGTACAAAGCACTCATGCGCAAATGATCGAACACTTGGTGTGCGACTTCATTGACAATTCATCAAACATATAAAGTACATTCTGGAACCTCTTAGTCAATTCAACGAACACTTGACATGCACTAGAACACATAGATAAAATATTTATAGTGCAATCTGAAAATCAAGTAGTTGTAGACATTGAATCAAACACATGGCATGAAAGAGGAAATACTGCAGTTCGTCGGGTGGAGAGGCAGT
>KE372880.1:101152-115620 GCA_000418225.1 Zizania latifolia | reverse complement strand
CCGGATTAGACCGCCATAATCTCGCGACTCCTCAGTCCGACGATCGTCCGTCCGTGTACCTGAGTCACACAGGCAACACCACGACAAGTCTCTGCCTCTCCTCAGAGGTCTTCATCTTCATCTTCGTATCTTCTCTTCTCATCTCATCTCCTTCACATCTTCTTCTCTTTTCTTTTCCCGTTGATAATCACTCATCAACCCCATGGTATTCACCATGGCTCCTCATCAAGAAGGCTAATTGGATTAAGCCAAAGTATGTACATTGACAAGGTATTGAAACGGTTTAATATGCAGAATTCCGAGAAAGGTTTCTTGCCAATGTCACATGGTATTTCTCTCAGCAAGAGTCAGTGTCCTTCGACACCTGATGAGCTGGAGAAGATGAGTGCAATCCTGTATTGATGATCATGTTTCACAGATCATAGACATGGAGATGTCAAATCAGTGATGTGGACACATGTTAGTGAACATGGTGTTGGATTGACCCACTTTGAGATACTGCTGGGATTGTTGTCATGATGTGCCATCAGTTGTTCTCAAATGGTGTACCTGTAGAGTCCTTAGACCTGAGATCATCATTGATTCCAGAATGTGTAGTAGCACACTTAGGGGCTTCCAAACGCTATTCCGTAATAGAGTAGTTATAAAGGTTGCTTTCGGGTGTGTCACGAAACATGTAGTGGAATGTGAGCAGTCAAGATAGAATTTGCCCCTCCTACATAACGGGAGAGACGTCTCTGGGCCCCTCGATGTAGTCGGATTGGAAAAGTGCATGGCCATGCCACTATGATCAAAGAGTTGATCATGATTGAATCCACTACTTGATCGAGTGAAGTGTCGAGCTATCAACAAGGGTGGCACAAATCTCGCCTTGAGCTTGACTGATGTCGTGTGGTAAAGGGATTGGTGTGTGAGTATATCAAGGTTCAGAAAGTATGATTTTAACTTTTTATACTTTCGGGGGTCAATATGTGCTGCTAGGTACCGCTATTGATCAGCGATCCGGGAAACATTTTCGGATAGCGGCCATTTGCATATGAACCTATCGGGTCGCATGCTTAAGCGGATTGGATTTGAAAGCTTGCAAGAATTGGCTCTTGTGCAAGTGGGAGATTCTTGCTGAGGGCCGGAAGTTCCAAGTTCTGCAGCATCCGGAAGTTCTGGTTAGACCGGAAGTTCTGGGGCAGCCCCAGTTTTGGTTTCTAGAAGAGCCAGAAGTTTCGGTTGGACCGGAAGTTGCGGGCATGCCTAAACAAACCGGAAGTTCCGGGTCAAAATAAATTCGATACAGAAGGTTATTTTCAGAAGTTCCTATTAGAACCGGAAGTTCTAGTCTAGGCGAACAGATTGGATCTGTTGGGCTTTAATACAGATTAAAGGCTCATGATAGGGCACTATATAAAGAGAGGTGGGGCAAGCACGAAAAGGATGCTGGTTGTTGTTGCTGCTGTTCCTAGTTGAGAACCCTAGCCGCCACCTCTCCTCTCTCCTCGATTGCAAGTGTTGTGATCGATCTCCCCGGATCTCGCGAGTGATGCTAGCACGTAGGCGCGAGGTGATCCTATCCTCGGACGTGTGGATACCATGGAGGCACTACTCTAATAGTGGTGCTCGTCTTCTTCCCGTGGAGATCGCCAGATTGTAGGATCGCGTCGTCTTCATCGCCGAATTACCGATGAACTAGTGGAGCAGGGAGTAGTAGCTTGAGGACGCGCTTCATCGACTCTACTTCCGCTGCCCAAGCGCGTCTCGAGGCTCAAGGTAATGATCCATGATCCTATTACATGCATGGTTCCTAGGTTAACGGGGTAAAATTTTGAAATTAAGCGCTAGCGTAGCCTCCCCATAACCCAACAGCACCCTCCAGCATACTCGGAAAAATCTTCTTGACATCGGGAACCTCGAGGAGGTGATTCCCCGAAGCTTTGGCTGAGGCGTTGGAGGACTTGTTCCGCTACCTGATCGAAGAGCTGACCCAGGGCTAACTCCTGCACGGCGTCAGTCAAGCGCTCCGCAGATCAATGATCCTTCAGCGGGAGGAAAGGATCAAAACTCTGGCTTGATGATCGCTTGGAAGTCAGAGCCGAGTCGAAAGGGATTAACCTTCCGAGTGAATCGGCCATGTATGTCGTGTTGCCCAAGACGAGCGTTGTGCCGGGCTTGGCTGAAAGTTGCTGTGGAGATGCCATCAGATCCTGGTGAAAGCGACGTGAACCCCTACCTGGCGTACCAACTGTCAGTGAATCACCGACCAGTCCACCTAAGGGGGTATCCGATGTGGTGATTAGATGTTGTGTAAGGGAAGCGCAGCGTCTTCGAACTCGATGGTCGACTCTAGAACACAAGAGCCAAGATTTATACTGATTCAAGCCTTCCGGAGGATAATAGCCCTACGTCCAGTGTTTTAGTGTCTACTGTGATGATGGATCTTACAATACGATGCAAACAAGGTATCAAGGTTTGGGCGTCGAAAGCGAGAAAAATATGGTGGAACTAGATGGCTAGATGAAGATAGATGCCTCTGGGGGGTCTTGCCTCCTTTATATACTCAAGAGGTAAGCCTAACAATTTTAGGACTCTATCCTGAGTAGGACTTAGATTTTCTAGCTAACTCAGGTACAAAATCCCTAATTACAAGGATTCCGGTATAAATAAATCTCTAGATAACATATCCGGAGCTTAACTACCTGATAATGACTCCACTTTCCTTATCGGAATCAAACCCTAGTTTATGGGCTATACCGGACGGTCAATGCTGGTCTTGGCCTGTCCTTGGTCCAGTCTGATAAGCCCAACTGTGAGCTACCTGAGAGTCACATCCCCGACAATTTGTTATATCAGATTTTAATTGATATGACAATATAAATAATACTAAGAAATCATTCCATTAAGTTGGGTTGGGACTGCCCTAGCTGCCCCATTTGATGGTATCAAGGACAACCTAACCTAGATATTATTAAACAGTTTCTATATTTATCATGTTGCATACATATTATAGTATATATAGAAACTATATTTATAGTGAATAATTTCTTCAAAATAAATTCTCATACAATCACCATTTTTCTCACTTTACTCAACTAATTCTCTCATTTTCTTTTCTTTCTTGGTTCTCGCATAGATTGGTTTCTTATATATTTTTTCTCTATCCTCCTTAATGTCATTACCACATTATCTTTTTTATAATCAATTAATTAATGCTACGAAGTTATCCTTATCGAGACTGCCCTAGGCTGTCAAGTGTTCTTTACCAATTTCACGTGGTTCCTCGTACACTTTACTCTGTGTGTCGATCTTTTTCTTAATTGACACTGCATGCTGCAGGGAAAAGTACGGCAGTTCTTTACTCATGGAAGGAGCAAAGGAGGAGCTGACCTCAACGTCGGGGGTAAATACCTCTCTTTGCCATCTGCGTGCATATCAGAATAGAATACTTGTCCGTCATCCTAAGCAACTAAAAAAAAAAGCTGCTATCTTTGTTGTTGTTGGATAACAAAAACAGTACTACGTCCGATTCCTTAATTCTTGAAGTTTCGGATGGGTTTTTACCGTATCAAGAAACACAGTTAATTAGTGTGCATATTTTCTATTTTGTTTAAATTTAATATGATTATGTTATACCATAGTTAATGAGTTTGCATATATACAGAGAGATATATAAGTACAAAGTAGCTTCTTAATCTCTAAAACATCAACAGTTAGCATTCAACCACTCTAATCCTACAAGTTAAGAAATATAGAAAAAAAGGGAGTAGGTCTATAGTTCTTATGTCACATTTTTGCAAGTAGATAAAAGAGAAAAATAAGAGTATCGATTAAGAATATTATAATTATTCTTAATGTTGATAACACTATAAATATTAACCTTTAATAAACGTTGATATACATTGACTATTAAATTTTTGTGTAAAATTTGTTTTATAATTCTACAATCAGTAATCATAAAAGTATATACACAATTTATCCTAATATTCCTTTTGTTACTTTCTATTTTCTTGATTTAATAATTTCAATATCTCAATTACAACTTTTCATAATTTAATACCATGAAAATTCATAATGTGTGAAATACTTCCGTCTCATTTTTGTAGTTTTTCATGATTTACTAATTATAAATTAGTTGTTAATAAATATTGATATGTACTTATGCTGGAGTCCTATATAGTCATAATTTAATTATTTTGAAATTTTCAACTAATAAAAATTATGTTATACTTGGGTTGTAGCCCTAGTTATATTTTTTTCATGATTTAATTAATTGTGAAGTTTGTAATTAATAAATATTAAGTTTTACTTGATTGGATATATAATAGAATATATATATATGTGTGTGTTATAATTTAGAAAGAGATTATAAAGTTAAATTCATATTAGCACACCACGTAAGAGGAGCATAGATGTACAATATAATTTATCTAATTAATTACTAGGTAATTCTAATTAACGTGGCACAATACTAAAGAAGTGACCTTTCATCTATCCCTTTTAGTACACATTCTAATTCAAGCCGGTACTAAGAGACATCTGCAATAGTTAGAAAAAAGAGAAAATGTCATGCGTAGCTACAATCGATACTAATAAAGAGTTTTAGTACCGGGTCGAGAGACCGCCTGTACTAAACTTATCAGTATTGGCCAAGGTCTCAACTGGTACTAAAAGTTTATGTATTAGTACTAGGTGGGTATACCAATCGGTGCTAATAAGCTTAGCATCGGGTGGTATCCTGACCTGGTCCTAAATCTTCCTCTTAATGTATCTGATTTCCCCCCAAAATCTCTTGTTCCTCATTTCTGTCTCTATTCTTCAATTCTTCTTCCGCCCGTGCGACCAGTTCATTCGCCTAGCCAACCGCTGATCATTGATCCAAATTGGCCTACAACATGGCAAGCCACTCAAGTGATCAACAGGACAATGCTGCCGGATTCGTGCTTCTAGCGGTAGGCCCGCTGACCCCATAATATGTCGTTCTCCTCATTTTTTGGCTATTTTAGGGTTGATCAAAAACTACATTATTAGATGTTGTTTTTGGCTAATCTGTACTACAAGTGTAATGTGTAGAAGTAGTGATCCATGTCAACAATGTTAGTACTGCAAAGCAAATGCGATTTCTATTTTTACGCTAGTCGACCAATGTCGCACTCATGCAATACAAATGCTCTAGTATTAGTACCGGTTATGTAATGTAGCTTAGTTTAATTTACAAATGCAAGTGACATAATATAAATAAATATGCAATATAGATTAGTTTGTCAAGTTTTATACATATGGAATGCAAATTGGTTTGACAATTGCCAACACAATGTAAATTATCGATGTTATATTTATTTTAGGTACCGACGTATGATCAGAAGTGTTGCCTACTCAAAAACTATCATTTAGTGAGGCGTCACATGGTACATATATTGCATATTATATTTATGTGGTAACAAAATCATAACAAACTGATGTGATGTTATCTCGCTGTTTTAGTTTCTACTAATTGTCAATACCCATAACATTGGTGATGGTGACAATTTTGAGATATCAACAAGAGATGGTTGCACCAATATTGCTGATGTTGAAAACTCTGGAGGTAGATATGCCTAGGAAAAGGGCAGTCTGTATTTGCTGACCGAGTAGCCCTGATAGAAGGAGACTTCGTGGTACTAGCAATGAGAACCTAATTGTCTACCATGGTTACCATTTTCAACAATTATGGTGAAGAGAATACATCACAAGCAATAAATATAAACAAACAAGTGATAGCAATATCTATAATAAATTCACATTACATATTATGCAGACATGTCCATTTTGTCAATATACTTATGTCGGTGAATTACCGAGCAGTCCATCCGAAGGGGTACTAGAGATGGTGAATAGATATGTAAGGGAAGCGTAGTGCCTTCGAACCCGATGGTCGACTCCTAAAAATAAGAGCCAAGATTTATACTGGTTTAGGCCACCCGAGGGATAATAGCCATACATCAAGTGTTTTAGTATATTATATGATGTCTAAGCTTACAAAGCATAAAAGCATGAAGAATAAGATACATCTATGGTGCCTCGCCCCCTTTATATAGTCAAGGGGCGATCCCAATGATCCAGGACTCTATCTCAAGTCGGTCTCTTTGATATCTAAGAATACATACAAAACTCGAGTGCTAAATCCCTAATTACAAGGACTCTAGTACAAACATTGTTGGGGAACGCAGAGGCACACCAGAATATCATACTAAGAGAGGGACCATAGATCACTACCTCGGGCACGCAGTGCAGCAGAAGGAGAGTTGGAGTAGCGAGCCAATCTAACTCGAGCGTGCCGATGTGGTTCTGAGCCGATCAACATCCTCAAGAACACCCGAGGACTTCCTCGAGAAGCCTTCGCCCGATGATGTGGTGCCCTCGACAAGCAGCCGATGATGCCACCGATCCAATCAGTGACGCCGATGCCAATGTGAAGTAGAATAGCAACGCCTCTACTGGTATCCACACATCCAAGGTAGGAACACCGGCCGATGGTGTACTAGCATCCAGGTGGTCAGCGAGATGGTCTAGCTCTCGAGAGGTGGTGGCTAGGGTTTACTCTCGGTAGCAAACAAACTAGCACGAGAAACGCATCAACAGGCGAGGGAGAAGCTTAGCTTTCCTGCGCCCTGCACCCTCATATATATAGATGTCCTAGCTTGGGCCTTATCGGGCCCAACCCGGACTCTACTCAAATCCATATCTGATCTATTTAGATCTCCATCCAAACTATTTAGATCCCTATCCATATTGAGACAAATTCAAATTCTATTCGAATCTAATGTTCTAACCTATTAAGTGTGTGACCCTGTAGTTCATGTATAGCTTAATTAACATATGAAAACTCTATTCCATACTCCATTAACAGTGGCCTATAGCAAAACATATTAACCCAAGTATACGTAAAGATCATATCGACTAAACCTTATAATGTTCCATATGTACATGTGTAAGATCGAAATACACTTACCATGGCAACCAGAGGGGGATGAATGGTTGCAGCACCCCAAAAATTAACTAAAACAAAATCAGAAAACCAATTTCCAATGAAACTGAAAATTTTTCGAGGACTTTAGAAATTTCTCGAGAAGTTCTCAAATTTCCCAAGGGCTTCCCGAGAGATGAAAACAGCTTGACCAAGCAATGTTAAAATGAACATAACTTTTGATCCATAACTCTTATTGATCTAAAATTTTAATACGAGAAACTAGACTTCATTACGAAACTTTTCTAAGAAGTTTCACTCAAATCCAAGTTCCCAATCAAAAGTTATGATCCTCGAGATTTGCAGTAGCGTAAAAATAGAGCAGATCCGATCTAAAAATTAAAGCCTTAATTACTCCCAAAATACAAGGAATTAACCAATGAAACTTTGTAGACTTCTTTCTTAATGTCCTAGAAAGGTTTTGGATGTATCAATTCAAATAAAATTGCAAGTAAAAGTGAAATCATAGAATGAGTCAAAATGATGCTAACCGATGAACATTAAGAAGAAAGAACGTGATACCACATTCCTTGATGCTTGAAAATAAATCTTTATTATATAAGAGTGTTTATAAGGTGCAAACCACAGCACCTCTCACCAAATCATATCCAAAGCACTAGATGGAAGAACAAAAGGCTAAACCTTAATTTCTCTCTCTTGATCCTAGTGCCTGTTATGCTCTCCCTTCTAGTCTATTTATACAACCCTCATGGCTACGACCATGAACCATGAAATTAACAACTTTTGGAATCCTAATCCAACTAGGAATCCATATCTCTTACGAATCCTCAAATCCTAACTCCTTCTGAATTTTCCTCCTTTCCATAACCGCACACATCCTGCATACGCCATATGAAAACCTCGCATCCTTTCCATAGTTACACGCATACCGCGTACGCCATATGGAAAACCTCTCTTCACATGTAGCATCCTCAACCCCGAGCATCCCTCATGATATCCTTGACCATTCTAAACCTCAGCTCCTCCCCTAGCCTATCGGTTAATCACCGCGCAGTCTACCCAAGGGGGTACCCATGGTGGTGATTAGATGTGTGTAAGGAAAGCACATCGCTTCAAACCAGATGATCGACTCTAGAACACAAGAGCCAAGTTTTATACTGGTTTAGACCTTTCGAATGATAATAGCCCTATGTTTAGTGCTTTGATATATAATATGATGGTGGATCTTATAATGCGACGCAATTAAGCTATGGAGGCTTAAGGCGTCGAAAGCAAGAAAGATATGGTGGAGCTAGATGGCTAGATGATGTGAATAGATGCCTCTAGGCATGTGCCTCACCTCCTTTATATACTCAGGAGGTTAGCCTAACAACCCAGCACTCTATTCTGAGTAGATCTTAGATTGCCAACCAAACTCGGGTGCTACATCCCTAATTACAAGGATTCTAGAATAAATAAATCTCTTGATACCATATCTGGAGTTCAACTACTCGATAAGGACTTAACCTTCCTTATCGTTGCCGAACCCCCCTTCATGGGTCGTACCGTACAGTCAATGCTAGTCTTGGCCTATCCTTGGTCTAGACTGATAAGCCCAATTACAGGATACCTAGGGGTCACATCCCCGATACTAGCCACCAAGCTCTTCTTAGCTTGGGTGAAGAAAACTTCGATAAAACAAGCTAGGAGAAGCTCTCCTTCAATCTGAAGCTTGGACACTTTTTTGCCAAACTTTCGACGATCTTGAAAAAGTTTTGATCTCCTTCTTTCGTGTGAGTTAAATGGAACATTCAGCCCGAGGGTCAAAAAAGATGACTTGCAAGAAAATACCGCTTTTGGATTTTGCTTGACGAGCTTGTCTTCTGCTAGGAAAAAAGGTCTTGACTGAAATCTCAAACTCGTGATGAACATGAAGGAAGTTGGTCTTGAATCTTCGAATACGCCAATGTCCGGTCGCTCGGGTCATCAGTCACCTAGATGCTCGAGAGAATAGGGTTCATCGAGCATGCGAGTCCTCGAGCGCATCAGCTCCAGAGCACTCATGCCTCTAGTCAGGCGAGCCCCCGAGCGTGAGGGCCCTCGGGTGCACGCGCGTGAGCCCCCGAGCATGAGGATCTTTGAGTGCACGCGAGCCCCCAGGTATGGGTTCCACCAGCACAGGAGATCTCAACCATCGCAAACTCTGCCTGGTGTGCCCAAAAGGCTTCCTCGTTACCATAATAAATGCATGTTAGTGTGAAACGACCAAAAAGACGTTCCGCCCCTGACTACGGGCGGGCATGGCTAGCTGATAGAGGAGCGGAACCATCAGGTTGCCTTGGTCCTTATGGGTGCAACGATCAAGGAGACGCTTCAATCACGGTGATCGAGCCTTGCTCTAGCGCAATAACCGCGGGGGTACTTAAGCTAATTTTCTCACCGCTGAGGCGCACGCTACCAGTTTGAATTTCCACCTCCTACAACTATCTGCTTTTGCTTTCTTCTTCTTCTTCTTCGTTCACCCAGCTGGCTCCCTGCCATCTAGATCACCACTGTGGTTGCGTAGTTTGCTACCGAAAGGCTCGCTGTTTGTTCCAACTCAAGCCGATGGCTTCTGCAAGCCCAACAGCATCACTGGCCTCGCCGTCCCTGCCATTACGGTAGGAGACGTCCATGATGTCACAGAGCAAACTGCGTGATCTAGAGGGGGCTTGATTTCTCCTAAAACAAGCGGTATCTGGGTGGTACGCGGTGAAGGGAGAGGAGTTCCCGACACCTAACACCCAGAAATCATCCTGTTCAAGCCTTCCTTGAGAGTGGGCTTGGCCTGCCCACGCATCCATTCCTCCGGGCTTCCTACACCATTACAGTGTTGCCCTCAGCCACCTCACCCCCATCTCAATCCTCTACATCGCCGTCTTTGTACACCTATCAAAGCGTACTTGGGAGTAGATCTGCATTGGAATCTCTTCCAGTACTTCTACATCCTCCGTTTGTTAGATTGCCCGAGGCAATCAGCGGGGTCACGCTCCACCTTCGCTCTGCCTTGTCCAATGAGTACCTAAAGATGCATGTCACCTCCTCGAATAAGGGGTGGAAGGCAAAGTGGTTCTACGGGATGAACCACCCTCCGACCCTCAAAGCGGACATTGGCCCGAAACCAGAGTCCTTGATGAGCTAGAGTGATCAGGCCTCACCAGGCGATGATGACCAAGTTTGGGAGCTGGTGGAGATAGTGAAGGAATTCTGGGCGAACGGGTTGTCTAGGATCAGGGTCGCCGCTTGCTTCTTGCTGCGGCGGATATTCCTGCTGTGGCTCTAGGACAAGGCAGCCTACCAGATGATCGAGCCTTTTGACCCAAGAGCTCTAGAGCCCGAGTTGATGTCCCAGGCTAAGGTTGCGAAGCACCTTAATTCTTTCTTTCCCAAGAAGCCCAGCTTCCCAGTCGATCTTGGATTCGGGACGTATTGCGTCTCAAACCAGTGAACCTAGGTGACTCCTTTAACCTTCCGTTCTTAGTTTTCAATGTTCTCCATTTTTTGTATTTGTCTTGTACTGATGCTTGACCACCCACATGGTGTGATGCACCCTAGCCGCAGGGTAACGTCACGTACTTCTTGCAAGCGCTACTCCTTGAGCATCCCTCGGGGGCCAACCCACCTCATCATTTGCCGACGCGAGGGGGTGGGAGTCCGTCCCTTCTGCTATCGAAGCGGAAGGGGATTGAACTTGGTGGGACGAGCAAGTGCTTGAAGTCCATCGAAGTCATGGTGGGCGGAGCCTCGGTGATCGGCAGGTGCTGGTTGATCCTCAATACCGAGGAATCCGAGGAGGAGGGGGATGCCATGATCTCTGAGGCAACGCTGGCCTCTCCCCATCCTGTTCCAGTGAAGGTGCCAAAGCGAGCGACCGCCAGGACCTTCCGCATTGTGTTGAGGTAAAGCCAGTGTTGATGCATATGTACCGCCCCTTCTTTTCTGTTGCTGACCTCCAGGTGTTTTGGTTTGCAGGGTGGATGGAGTTGACCTCCCGCTGGGACTGCTGGTGGCCCAATCGCTCCTAGGTGTAGCCATGGAGGCTAGGGCATCAGGCGTCAGGGAGACCGCGACCACGGTGCTTGAGGAAGGCAGCACGGTTCCCGCCGATGCAGGCGCCATGGCCTCGGAGATGGTGCCGACCTTGGCCTCGGGCGGTGAGGGCACTCCTGAGGCATCGAAGGTGGTGGTGATTAATCCTCTAGTAGAGGGGTTGGTCACCTTAGAAGCCATTGATCCCCTAGCAGAGGGCACGACGGCTGAGGGTGATGGCATGGAGGATATGATGCTCTAGGCCAAGGCCATTGATCTCCCTGAAGGAGCCGGTTCGGCTGCCCAGCCACTCGCATCGATGGTAGTGGATGGCCTTGAGCTGGGGGCTGGATCAAGAGCCCTCGACGCAGAGGTCGCAACCCCCGAGCCCATCCTAGGTCCGGTGCTAGGGGCATCCGCCCTTCTCCAATCGCAGCTCACTGACGTAAGTCCCGTTTCTCCCTTGGTTGATTTTTTCTTCGAGTCGTTGTTTTGAGAGTTGCTTCTATTTCATAGCTGTTCCGAGCGTGGTATGCACTAGACATGGGACATGTGGTGACCCTCGAGGCTAAGGTTGAGGCACTCTACCGTGAGCATGACGATCTCCTAGCTTAGAATGCTAAGCTGTCGTGCAGGGTTGCTGTGGTAGAGACTTCGGCAGCAGGCGCAACGGTGATGGCCAAAAATGCCACTCAGATTGCAAAGGAGGCTTATCGCCAAGTGGTGGCTTCAAGGACCATGGCTGAGGAGGCAAGGGAGGCCGAGAGGGCTGCCCAGCATGCCCTTGACGCGGTGAAGGAGTCGGCGGACTCGTCTGCCGCCGAATACCGGAGTAAGCCTTTCTCAAATGACTATCTTCCTGATCTTGCTCTTTGCCTCTTGGACTTAACCCTCATCGGTCTTCTGCTCGCAGGGAGGTACGACCGGGACCATGCCCGCATCAGGGAACTTGAGCGGGAGATGACTGAGGTGCGTGCAGTCGTCGAGCGTGTTTACTCACTCCTTATCAAGGATGGCGATGTGGAGTCCTATGACAAGGTCAAAGGGCTCGAGACATAGCTCCACCTTCTCATCGATGAGGTAGTGGGAACTAGAGCTGAACAGGCTTTGGTTTATGTCTGGGCCCATTTCCCTTTGGCAGATCTTTGGTGGCTGGAGCACGGACTGCCCGCTGAGACGACCGAGGATCAAGCCATGGCATTCTGATAGGAAGTGGAGGGTGTTGCTGCTGCGATCACCGGAGATCTTCAATTCCTGCCTCCTGTCGAGGACCCTGCAACCACGTCCGCCGAAGCCTAGGATCCAGCCGTGTCACCTCCCGGGGAGTAGCCGTACTTTTTAATCTGCATAACTCGTAGGAGTAGTCAGTATAAGACTTACTGTTGAGAACTTTTGGCTTCTTTTTGTAAAATGAAGAATAGCCTTCTTGCAGTTTGCAATTTTTAAGTCCTAACCGCGTTTTTACCTCGAGGAACTTAAGGCCATATAGTACTCGGTGTGTGGCCCTTAGGCTAAGCACGCGCCTACCGACATCAGGTCGAATAAGTCCTCAAGGGACTCACAGGTTTGTGGTTTTTACCAGTCCTTCGCATGCCCGAGATGAGATCTCGAGCCCCCAGTATAGCCATATAGTCTCGGGTACAGGAAACTAATGACGCTTATGCACCGATCCTGACATCAAGCGTCATGAGTTCTCGAGGCCGCCGGGACTTGAAGTTGAGGCTTTAGGACTCGAGCCCCCGAGGGTCCTCGCTATTAGCCGAGTGCCAAGAGGGCACAAGCACCAACTCTTTTTTGCTCACGTGGTTGTTAATGCCAAACCCAGAGCAAATCTATAGGGGCACAATCATTTGTGCTAGACACGTGATGCTTCACCTTGACCCGAACAGGGCTCAAGCCTAGCAATTGTTGTTGATGAAGGTAAATGACATGGTTCTTCTTAGCAAAAATATTAAACTTTATTTCACATAAGGCGAAGTGTACATAGCTAAAAAAAGAGGGGAGGAGTATCATGATGGCATCTGTTGTTTTTTGGCATAATTTGGGGTGGCATCGGGTCAAAACTTTTCGATGGTGGCTTGGCTCGACATCGATCTCCGCTGGTTCGCCATCTTCTCGGATTCAGTCTGCTACTCTTCATGCATTATGACATCCTCACGGGTCTTCTTACACCACACCTTCTTTCGGGTCTATCGCCTGTGTGGTCGATCCTTGGTGCTATCCCTCTGGTTCCTGGTGTCATCACGCTAGTCCCGTTATAAGAGCTCGAACCTTCGGCCATCCTTTCGAGGCCTCTAGTCATTCTTCCTGGGTTTTCTGCATCGTAGCCTCGTCGACTCAGTGCGACAGGAGGAACTAGATCCAGGAGCCGCAGTATAGTCATCGGTGGATCCAGACCGTGTCCTAGCAAGCTGTCTAGCAAGGCGACCTCCGGCATGCTCGGGAAAATCCTCCCGACGATGGGAGCCTCGTGGAGGTGACTCCCCGAAGCCCTGGTGGAGGTGTCGAATGACTCGTTCGGCCACCTGATCAGAGAGCTAACCAAGAGCCAAGTCATGTACGATGTCAGCCAGAAGCTCTGTGGCCCGATCCTCCTTTCACAGGAGAAAAGGATCGAGGCCCTGGCTCGATGATCGCTTGGGGGTTTAGGCCGAATCGAAAGGAATCAGACACCCGAGCGAATCGGCAACGTACGTCGTGTTGCCCAAGACAAGCGTCATCTCAGGCTTGGCTGAGAGTTGTCATGGTGATGCCATTGGATCCTGGCGAAAGTGACGTGATCCCCTACCTGGTGCGCCAACTATCGGTGAATCACCAAGCAGTCCACCTAAGGGGATACCTGAGGTGGTGATTAGATATGTGTAAGGGAAGCGCAGCGCTTTTAAACTCAATGGTTGACTCTGGAACACAAGTGCTAAGGTTTATATTGATTCAGGCCTCATAAATGATAATAGTCCTATGACCAATGCTTTGGTGTATGATATGATGGTGGATCTTACTATGCGACGCAATTAAGCTATGTAGGCTTAAGGCATTGGAAGCAAGAAAAGATATGGTAGAGCTAGATGGCTAGATGATGTGAATAGATGTCTCTAGGAGGTGCCTCGCCTCCTTTATATACTCAGGAGATGAGCCCAACAACCCTGAACTCTATCCTGAGTTGACCTTAGATTGCCTACCAAACTCGGGTGCTAAATCACTAATTACAAGGATTCTGGTACAAATAAATCTCTTGATACCTATCTGGTGTTCAACTACCCGATAAGGAATTAACCTTATCGGTGCCAAACCCCCCTTCATGGGCTATTCCGAATGGTCAATGCTGGTCTTGGCCTGCCCTTGGTCTAGACTGATAAGCCCAATTGCGGGATACCCGGGGGTCTGTAGGACCGAAAAGGCGACCAGAGGGGGGGTGAATGGGCGCAAATTAAAAACGCAGTGGAAAATACAAATACCCCCAAAACTTCAA
>KE372880.1:56366-74283 GCA_000418225.1 Zizania latifolia | reverse complement strand
GTCGGTCGTCCGTGTACCTGAGTCGCACCGGTCGACACCACGACGGATCCCTTTTTCTCACTTGCCGCTTCAGCTCCGTGCACTCGGATTGGACTGGCACGCCCTCGTGACCCCTCTGTCCGACCAGCATCCATCCGTGTACCTGAGTCGCACACGAACTCCGTCACGGTCAAGTCTCCTCATTTCTCATCTCTTCTTCACCCCGTTGATAATCACTCATCATCCCCATGGTATACACCATGGCTCCTCATCCTGCACATGAACAAACCAAGAAACCCTTTTCCTGAACACAAGTTCTCTCCAACTTGACTTAATCAGTCCAATCAATCATAAACATGGTGAATTTATTAAACAAACAATCTAAAGCATATGATCTGACTCTAACATCAAAAATCCGTGTGATCCAAAATCCCAAGTGTTGAAATCTCTCGGGTGCTGAAATCTCTCGAGGATTGAATTTCCTTGAGGACTGAATTCTCTCGAGTGCTAAGTGCTAAGTGCCTAACAAGAGTGCTTGACAACTCGACCCAAGTGCTCGACCACTCAAACCAGTCAAAACCAATTTGATCATCATATATCAACATCAAACCAATTTGTTCATCACTTATCAATGATCATATACATGATCGCATAATATATCCTTTTGCCTCACGATATCTATCGAGCACAAGGTAAGATTTATGCCATCCTATTAATAGCTCGATCCTCTCTCGATATCTCTGTATTGGATTATAAATTGTGATTAACTCTTTAATCATGTCGGCATGGCCATGCACTTCCATAATCCATTACATCGAGGGGCCCAGAGATATCTCTCCTGAAAGGAGAGGCAAATTCCATCTTGACTACTCACATCCTAATACATGTTTTATGATAGACCCGATAACTACTTTTATAACTACCCAATTACGGAATAGCGATTGGTAGTCCCAAAGTAAGCCACTAAGCATGTTGGGAACCATGGAGATCTCAGGTCTAACGACTTTACATAAACACTACTTAGACCTACTGATGACACATCGAATCTCAACAGTGTCTCATAGTGGGTCTATCCAACATATGTTCTCTAACATATGTCCATATTATTGAGTCGGTATCTCTATACCCATAATTCATGAGACATGATCATTAATCAATACACATGCCGATCTCAGTCATATATGGATATCCGATCAGGGAGCATTTATAAATAGTCACATTATAAGTCTCATGAACAAGTCACGTACTTGTTGAACCATAATGAAAATCTATTTCAAGGAACAATAACTTTATTTCATAAACATAGTATGCCACGTACAACATCTTTATGTTGCCTCTGGGGCATAATGCCAACAAACATATCTCTCCATACCTGATCTAGGATTCAATTCCCTGATAAGGACTTAACCTTCCTTATCGGGACTAAACCCCTTCATGGACTATACCGAACTCTAATGCTGGGCTTGGCCTGCTCTCAGTCTAGGCTGATAAGCCCATCACGGGGTACCTGAAGGTTATATCCCTGATAGCAGCCCCTGAGCTCTTCTTAGCTTGGTTGAAAACCTTCGACTAAACAAGCTGGGAGGAGCTCAACTTCTAATCTAAGTCTTTGTACTTCTGCTGAAGTCTGAAAATCTTGAAAAAAGCTTTAACTTTCTTCTTTGTGTAGAGTGCACCGCATAGGTGCACCCACATGGTGTAGCCCCTGAGCCTCGAGTGAAATGCAACATTTGGCTCGAGTGTCAAAAAATTATCTGCAAAAAAACCTTCTGAAGCCTTGGTCTTGGTTAATCCTTGAAGTTCTTCGGGCATTGATATAAATCGCATGTACGTCCTGTCTTCGAGGATTGTTAGTGATTGGGTGAAGTTCGCTCGAAGAAGACATCATCGGGGTCTTGGGCCACCGTGGTCTTTGGGTGCAACCAAACTCGAGCCCCACGGCTTAGCCTTAGAGTGCATAATCCTCGAGCCACAAGCCCCTGAGCGTGCAAGACCTCAGGTGCATGGGCTCCCGAGCGTACGAGCCCACGAGCGCTTGAGCCATTGAGTTCCCGAGGAACCCAAGGATTATGAGCTCTGCCGGGTGCACAAAAAGTTGCTTTTTGGTCTTCTCTATCCACAATTAATGCATTGTAGTTGAGGGGACAGGTGCATGTGTCTCTGCTCTGATTGGGCCAGGTGTAGGTGGCGAGACTAGACAGAGAGGCAAAACCATCATTTCCACGTGGCTGCGAGAGATGCATGGTAACCAGAGCGTCGCTCCTCTGTGGCAGTCGTGGCTGACACCATGGTGATGACGACGCTTTTATTTAACAAACGGAGCTCCTTTTGCCTTCGCTAAGGAGCTTCTCCTCAAAACTTCTGCCTATAGCTTCCACTTGAGGCCCTTCTAGCGCATATCTTTCTCCTTCTTTACCTCCGAGCTATCCACCGCATCCCTCCCACCACTTTCCATGGCTTCCGATGCCTAGGTCATGCTACTGGCTGGAGAGAATCACTGTCGGTGCTAGAGCGGCTCTCCATCCTTGAGGCGATGCTGTTCCTACTGGCCCAATCTATCTTGGGATGGCAAGCGGCGGTGGGGGAACTATTCCCATCGCTAGAAGATGGCGAGGTGGTGCTCTTCGAATCCTCTGTCCTCCGTGGGCTCAGATTTCCCACTCATCCTTTCCTTCATGGACTGCTCCACTACTACCAAGTCACCTTCATCACCTTGGACCCAGGCTCCATCCTTCAAATCTCAGTCTTCATCCACCTTTGTGAGGCATATCCGGGGTTGGAGCCCCACTAGGGCCTCTTCTAATACTTCTTCCATCGGATGCTAGCCCTCCTCTTGATGTTCTGCTTTCAAGTGACCTCATACTGTCTACCCCAATGCTTAAATGCTCGGGTGGTGCGTTGGTTGGGCCGGGCAAGCATGGGAAGATGGTGGTGACCGCTGATGTGACCACTCCTGTCTCTAATGCCGTGGTCACCCCATATTTCCTCTCAATGATGAAGACGGTGCAGCGCCGATTCACGAGCCTTCGTCGGCCCATAGTTGGGTAAACTTTCATTTTGTCATAGTTTTGACGTTGTGATCTGTTTGAATATATTCTAATTTTTGAGTCTTCTTGTCCTTTAGGACCTCGGTAGGAGCCGCGCTTTTGGGGGTGAAGGCGACATCGCCTCCTCTGGAGGTGCTGGCTATTGGTGGAGATGCCACGGCGAAAGACGCTGCAACCTCCGTGGTGGGGAACATCGGACCAGCGACAGTGGAAGTGGTGGTTGTTGAAGATCTGGCGTCCTAAGCCACCGTGGATGCAGTGCAGGATGGTTTCAAGGCCACCGAGGTAGTGGTGTTGAATGATGTCACCGGCCAAGCTGGTATGTCCTTTTCTTTTCTCCTTAGTCACGAGCTACGCTTGAATGTGTTGGGTTATGGGGAGGCTACGCTAGCGCAAATTTTAAAAATTTTATCCCGTTCGCCTAGGAACCATGCGTGTAATAGGATCATAGATCATTACCTCTAGCCACGAGACGCGCTAGGGCAGCAGAAGAAGAGTTGATGAAGCGCATTCTCGATCAGCTCCGTTCAGCTCCATCCGTTCGTCGGCTATGAAGACGACGTAGTCCGGTAGTCTCCACAAGAGAAGATCAGCACCACAATAGTAGCGACGCCTCTACGGTATCCACACGTATAGGGACGAGATCACCTCAAGCTGGTATGCTAGTACCACGGGAGATATTAGGGGAGACATGGCCACAACCGGTGTAGCCAGGAGAGGTGACGGCTAGGGTTAGGTTGAAGAAGCAAGTAACAGCATCGGCAGCAGTCTTTTCGTCCTAGCCCTCCTCTCCTTATATAGTGCCCTCTCATGGGCCTTTAATCAATATTAAAGCCCAATAAATCTAATCTGTTCCTCTGGCTCGGAAGTTCTGGTCTAGGCCGGGAACTTCTGAAAATAACCTTCTATATGAATTTATTTCTGCCTAGAACTTCCGGTCTAACCGGAACTTTTGGACCTAGAACTTCCGGTCCAACCAGAACTTCCAAAAATAATATTCTGTATCGAATTTGTTTTGACCTGGAACTTTTGGGTCTCACCAGAAACTTCTGGTTCGTCTAGAATTCACCTTTCAGGCAGGCTCAGAACTTCCGGTCCAACCGGAACTTTTGGATCCTCTAGAAACTGAAACTAGGGCTGGCCCAGAACTTTCGGTCTAACTGAAACTTCCGGATACTCTAGAACCCGAAACTTCCGGCCTCAAGCGAGAACTTCTGATTCCCTAGAATTCTCTTGGACATATTTCCATCAATCTTCCACTTGCAAAAGAGCCAATTCTTGCAAGCTTTAAATCCTATCCCCTTAAGCGTGTGACCTGATAGGTTCATATGCAAACGGTCGCTACCCAAAAACAGTTTCTGGATCGTTGATCAATAGTGGTACCTAGCAGCACATATTGACCCCCAAAAGCATACAAAGACAAAATAATATTTTCTGAACCTTGATATACTCACGCACCAAACCCTTTACCACACGACATCAGTCAAGCTCAAGACGAGATTCGTGCCACCCTTCTTGATAGCTCGACACTTCACTCGATCAAGTAGTGGATTAATCATGATTAACTCCTTAATCATAGTGATATGGCTATGCACTTTTCTAATCTAACTATCTCGAGGAGCCAGAGACGTCTCTCCCGTTATTTAGGAGGGGTAAATTCCATCTTGATCGCTTACATCCCATGACATGTTTCATAATACACCCGAAAGCAACCTTTATAACTACCCAGTTACGGAATAGCGTTTGGAAGCCCCTAAGTGTGCACTACACATTCTAGAATCAATGATGATCTCAGGTCTAATTATTCTGCAGGTACACCATTTGAGATGATAACTGATGGCACATCATGAATAACAATCCTAGCTGTATCTCAAAGTGGGTCTATCCAACTCTATGTTCACTAACACGGTCCACATCACTGATTTGACATCTCCATGTCTATGATCCGCGAAACATGATCATCAATCAGACAGACGTGCTAATCTATAAATTATCACTGTCCCACATGACGATATGAGATTAGGGATCATTTAGAATAACATCGTGATAATACAAAGAGTTTCACAAACAAGTCACATACTCGTTGATCAATATAAAAGACATTCATTCAAGAAACAAGGTAACCAATTGTCCAAAGTACATTAGCATAGACAAGACTCATTCTCTCACATACACTAGACTCTATCACACAAGTATCTAATACCCATAGAGCTCAAATGCGCCTAATGCTTGGGCTGTGAGAGAGGTTTCGTCAATGGATCGGCAATGTTCAAATCCGTGTACACGTTACATATCTTTACATCACCTCTATCTATAATCTCTCTGATGAGGTGATAGCACCGTAGTATATGCTTGGACTTCTGGTGTGACCTAGGCTTCCTAGCTTGCGCAATGGCACCACTATTATCACAATAGAGGTCCACTGGACTGGATGCACTAGGGACAACTCCCAGCTCAGAAACAAATTTTCTGATCCAAACAGCCTCCTTCACAGCTTCAGAAGCTGCAATGTACTCGGCCTCTGTTGTTGAATCTGCAACCGTTTCTTGCTTAGAACTCTTCTAACTCACTGCGCCTCTAGTGAGTCTAAACACAAATCCAGACTGCGATCGTGAATCGTCCTTGTCGGTTTGGAAGCTAGCATCGGTGTAACCGTTTACAACGAGCTCCTCCTCACCTCCATAGACTAGGAATATATCCTCAGTTCTTCTCAAGTACTTAAGGACACTCTTTACTATCGCCCAGTGACATTCACCCGGGTTTTATTGGTATCTGCTCGTAACACTTAGAGCATAAGAAATATCTGAGCGTGTACAAAGCATAACATACATGATGGATCCGATTGCGGAGGCATACAGGATCATATTCATCTTCTCCAGCTCATGAGGTGTTGAAGGACACTGACTATTGCTGAGAGTAACACCATATGGCATTGGTAGAAAACCTTTCTAGGAATTTTGCATATTGAACCGTTTCAATACCTTTTCGATGTACATGCTTTGGCTTAATCTAATTAGCCTTCTCAACCTATCTCTATAGATCTTTATGCCTAAAATGTATGCTGCCTCTCGAAGATATTTTATTGAGAAATTTTTTCGCAACGAAGATTTAACAGCATCAAACATTGGAATATCATTTTTGATCAACAATATGTCATCCACATATAAGACCAGAAATACAAGTGCGCTCCCACTAGCCTTTTTGTAAATACAAGGCTCTTCTTCATTCTTGATGAAACCAAACCCTTTGATCACTTCATCAAAACGAATATTTCAACTCCGAGAAGCCTGCTTCAGCCTACAAATGGACCTTTGCAGTTTGCAAATTTTTCAAGCATTCTTTGGATCATCAAGACCTTCAGGCACGGGAGCCCTCAAGCGCACAAGTCCTAGAGCACCTAAGCCCCTAAGCATGAAAGGTCTTGAGCATGTGAACCCCTAGGCACGGGAGGTCCTCGAGCGCAGACGGAACCCAAACGTCATGGGCTCCGCTAGTGCGGCCAAAAAAGTTGCTTTTTAGTCTTCTCTGTCCACAATAAATATGTTGCAGTTAAGGGGACAGAGATGGTGATTCTAGCTCTGACAGGGCCATGTGCAGGTGCAGGCTGTGGGCGCAGATAAAGAGGTAGAACTGTCGGATTGCCCTGGCTATGGCAAGCATGATGACCGAGGAGGTGCCTGATCACGCCGGTTGCGTCGCATGTTGAGCCTGTGGTTTTGGGGCTATTTAAGCCACTCGCTCCACTGCTTAACTGTGTGCTGCCATTTCAAACCCTTGCCTTTGTGATCGTGTGTCTCCCACATCTTCTTCTTCCTTCAATCTGCTGGCTCCCCATCGACCAGGTCACCACTTCGGCTACGTAGTACCCTGGTCGCCACTGCTAGCTCCCATATCTTCATATACTATATCCAAGATTCTATTACCCGATAAGGATTTAACCTTTCTTATCAGAACTGAACCCCCCTCTATGGGCCATACCGGACTTGCAATGCTAGACTTGGCCTGCCCACAGTCCGGACTGATAAGGCCATCATGGAGTATCCGGGGGTTACATCCCCAACATGTTGTTGAATGTTTTGGTGATATTGTTGATTAGGTCATCTTCCCTCCTTGATTTTATCACTACATCATCGATGTATGCTTCAACGTTGTGTCCGATCTAATAAGACAAGCATCATTGGATAGCATGCTGGTATGTTGCCCCTGCGTTCTTGAGTCTGAAAGACATGGTGGTGTAGCAATTGTCGGGTGATCTCGGCCATGATTGCCTCCTTTCTATCCTGGGCGAATCTTCACAATTTTTGCTTGGAGGGTTTTGCGGTTAGAAATATATGGAGTTCATGCTCAATCAGCTCCCGAGGAACCCCTAGCATATCAGATGGTTTCCATGCAAAAATATCCATGTTGGAGTGCAGGAAGTTAACGAGTGTGCTTTCCTATTTGGGGTTGAGTCCTGCCCTAATGACTGTGGTTTTCGATGGATCGGTGTTAGAAAGGATGATCTTCTTCGTGCTGATGGTGAGGCTGAGATCCCATAGGGGGCGGAAACCTTAGCCGGGATTTCTAGAACCTCGAGGGGATCTTTCCTAACCTACCAGAGGGCTTCTTCCATCCGAGACGATAGGTTGACAACTTCAGCTAGGGCGAGACTATTTTTCTCACACGTATGGGATGTGCCAATCTTACCCCGTACAGAAATACCTCTATTGGGGCCTAGGATTTTGAGCACGAGATAGGGATAATGCCTGACAGCCATGAACTTCGAGATGGAGTGTCTTTTGAGGACGGCATGGAACGAGAGATCATAATTGGTGACCCAAAATGTCACGTGCTCCGTCCTAAAATTATCCTAGGAACCGAAGGTGATCGGAAGGGTGACCGAGGGGAACTGATCCCTTCCCGAGTATTATACCATAAAAGAGGTATTCTCCTTTCGAAGGCTATTGACTGAGATGCCGAGGTCGATGAGAGATTGATAGAAAAGGATGTCCAAACTGCTCCCGCCATCAATCAGGACCCGCTTCATATGCACTTTGAAGATTACCAGATCGACAACCAGTGGCCATCGTCTGGCATTGAGATGTTGGTCCACTAGTCTTCTCAACTAAAGGTGATCGGGACCTTCAACCACTGTAGGCATTGAATTTCTTCGAACCAGCTGGCGTTAATGCGCTAGTTCAAGATTTTTTGCTGTTGCTTCGTCTCGATCAAGGAGTGCCCTCCAAAGATGATATTAACCGTCTTTGAGGCTCTTGGAAATCATTATCGCTCTGAGGATGATCATCATCTTCCAATTGCCTTCTATCTTGCCAGGGGTTGCTTCACGCCTCCTTAACTAGTGCATCCTGAAAGGAGTAGCACTTGCCCTTGGGATGGAATGGACAGGGTTTGTCTAGTTCTCCATGCATTAATTCGTCTTCTCGTCACCATGACTTGTAGGCCGCTCCAATTGTCCTTTCTATCTTCCTTTTCCTATCCTATTTAGGCAGAGAAGTTCTTGGTCAATCATCATCCTAGTGGGGGACCATGGGCAGTCCTCCCATGTCCCCTGAGATCAGGTTTCTTGATGAGAACGTTCCATCTTTTCTATATGGGCATCTTCGCTATCCGCATATTTCTCCGTGACAGAGATCATGCGTGCTATAGTGGTTGGTTTCTTCCTCACGATAACCCCATGTACTTCCGATGAGTGATGCAAGCCATCAATGAAGTAATTGATTATATCCTACTCCTTAACATCTACAATGGTGGTCCTTTTCTCAGAGAATCACCAAATAAATCTTCAGAGAGACTCATCTTCCTTCTGTCATAGTTGTTGTAGATCATAGCAGGTGCCAGGATTCTACCACGTCCCCTAATAATTACCGATGAAAGCCATGTGAAGCTATGCCTATGAATCGATTGAATCCCTCGGCAGACTAGAAAGCCAATTGTTGGCGGAGGACGAGAGCTTGACTAGCAGATAATTTGCCATCACCTTTTCGTGACAGCCAAGCACGTTAATGGCTATATAATATAGCCATAGCCACTGTGAGGGATCTGTTTTGCTATTGTAGGACTCGATCCAGGTTGGACAGAATCCTTTTGGCCATCATACTCGCCTAAGGTGCTCTATGAATGCGGGGAAGCCACCGTACTTCTACTGTTGGTGCTACTGTCCCCTCCACCCATACTTCGGTTGTTGTCTGTCTGCTTGTATATTTCCGAGTATATCCTATTACTCCGCCTCCCCGGTAACACCGAATAGTCCCTTCGATTACTACATGGATCATTGCCCAAAGGGATCCAACCTCAGGACGGTCGGTACTGGTCGAATCTATCACCCTCCTTTTCTTATGGAGAAGGGGAGCGAGGTCAGACTAGAGCGGGCGCCAGGGTATTGATATGCATAGCCACCACCTGAGTTAAAGCCTTGGCCCACTGTAACTCTGGGGTATCAGGAAGGGATCCAAGAGCCCTCTCGATCACCACTAGATTGGCGGTGGGAGTCTTGAAGAATCTTTGGCCATCGAATTCTAAGGTGAATTCATCGTCTAGATTGTGACGGGCTCCATCTTCTTGTGTGATTCTGGCTACCGTGACACGCCTACGACGGTCAATACTAGAAGAAGACGCATCTCCCTCGGCCGTCATGATGAGGTTGGTCAGGAACCGAGGACTATACAGCCGAGGGTTGCCTTTTGGCTTGCTGGCAACCTTGACTTCTGCCCACCGGCATCGAACAACCCAACCCTTCTTACTGGAGAAGACAACATAATGCTCGAGGCTGGTCAGAGTCTGATTAAAGCTATGTCGACTGGCCTGCTCAAGAATCAAAGCCGATCCTCCTAAGCCAGCTGGCTCAAGAATGATGCCTAACATAGGTGGTGATAGGACAAGCTACCATGCTAAATTGCTGGTAAACGCCAAACTCCTAAACATGAAGACAGAGCCGACGGGCACGAGAAAATCTGAAGAGGATGCCATCGGATCCTGGTGAAAGTCACCGCAATCTCCTACCTAGTACGCTAACTATCGGGAAATTACCGAGCAGTCCACCTAAGGGGGTACCCGAGGTAGTGAATAGATATGTAAGGGAAGCATAGCACTTTCGAATGCGATCGTTGACTCCTAAAAATAAGAGCCAAGATTTATACTAGTTCAGGCCTCCCTAGGGATAATTGCCTTTTGTCTAGTGTTTTAGTGTATTATATGGTGTCTAAGCTTATAAAGCATAAAAGCATGAAGAATAAGATAGCTCTGGGGGTGCCTCGCCCCCTTTATATAGTCAACCGGTGACCCTAATGACCCAGGACTCTATCCTGAGTCGGTCTCTTTGATATCTAAGATTATATACCAAACTTGGGTGCTAAATTCCTAATTACAAGGACTATAGTACAAACATATCTCTTCATACTGGATCTAGGATTTGGTTCCCTGATAAGGACTTAACCTTCCTTATCAGCACCAAACCCCTTTCATGGGCCATAATAGACTAATGCTGGGCTTGTCCTGCTCTTGGTCCAAGCTGATAAGCCCATCATGACGTACCTAGGAGTCATATCCCCGACAACTTACCTACTAATTTATAATGGCAGGTTAGGCTATTGTCTCCGTACCAACTCCTAAGAGTGTTGAAAAGAAGGGAAAGCAGAAATGTTGAGAAGGTGACACCTATCGGAAAATTACCGAGTAGTCTACCTAAGGGGGTACCCGAGTGGTGAATAGAGCACTAGGGAAGCGTGGCACTCTTGAATCCGATGGTCGACTCTAGAAAATAAGCTTACAAAGCTATGAGCTTAGGCGATGAAAGCTTACAAAACATGAGAAAGATTGCCTCTAGGGTGCCTCCCCTCCTTATATAATCAAGGGGCGAGCTCAACAACCCAAGACTCTATCCCGAGTCAGTTTCCCTCATGTCTAGGATTACATACAAAACCCGGGTCCCAATTCCCTAATTACAAGGATTCTGGTGCAAATATATCTCTTTATACCGGATTTAAGGCTTAGTTACCCAGTAAGGATCTAATATTCCTTATCGGGACTGAACCCCTCTTTAAGGGCCATACCAGACTCCAATGCTAGGTTTGGCTTGCTCTCGGTCCAGGCTGATAAACCTATCATGGGGTACCTAGGGGTCATATCCCTGACAATAGCCCCTGAGCTCATCTTAGCTTGGTTGAAAGTCTTCAGATGAACAAGCTAGGAGAAGCTCATCCTTTAACTTAAATCTTCATGTCTCGTCGAAATCTGCAGATCCTGAAAAAAGTCTGGTTTTTGTCATGTGAGGTGCACCACATAGGTTTGAAGTCTCAGGTCAAGTGGAACATTTGGCTCGAGGGTCAAGAAGCATCTGGTTCCATATCCTTTGAAGTCTTGGTTCTGATGAGGCTTGGAACGCACGGACCAAGGGCGTCAAGTTGGGCATACGCCTTAGTTAGGAGTGAGTAGGTGTAGAGGAACACGGAGGCTATGCTAGCCAAAAACAAAATTTTTCTACTGTGCACACCAGGATATCTTGCCAAGAGAGGAACCATAGATCGTTACCTTAGGCACGTAGTGCAGCGAAATAAGAGTTAGAGTAGCGAGCCAATCCAACTCAAGCGTGTCAATGTGGTCGGGAAGACAATCGATGTCCTCGGGAAGACAATCAATGTTCTCGAGAAGTCTCGAGGACTTCTCTTTCAAGCCAACGACGCCGTCGATCCAATCAGTGACGCTGATGCTGATGAGCGATGCAGTAAAGTAATGCCTCTACTGGTATCCATACATCCGGGGTGGGAACGCTGGCCGATGGTGTACTAGCACCCAGGCGATCAACGAGGTGGTCAGGCATGAGAGGTGGTGGCTAGGGTTTGCTCTTCATGGTTAATAACTTAGCACGAGAATCACATCAACATGCAAGTCAGCAAAAAGCTATGCTTCCCTGTGCCCTGCACCCTCATATATATAGACGTCCTAGCTTAGGCCCTCGTGAGCCCAACTAGAACTTTACTCAGATCCCTATCTAATCTGTTCGGATCTCTATCCAAACTATTTGGATCTCTATCCATATTGAGCCCAATTCGAATCCTATTCGAATCTAGTGTTCCAACCCATTAAGTGTGTGACCCAGTAGGTTCACGCATAGCTTAGTTACCATATAGAAACTCCTTTCCATACTCCGTTAACAGCGGCCTCTAGCAAAGCATATTGACCCAAGTACACGTAAAGATCATATTGGCTGATCCTTGCAATGTTCTCATGTATGGACCCTTTGCCTCATGATATCGATCGAGCACAAGGTGAGATTTGTGCCATCTTATCAATAGCTTGATCCTCTCTCGATCTTCATATTGGATTATAACATGTGATTAACTCTTTAATAATGTTGGTATGGCCATGCACTTTCATAATCCATTACATCGAGGGGCCTAGAGATATCTCTCCTGTTAAGGAGGGGCAAATTCCATCTTGATCACTCACATCCCACTATATGTTTCATAGCAGACCCGATGACTACTTTTATAACTAGCCAGTTATAGAATAGTGTTTAGTAGTCCCAAAGTAAGCTACTACGTATGTTGGGAACCATGATGATCTCAGGTCTAAGGACTTTACACAAACACTACTGAGACCTACAGATGACACATGGGATCTCAACAGTATCTCATAATGGGTCTATCTAACATATGTTCTTTAACATACGTCCATGTTATTGAGTTAATATCTCCAAACCCATGATCCATGAGACATGATCATCAATCAATACACATGTTGTTCTCAGTCATATCTGTTCCATATATGACTTATATCCGATCAGGGATCATTTAGAAATAGTCACATTATAAGTCTCTTAAACAAATCCTGTATTTGTTGATCCATAATGACAATCTATTTCAAGGAACACTAATTTTATTTCATAAATATAGTATGCCACGTACAACATCTCCATGTTGCCTCTAGGGCATAATGCTAACATCTTAGGTGCAAGGAACTGATGCCACATACATGCTAACCCGACATCAGGCATCATGAGTTTACGGGACCTTCGAAGCTTTAGCAAAGTTAAGGCTAAGGACTCGAGCCCCTAAGGATCTTAGTAATTGGTCGAGTACCGAGAGAGGTGCTGCTTCCAGTTTTTTTTATCCACACGGTTATTCATGCAAAACCCAGAGCTGCTTCATAGGGGCACAATAGACAGGCTAGGTGTACGACATTCTGCATCAACTTAAGAGAGGTCGAGCCTTGCAAGTTGGTGATGAAAAATATGATGCGAAGTGCGTAAAGTAAGGTTCGGCTTTATTTACTCAAGGATGAGGGAACAAGAGTACATAGCTAAACGGGAAGGAAAAACTTGAGGTTGGCGAAGCTTGAGATCCCTGCCAAAAATGCATCGTCAGATGTGGCCTTGAAAAAGGATCAGCCCTAGGGCCAGTCTTTGGGCATCGGTACTATCGCCCTTGTGACCTCGGGCTATCACTCGTCTTGTGCCATGGTGCCCTTGCAGGACTTCATATGTCACACCTACTTATGGGCTTGCTGTCACCGAGCTTGCCTCGAGGTGTTGTTTTGTCCTGCTTTTCCCGGCCACTTGAGTTGTCGGGCAGCCTCCCGAAGGATCAAGGTGACCTTCTAGAGGCATCGAGGCGAGGGTCTCTTGGATCGAATGGATCTTGGACATGGGGTCCTGAGAGGTTCCACTATGCCTGGCGTCAGCTCAGCGGACCTCATAATGGAGTTGGGTCAACTGAGAACTCTGGAGGCTCCTGCCTCGACGTCTTGTCGACCTGGTACATTGGCTAGAGCTAGCTTCTAGCATTGTGGGGCTTTCATCGATCACTTCGGCACGTGACCAAGTGAACCAACCGGCGAGCCGACATCCCGTGTTCTCAAGGAAGTCTTTCCGAGTATAGGAAGGAGAGCCTCAACGATGTAGATCCTCTGGCCAACTCGAAAAGTGCTGGATCACCTGATTAGCGACTCGGCCAGCAAGTTGGTCCGTCACCATCTCCATAGCTATGTTGGTCAAGTGCTCTGCGACCCGATCTGCCGTCCTAGTGTAAAGGGATCGAGGACCTAGCATAGAGATTGGGCAGGAGTCGGTGACGAGTCAAAGGGAACCAGCTTCCCGGTCGAATTGGTGATATATGTGATGTCGCTGAGGACTAACGTTGTCCTCGGCCTAGCAAAAAGGCGGTGTAGAGATGCCATTGGATCCTAGCGAGAGTTGCCATGATCCCTTGCCTGGCACGCCAACTATTGGTGAATTGCCGAGCAGTCCACCCAAAGAGGTACCCGAGGTGGTGAATAGAGAGCTAGAGAAGCATAGCACTCTCTAACCTGATGGTTGACTCTAGCAAATAAGATCGAAGATTTATACTGGTTCAGCCCCCTCGAGGGATAATAGCTCTACATCTAGTGTTTTGGTGGATTATATTGTCTAAGCTTACAAAGCTATGAGCTTAGGCGATGAGAGCTTAGAAAACATGAGAAAGATTGCCTCTGGGGTGCCTCACCCTCCTTATATAATCAAGGGGCAAGCTCAATAATCCAGCACTCTATCTCAAGTCGGCTTCATGTCCAGCATGACAAACCAAACCCAGGTGCCAATTCCCTAATTACAAGGATTCTAGTGCAAACATATCTCTTTATACAAGATTTAAGGCTTAGTTACCTGATAAGGATCTATATTCCTTATTAGGACCAAACCCCACTTTATGGGCCATACTGGACTCTAAAGCTGGGCTCGGCCTGCTCTCGGTCCGGGCTGATAAGCCCATCATGGGGTACCCGGGAGTCATATCCCCGATAACACCGACTGTCGAGGGTGTGACCCTAGGGTACCTCATAATTGGGCTTATTAGACCAGACCAAGGGTAGGCTAAAACCTAGCATTGACCATTCGGTATGGCCCATAAACAGGGGTTTGATTTTGATAAGGAAAGTAGAGTCCTTATCGGGTAGTTAAGCTCTGGATATGTTATCCAGAGGTTTATTTGTACCAGAATCCTTATAATTAGGGATTTACCACCCGAGTTAGGTAGGGAATCCAAGTCCTACTCGCGATAGAGTCCTGGGATTGTTAGGCTCACCTCATGAGTATATAAAGGAGGTGAGACCCCCAGAGGCATCTATCGATCAACTCATCTCATCGACGAACAACCATCATCTAGCCATCTAGCTCCATCATATTTTTCTTACTTTCGACGCCAAGATTTAATAGCTTGGTTGCGCTTATTGTAAGATCCATCATCATAGTAGACACTAAAACACTAGACGTAGGGCTATTATCCTATGGGAGGCCTGAACCAGTATAAATCTTGGCTCTTGTGTTCTAGAGTCGACCATCAGGTTTGAAGATGCTGCGCTTCCCTTATATAATATCTAATCACCACCTCGGGTACCCCCTTGCGTGGACTGGCCGGTGATTCACCAATAGTTAGCATGCTAGCTACGGGATCACATTGCTTTCACCAGGACCCGACGGCACGTCCTCTAGATTTCCTCATTCCTACCGGCTCCGTCTTCAAGCTTGGGAGATTGATGTTCGTCGGAGATCAAGCAGGTTAGCTCATCCTATCGGACCCCTCCACCAAATAGGTGGACAGGCGAGACGAATGACTAGGTCATTTTCAGGCCCTAGCCAGCCCCGAGCACCACGTCGTCTCACCCTGTGCGAAAGGTTGGATGGCCCAGCACCAGCGCATGGAGTCCGGGCACCCCAACTAATTCAAGGACAACCGGTCAGTCCTAGCCAACCTCATCATAATGGCCAGAGAAATGCCGTCCACCACCAGTCACTAGAAGCGCCGACGCACGAAGGAAAACCAGGTTGAACAAAATATCAGGGTTCCCCGAAACCTAAGTGATGACAACGGAGTTAATGCCTCAAGAAAAGATGGTTGGCCTCAAGACAACAATGGTCCTCAGGAGCCTCATAAGACGGTGGATATCATCTTCGGAGGCCCCCTATCAACCAAAGCTAAATAGCAACAAAAGGTCCTAGACCGGTGTGTCAGCGCTGCAGGGCTTGAAGGAATCCAATAACTATGATGGTCAAAAGTCCCAATCACCTTCTCTTGAGAGGACCAGTGGACAAGTGTCCCCAAAACCAGGCGCTGGTCGCTAGTCGTTGACCCGGTGATATTCAATGTACGCATGAAGTGGGTCCTGATCGATAGGGGAAGTGGACTGGACATTCTCTTTCACCGATCCCTCATTGATCTCGCCATCCCGATCGACAGTCTTCCGAAGGACAACTTCCCATTTCACGGTATCACACTCGGGCAGAGCTCAGTACCACTTGGCTTGATAACCCTACCAGTTACGTTTGGTTCTCGAGATAATTATTGGACTGAACACATCACCTTCTGGGTCGCTGGCTACAAAACTCCGTTCCACGCCATTCTCGGAAGGCCATCTGTCACCAAATTCATGGCCATCGGGCACTACCCATACTTGGTGCTCAAAATGCTAGGTCCCAGTAGGGTCATCACCGTTCGAGGAAACATTAACACCTCTCGTGCATGTGAGAGAGAAAGCTTGGATCTAGCTGAGGCTTTCGACCTGTGGGCTCAAATGGAGGAAACCCTCAAGCAGGTCCGAACACACCCTCCCGAGGCCATGGAAATCCCGGTCAAGCATCGCCCAGCTCGGGGATCTCCCTCGCACCCTCGGACACTAAAAGGATCATCCTCTCCAAAGCCGACCCGATGAAGACCGCAATCATTGGAGCATGCCTCGACCCTAAACAAGAGATCATGCTTATCGACTTCCTGCGCTCCAACATGGATATCTTTGCATGGAAGCCCTCCGACATGCTCGGGGTCCCTCGAGAGCTGATCGAGCATGAACTCCACGTACACCCCGCTGCAAAGCCGATAAAATAGAAGCTACAAAGATTCGCCCAAGACAGGAAAGAAACAATAAAAACCAAACTCACCCGCCTTTTAGCGGTAGGGTTTATCCGCGAAGTCTACCACCCCGAGTGGCTTGCTAACCCAGTCTTGGCAAGAAAGAAGATAGGACAATGGCGAATATGCGTTGACTACACCGACCTAAACAAGTACTATCAAAAGGATCTCTTTGGGCTACACCGGATAGACCAGGTCATCGATTCAACGATAGGAAGCTCCCTCCTATGCTTCCTCGACTGTTACTCCAGTTATAATCAAATCAACCTTAAAGAAGAGGACCACAAGAAAACATCCTTCATCATACCCTTTGGAGCATACTGTTTTACAACCATGCCTTTTGGCCTCAAGAATACAGGGGCAACATATCAGCGAGCCATCCAGAGATGCCTCTTGAGGCAGATCGGCCGTAACATCAAGGCATACGTCGACGACGTGGTCATAAAATCCAGAGAGAAAGGTAGCCTCATCAGCGACATCGCTGAGACGTTCACAAACCTACAAAGGTTTCGGTGGAAGCTCAACCCTGAAAAGTGTGTCTTCGAAGTACCTTCCGAGCAACTACTGTAGGATCGAAACTAGCGACCAGAGGGGGGGTGAATGGGCGCAAAATAAAACACGGCGGATAAAAGAAAATTCCTCAATCTCGTGTAACAAACTTGCAAGTGACTAGATAAAATTCAGCACAAGGCTGTCCAAGAAAAGTCACTCCAGGCAAGTTGATACAAAAACTCCACCAAGATACCACTCAACCATCACGACTAAAGAACAACACACGTACCGATCGGAGTGTAGTCACAAGAGACACAAACGTTCATATAGGAGAACAATACGCATAAACCTATCTCTCAAAAATGATCGAGTACTTAAATCAGAGCTAGTGCATTTCAGAAAATCTTAGGCACAGGAACAGACTCTTGACATACACTAGAACACATGAGAAAATATTCATAGTGCAATCTAAAAGTCAAGTGCATGTGGACATTTAATCAAACACATGATGTGCAGTACTGAACT
>KE372880.1:21049-41675 GCA_000418225.1 Zizania latifolia | reverse complement strand
GCAACGCTTGGCGCGTCCTGGGAGCTCGGCGCGGCCAGGACACAGGCGCAGACACGGTGCGATGGGCTCGGGCGGTGCACTCTGGGCGTGAGTGGCGCGGCGCGTGAGCGGCACCGGTGCGGCGAGAGCGCGTGCTCGACGTGGCAGAGGTCCGCATGGGCTCGGCGACGGTGCGCACGACGACGAACTCGACGGCGTGAACTGCTCCGGCGACGACGTCTCTTCTCCGGCCATCTCTCCATCAAACTTGCAGTATATCTCTTGTGCTCATCACATGTTTGTTGAAATGTTTCAAAGAGATCTGCACTGCACATCAGGTGTTTGATACAATGTTCACAAGCACTTGACTTTTAGATTACTTCATGAATGTTGATTGAAATGTATGTGTATGTTTTTGTGCTTGTCAAGTGTTTGTTGTTTTTGCTTGAGAGGTCTCGGATGGTATGATTTGTTGAGATTGTCCACGAACTCGCACACCAAGTGTTCGATCGGTCGTGCATGAGTGCTTTGAGCGTTTCTTTATCAATAGAACGCGTATCGCACTCGTAAACACATTTTGATTGACATTTAATCTTAGATTTGGATGATCTGTTTCTGAGAAGTGCTTTGAGGAGATATTGTTATCAACTTGCCTAGTGTGACAATAATTATCTAGCCGTGTGCTAAATCTTGACATATCACTCGCAAGTCCGATATTTGAGTATGAGGAAGGTTTCTGAAATATAAGTATCGATTTGCCAGGTGTGACTTCTATTAGTTCAAATCATGGACTGAATTACATCGAGTCACTTGCAAGATCGACACTTAAATTTCAGGAGTTTTATTTTTCCGCTGCATTTTTATTTTGCGCCCATTCACCCCCCCCTCTGGTCGCTAGTTTTGGTCCTACAACGGGCAGCACAAAAACACTAGATGGTACCATGTTAGCAAAAAGATATGTGCTGCCAAGAAGCCTCAGAAAGGATACAACATCCTGCTGTGGTGATAAAATCAAGAGTCATCCATTGCACAAGTGCAGATCAAGCAAACATGCGCAAGGATCAACATACTAGAAAGACTCGATGGTTCGGGATCAGAGCAGCCAATTCAGTGGCTAAACCAGCACATCGTGGATCCATGGAGAAGCAAGCGACATCAACAATCTCTTCCTTGCAGGTGTGAAGAAGAAAGGATCTCAAGGCAGAAGAGAAGGAGTCATGAGGACCCGTTGCAAGACTTAAGTGAACGAGGGGGCGTCAGCTTAAATAGAAGTGTTCCCGCAACCATCAGTACAGCGAACGCCACTTCAATCGTCATGTGCTTTATGATGGAGAAGGTGAGGCGGTTCGCACTACATTAACTTCGCCAATGCATACGGCGCGTGACTCTGTTAGAGATAAAGCACCTTTTTAGCTTTTTCACCTACCATACGAAGACCTCAGATGGGAGAAGAAATTATACAACAGCCATTCCTAGCGCAACGGGTGAAGTCCACGATGGTTCAGATCATCTGTACTGGTGGGTCGTGCGCTTGGGGGCTCATGCATACTTGAAGACCTTCATGCTCCGGGGCTCACGCGCCTGAGGACCGTCATGCTCGGGGACTCGTGCGCTCGAGGACTCCCATGCTCGGGGGCTCACCCAGCTCGAGGTATGAGTCCCCGGGACCAAAAATCCACGAGAACTTGCGGGAGCCAATATGCCTCGACCCCGTGGGCATCTCGATACGTGAGAAGCCCGAACAACAGGACAATAATTTATTCAAGGACTCAAAATCAATTTCTGCCCAGTTCGTCACAAGTTCAAGACTTCAAGCACGACCTTTTTCAGCAAGGTCTCAATGAAGACAGGATCATGAAGCATAAGATTATAATTTGCAGGATATTCTTGGACCCTCGAGCAAAATGTTCCATTTAACTCGAGGCTCAGGGGCTACACCGTCTGGGTGCACCTATGCGGTGCACCTCACACAAAAGAAGACAAACAAAGGTTTTCTCAAGGGCATTTAAAGTTTGACAAAGATGTTGAAGTTCCAAATCAAAAGAGAGCTCCTCCCATCTTGTTTTTGCCAAAGATTTCTTCAACTAAGCCAAGGAGAGCTCGAGAGCTGCTGTCGGGGGTGTGACACCAGGGTACCTCACAATTAGGCTTATCAGACCGGACCAAGAGCAGGCCAAGACCCAGCATTACCATCTGGTATGGCCCATAAACAGGGGTTTGATTCCGGTAAGGAAAGTAGAGTCTTTATTGAGTAGTTAAGCTCTATATATGTTATCTAGAGGTTTATTTGTACCAGAATCCTTGTAATTAGAGAATTAGCACCCGAGTTATGTAGGGAATCCAAGTCCTACTCGGGATAGAGTACTGGTATTGTTAGGCTCACCTCCTGAGTATATATAGGAGGCGAGACCCCCCAGAGGCATCTATCGATCAACTCATCTCATTGACGATCAACCATCATCTAGCCATCTAGCTCTACCTTATTTTTCTTGCTTTCGACGCCTAAGCCTTGATAGCTTGGTTGCGCCGTATTGTAAGATCCATCATCATAGTAGACACTAAAACAATGGACATAGTGCTATTATCCTCCAAGAGACCTGAACCAGTATAAATCTTGGCTCTTGTATTCTAGAGTTGACCATAGAGTTCGAAGGCGCTGTGCTTCTCTTACACAATATCTAATCATCACCTTGGGTACCCCCTTGGGTGGACTGGCTGGTGATTCACTGACACCGACCAATTGAAAACTATCTGTTTTTTGGCAATTCTACAGATCTAATGATAGAAAGGAAGGCTCTCCTGCAATACATCTCGATAGGTCTATCCTCCGGTACCCAATTATATATCTGCACACAATCAATCTCTCAATCATCAAGAAAAAAGATTTGTAAGCACTTTACACATGTCACAGGCCATACATCTATACATATATGCAAATGCCTCGGCTAACTAGCTATCAACATATTTTATTGTAATAGTACTTTTCAAGGTAGTATGCTTATATGTATATCACATCTCACATACACCAACAAACCACAGAGATCCATGTGACAGCAGCAGGAAGCATATCGGTCTCAATTGTAGTGCACAGATCAACAGATGGACGCTGTAACCTAACGGCTGGTTTTAGCCATTTTCTGCAAGCTAACGAGATAGTTGTCGGCACAATATATGTTTTTTATTTCCACATCAGCAATGGTGCACTAGAGGCAACTATCTATGTACTTTAGCTATCTAGCTTAGAACAATATCTGTTCTGTGGTGTAAATTATTGGTTTGTGAAGAAAAACAAATTAAGATCTAATTTGGGTAGGGAGTTGCATGCCTCAACTTGTTTGTTTATATACTTTTTACCGTTTAATGTGAAGTGAAATCCAAATTATTGTGACAAATTTTAAGTGAAATGAAATCCGAAATACTATGACCTACTATGATTAGCTGATCAGTCTATAGGACGGTCACATTCAGAAGCCATGAAACCATCTTATGTCCCTCTTCGGTAGACATGTCAAAATCCAGATTAGAAAGTAAAGCAAGGACAACCTGAAGCAATCTAGCCTTGATCACCTTATTCGGAACAATAGTTTTCAAATGGCCACTTCCCAAGTTGAAAGAATCATTCTTTCAAAAAGCTTTGGATATCGTCCCAACACCAATGCTACCATAAATGTTGTTCAGTCTTGTGCGAGATATGGAAGGTAGGGTCGATGAAATGAAATACAAACTAGTTTCACAATTTCAAGTGAAATGAAATATGAACTAGTGTGACAAATTTTAAGGGAAATGAAATACAAACTAGTTTGACAATCTAAAGTGAAATAAAATCCAAATTAGTTTGACAATCTCACACTACCACAAAAATAGTCTTTAGTGAATGAGCTTTACTGACGGATAAATAACGCGCGTCAGTAATAAACTTTTAGTGATGGATAGTTTTACACGTGTCAGTAACGCTACATTATTAGTGACGGGTCGTAATGTAGCCCATCACTATAGGGTCCCAGCATTAGTGATGGGTTATGTTATGACCCATCACTAAAGACGAGCACACCTATTAGTGACAGGTCACAGTATCATCCATCACTATAGGGTATGCTCTTTAGTGACGCGTGTTATTTTACTCGCGTCACTGAAAAGCCCGCAACCCTAAGGCGACTGTTAGTTACATGTTTTTGGCAATAATCATCACTAATGATAAGTATTTAAGCAGCTACGAGCTCAGATCCATTGAGCTCCGCACTTATTGCTCCCACCCGCTGCCGGCTTTACTCTTGTCCCATAACTGCCGACCGGCCACAGTTAAGTACCGTAGCCACTCGCCGGCCGACCACACACATGCCTAGGGATGGCGACCTGCACTGTTATGTGCTCTAGTCCATCGGCCGGCACCGCCTGTAGCACCAACGTTCATCCAAAAGTTATGAAGGTGTTTTTTTTCCGATGCACCATCGTATTTTTTTCAATATATACATATATATGTTGAACAAAGTAAAATAATTAGTTAATTAACAACTAATGGATCTTTGCTATATATTAATTTTGTTACAAATTTTAATATATTAAAATATAATATAAATATATGGTGAGTTAGAGTCACCCAACCGATTATGTCATCTTCTGTTCGGGGGTATTGGATTATAAATATGACTGGGCAATTGGTCATATTTATAGAAAGATGCTCCTAAATTATCCATGCACTTTGGACAGTCTGGGGATGTGCGGCCCACGTTGCTAGACTCCGTGGTCTCATATGGTTCTAGAGAGAGTTTCGGTGGTGTCTCCCTATTATACTCTAGATACATAACCCTCTCAACTCTATGTCAAGAAGTGTATTTGGAGAATAGCGGGAAGATGCTGCTGAAATTCTCTTTGGAACCGTACGGGACCACAGGGTCTAGCTACATGGGCCGCATATCCCTAGATGGGATTTATGACCTATCCTTGCCTATTAGTGCCCATTTCATGCTTTAATTACCGTAAGGCGTAAACTTGGATGGTTGTTTTTTGATAAATTTGTAGATGCCAACAATAAGGTGCTAGATGTATCTTAATTGCCGTACTTGCAATGAATACTTGAGTGGGTGGAGTCTTTTATGAGTGCTACTATAGCAGACATGGAAACTAAAGAAAAGACTGCAATGTGGTGTCCATGCTATAATAGTAAGAACGAAAAAAGTTTCCAAAATCTGAATATGTCTATGACTATTTGCTAAGACGTGGATTCAAGGAGGGATATCAAATATGGAACAAGCATGGCAAAGGAGAAAACGACGGTGAAGTAGATCAGATTGGTACCGATGGTAGTAAAGATGAAGGTTTCAGTGGGAGCACGGTGCGACTCGAAGAGATTCGAGAACCACTAGAAAGTGTTTCAGCTCCTATTGAACCACAACTCGATATGCAAGATGTTGCAGAACCTGTTGTCGAGACACCAGACCCACGTCGGTCGGAAAGGGTTAGTCATGCACCTGAGTGGTTTGTGTTTCTAACCACGGGGTAGCACGATATATTATTGTTAGACAATGATGAACCTAACATACTCAGAAGCAGTGATGAGACCGGACTCTGAAAAATGGCTTGGAGCCATAAAATCCGAGTTAGAATCCATGCGAGAAAGGTTTCAGACAAATTCAAGGTGTTGATTATGATGAAACATTTTTGCCCATCGCAATACTAAACTCTATCCGGATCATCTTAACAATTGCCGCATATTATGACTATGAGATATAGCAAATGGATGTCAAAATGACTTTCCTTAATGGAAACCTAAGCGAGGATGTGTACATGACACAGCCTGAAGGTTTTGTCAATCCAAAAAATGCTGGAAAAATTTGCAAGCTTCAAAAGTCAATTTATGGGCTGAAGCAAGCTTCTCAGAGTTAGAATCTTCGTTTTGATAAAGTGATCAAAGGGTTTGGTTTCATCAAGAATGAAGAAGAGCCTTGTGTTTATAAAAAAGGCTAGTGGGAGCACACTTGTATTTTTGGTCTTATATGTAGCTGACATATTGTTGATCAGAAATGATATTCCAATTCTCAATGAAAGATCTTTGAGAGGCAGCATACATATTGGGCATAAAGATCTATAGAGATAGATCGAGAAGGTTAATTGGATTAAGCCAAAGCACGTACATTGACAAGGTATTGAAATGGTTCAATATGCAGGATTCCAAGAAAGGTTTCTTACCAATGTCACATAGTATTACTCTCAGCAAGAGTCAGTGTCCTTCGACACCTGATGAGCTAGAGAAGATGAGTGAGATCCCGTATGCTTCCGCAATTAGGTCCATCATGTATGCCATGCTTTATACACGCCCAGATGTCTCCTATGCTGTAAGTGTTACGAGCAGATACCAATCAAACCAGGGTGAATGTCACTGAGCGATAGTAAAGAGTATCCTCAAGTACTTGAGAAGAACTAATGATATGTTCCTAGTCTATGGAGGTGCGGAGGAGCTCATTGTAAATGGTTACACCGACGCTAGCTTCCAAACTGACAAGGACGATTCGAGATCGTAATCTGGATTTGTGTTTTGCCTCAATGGAGGCGTAGTGAGTTGGAAGAGTTCCAAGCAAGAAATGGTTGTAGATTCAACAACGGAGGCCGAGTACATTGTAGGTACTAGAAATACAAGCACATACTGCGGGGCTATCACCTCATAGGAGAGATCATAGATAGAGGTGATGTAAAGATATGCAAGGTGCACATGGATTCAAACATTGCCGATCCGTTGACGAAGCCTCTCTCGTAGCCCAAGCATGAGGCGCACTTGAGCTCTATGGGTATTAGATACTTGTGTGATAGAGTCTAGTGTATGTGAGAGAATGAGTTTTGTCTATGCTGATGTATTTTGGATAATTGGTTATCTTGTTCCTTGAATAATTATCTTTTACATTGATCAGCAAGTATGTGACTTTTTTATGAAACTCTTTGTTTTATAATGATGTTATTCTAAATGATTCCTAATCTCATATCATCATGTGGGACAGCGATGATTTATAGATTAGCACATTTGACTGATTGATGATCATGTTTCACGGATCATAGAGAATATGGTGTTGGATAGACCCACCTTGGGATACTCCTAGGATTGTTATTCTTGATGTGCCATCAGTTGTCATCTCAAATGGTGTACCTGTAGAATCCTTTGACCTGAGATCATCATTGATTCCATAATGTGTAGTAATACACTTAGGGGCTTTCAAACGCTATTCCGTAACTATATAGTTATAAAGGTTGCTTTCGGGTATGTTATGAAACATGTCTTGGGATGTGAGCGATTAAGATGGAATTTACCCCTCCTAAATAATGGGAGAGACTTCTCTGGGCCCCTCGAGATAGTTAGATTGGAAAAGTGCATGGCCATGCCACTATGATTAAAGAGTTAATCATGACTAATTCACTACTTGATCGAGTGAAGTGTTGAGCTATCACAAGGGTGGCATGAATCTCGCCTTGAGCTTGACTGATGTCATGTGGTAAAGGGATTGGTGCGTGAGTATATCAAGGTTCAAAAAATATAATTTTGATTTTGTATGCATTCGGGGGTAAATATGTGCTGCTAGGTACTGCTATTGATTTGCGATCCAGAAAGGGTTTCCGGGTAGCGGCCGTTTGCATATGAACCTATCAGGTCACACGCTTAAGGGGATAGGATTTAAAGCTTGCAATAATTGCTCTTGTGCAAGTGGGAGATTGATGGAAATATACCTAAGAGAATTCTGGGAGAATCAGAAGTTCTGGCTTGAGGCCGAAAGTTCTGGGTTCTGGAGCAACCGAAAGTTTCAGGCCTGCCCTAGTTTCGGTTTCTGGAGGAACTAGAAGTTCTGTTTGGATCGGAAGTTTCGGGCCTGCCTGAAAGGTGAATTCTAGATGAACCGGAAGTTCCGGGTGGAACTGGAACTTCCAGGTCGAAATAAATTCGATACAGAATGTTATTTTTAGAAGTTCCGGTTGGACCGGAAGTTCTGGACAGAAAAAAATTCGTACAGAAGGTTATTTTTGGAAGTTTTGGGCCTAGACCAGAACTTTTGGACCAGACGAACAGATTAGATCTGTTGGGCTTTAATACTGATTAAAGGCCCATGAGAGGGCACTATATAAGGAGAGGAGAGGCCAGGACGCAAAAGGCTTTTGCTAAGGCTGTTGCCCCTACCCTAACCCTAGCCGCCACCTTCCCCTGGCCTCACCTGCTGTGGCCGTCTCTCTCCTAATCTCCTGTGTAGTACTAGCATACCGGTATGAGGTGATTCCGTCCCTGTACGTGTAGATACCGTGGAGGCACCGCTGCTATTGCGGTGCTGATCTTCTCATGAAGATCGTAAGGATACATCGACTTCGCCACTGATGATTGGACGGAGCCGGGTGGAGTTGATCGAGGACGCGCTTCTCCAACTCTTCTTTCGCTGCACTAGCGTGTCTCGCGTTAGAGGTAACGATCCATGATCCCATTACATGCATGGTTCCTGGGCGAACTAAGTAGAAGATTATGAATTTACTGCTAGCGTAGCCTCCCCATTCTTTAACAAGTACTTCCAGCTACATGCCATGTTGTTTGTGATAATAAATGACCTGCCGACTCATCATAACTTGTCTAGACAAGGCAAAAGGAAAGGTGAATCTTGCCCACAGTGCTTAGAGGAAATATCGAGCATATGGTTGAACCATTCTAAGAAAACAGTATACATGCGCCATCGACATTTCCTTTTAATGAAACACCCATATAGGAGAATGAAGCTATAGTTTGATGACACTATAGCGAAAGGAGGACCTCTAAGGTATTTTAGCGGTGCAGAGGTATATAAGCAGGTAAAGGGCATAAATGTTGTCCCTAGCAAGCGAAAGCGTCCTTCCAACAGTTGTGATAGAATGTGGAACAAGAAATTAATTTTGTGGGAGCTTGAATATTGGAAATACCTAGATGTTCACCATGCCATCAATATAATGCATGTAGAGAAAAACATGTTTGACAGTCTCCTTGGAACAATGCTAAATATGCTAGGTAAAATAAAAGATCATGAGAACGCTAGAGCAGATCTCAAAAAATGGGTTTATGACCAGAGCTACATTCACAGCTGACAGATAGAGGACAATTCTTGCATCCATCTTGCATCACGCTTTCTAGGAAGGAGAGGAAGGAGTTTTGTGAATTCTTGCATAGCATTAAAGTTCCATCAGGTTAGTCATCGAATATCAGCAAACTTATCAACTTGAAGGAGTTTAAGATGGTTAGTGGAATGAAGACTCACGATTGTCATGTGATGTTGACTCAGATGATTTCTATCGGAATAAGAAATATATTACCAGTTGGGGTAAGAGAGGCTATAATGAGTCTGTGTTTTTTCTTCAATGCAATTGGATAGAAGGTACTCGACCCAACAGCGCTAGAAGAACTAGAGAAAAAACAATTCTTTACTCTCTCTCTCTTCTTGAGATGTACTATCCCCCATCATTCTTTGATATCATGGTACATCTCACCTCACATCTCGTTAAAGAATTTTACTATCTTAGGCCTATTTTCTTGCATTAGATGTACCCGTACGAGAGATACACAGGTGTTCTAAAGAAGTACATAAGGAATCATTCTTTACCCGAGGGATACATCACATAGGGTTACTCTAACGAGGAGGTAGTAGAGTGGTGCGTCGAGTACATAGACCCGAATAACCCAATTGGTGTGCCTTACTCTTGCCATGAAGGTAGACTAGCAGGTCAATGAATCCTAGGCAACCAAACAATTACTCCTCCTACAAAGGCATATGACCAAGCTCATTTCCTCATATTGCAATAGTTGAGCGAAATGTCACCATACATCATTAAGCATAATCACATGCTTTCTGTGGAAAACACATCTTGTACCAGAGCTTGGATCATAAAACAACACATGAAAAGGTTCAACAGTTGGTTTCTAGATCGGATCGCTCAATCGAGAACACCAGTGAGCGAATTGATCAGGCAGCTAGCAATAGACCCTATATACATAGTTACAACATATCAAGGTTACCATATAAATGGTTATACATTCTACACAGTTGATCATGATAGCAAGAGCACAAACTAGAAAAATGGTGTTCGTACAGATGCCTACGACAACATGTCAGGGATGTGACCCCCGGGTACCCCATGATTAGGCTCATCAGTCTAGACTGAGAGCAGGTCAAGACCAGTATTACAGTCTGGTATGGCCCATGGAGGGGGGTTTGGTTTCGTTAAGAACGGTTGAATCCTTATCGGGTAACTGGATCGTGGATATGGTATGTGGAGATATGTTTATACCAGAATCCATGTAATTAGGGAATTAGCACCCGAGTTCGGTAGGCAATCTTGGATCGACTCGGGATAAAATCCTGAGTTGTTGGGCTTGCTTCGTGAGTATATAAAGGAGGCGAGGCACCCCTAGAAGCATCTAATCATCTAGCATCCTCATATTTTTCTTGCTTTCGATGCCTTAAGCTTCCATAGCTTAATTGCGTCGTATTGTAAGCTCATCTACCATATTACACATCCAAAATACTAGACGTAGTGTTGTTATCCTCTGGGAAACTTGAACCAGTATAAATTTTAACTCTTGTTTGTTAGAGTCGACCATCGGATTCAAAGGCACTGCGTTTCCCTTACGCACATCCAATCACCACCTCAGGTATCCCCTTGGGTGGACTACTCGGTGATTCACCGACAGTTGGCATGGTAGGTAGAGAATCACGTCACTTTCACCCGGATCCAATGGCATCTCCTTCAGATTTTCTTGTAGCTATCATTTAAAGCTTCAAATAACATGGCCAAGTATGAGGCCAAGTTCACGGGCTTCGGATAGCGGCATCACTCGGGGTAAAGCGACTCATGGTCTACAGGGACTCCAAGTTAGCCATCAGCCAGGTCAACAAGGACTGGTCTTGTACCAGTGACAAGATGGACACCTACTATGCTGAGGTTCGGAAGCTCGAGGGCAAATTCTTCGGGTTGGAATATCACCATATCGCTCGTGACGATAACTCATCAGCCGATGCCCTAGCACGCCTCAGATCCTCTCAAGCTATAGTCCTCACGGGTGTGTTCATCCAAGAACTCACCAAACCATCGATCAAAGGCGAAGAAAGCCAAGCCACCGGCTCGCCGGTAATCATGGCCATGGCTGAAGACTCCGACGATTGGCGGCGGCCCTTCATTGAGTATATCCCGAAGGGCAAAACTCTGGAAGATAAGTCATTAGCTGAATGTCTGGCACGACGAAGCAAACAATACGTAATCATCAGCGAGAAGCTATACAAGCGTGAGGCCTCAACAAGAATACTCTAGAGTGCATCCTACCGAGTAAAGGCCTCTAGATACTTAATGAAGTCCACGCAGGCACGTGCGGCAATCATGCTGGGGCAAGAACTCTGGTCAGCAAAGCTTTCTGGTTGGGGTTCTACAAGCCGACGGCCAATAATAATGCCAAAGAGTTAGTAAAAAAGTACACCGAATGCTCATTCTTTGCCAAATAGAATCATCTGCTAGCACAAGCCCTTTAGACAATCCCACCATCCTGGCCCTTTGCTTGCTAGGGGCTCGATATGGTGGGTCCCTTCTAGAAGGCCCCCCAAGAAATCGACCGGCAACTTATGGCCATCGACAAGTTCACCAAGTGGATAGAGGTGATGCTGCTAAAGAACTGCATAGCTAAAAAAGCAGCAAAATTCAACGAAGGCATCACATATTGAGACCCTGCTTGCTTAGGGGCTTAGGTGCTTGAGGACTTATGCACTCGAGGACTCCCACGCCTAGGGGCTCGTGCGCCCGAGATCTCGCACGCTCGGGGGGCTTAGTCGCTCGAGGATTTGCACAATCGAGGGATCGAGCCCTAAGGACTTGAGATCAGCTGTGCTCAAGACCTCGTCAGCCTCGGGACCTCGGCAACAGTCTTTTCCTGGCCAAACTTTAACACGAACAGCTCTAGAAGACAAGATCATCAACAAGCTTCGAAGAAGTTTTCAAATGATTTATCAAAAGCTAGAAGTTCTAAAAGGCTTTCTTTACAGATTATTTTTGACCCTCGAGCTAAATGTTCCATTTAAATCGAGGCATAGGGGCTACGCCATGTCAGTGCACCTACGCGATGCACCTCACACAGAGAAGAAGAAGATTGAGAAGTTTTTTAAAAGTCATCAGAATTCAATAGAAGTATCAAGGTTCAAGTTTAAAAAGAGCTCCTCCCAGCTTATTCAGTCAAAGATTTTCAACTAAGCTAAGAAAAGCTCGAGGGCTGCTGTCAGGGATGTGACCCTCGGGTACCCCATGATTGGGCTTATCAGTCTAGACCAAGAGCAGGCCAAGACTAGCATTGCAATCTGGTATGGCCCAAGGAGGAGGGTTCGGTTCTGATAAGGACGGTTGAATCCTTATCGGGTAACTGGATCCTGGATATGGTATGTGGAGATATGTCTGTACCAGAATCCATATAATTAGAGAATTAGCACCCGAGTTCAGTAGGCAATCTTGGATCAACTTGGAATAGAGTCCTAGGTTATTGGGCTTGCTTCCTGAGTACATAAAGGAGGCGAGGCACCCCCTAGAGGCATCTAATCATCTAGCATCCTCATATTTTTCTTGCTTTCGATGCCTTAAGCCTCCATAGCTTAATTGCATCGTATTGTAAGCTCATCCACTATATTATACATCCAAAATACTAGACATATGGTTATTATCCTCCGAGAGATCCGAACAAGTATAAATCTTAGCTCTTGTTCATTAGAGTCGACTATCGGGTTTGAAGGCACTGCACTTCCCTTACGCACATCTAATCACCACCTCGGGTACCCCCTTGGGTGGACTGCTCGGTGATTCACCGAAACAACAACAATATAAAGAGCACATATTACTGTCAAATAGAGGAGATCTAGGAACTTGATTTCCTAGGGTTTAAGGTACCTCTGTTTGATGCCACTGGGTGAATGAAACAAAAGGTATTACGGTCGATAAGTACGGATTCACTAGTGTCAATTTAACTCAGGTCAGCTATAAAGAAGAACCTTTTGTGCTCGTTAAACAAGTTGCTCAAGTATTTTATGTGCCTGATATGACAAATAAGAACCTTCATATTGTCCTAGCTAGAAAAAGATGGATTGTAGGTGTTAAAAATATTGTTGATGAGGACGAGTACAATCTGTTTGATGAGATACCTCCTTGCGCTACCACAATTATGCCACAGGTTTGTCGGTGAATCACCAAGTAGTCCACCCAAGGGGGTACCCGAGGTGGTAAATAGATGTGCAAGGAAAGCACAGTATCTTCAAACCTGATGGTCGACTCTAGTAAATAAGAGCCAAGATTTATACTGGTTTAGGCCTCTCAAGGGATAATAGCCTACGTCCAATGTTTTGGTATATTATATGGTGTCTAAGCTTACAAAGCAATGCACTTAAGCTATGAAGGCTCAAAGTGTCAAAAGCAAGATGAATAAGATGCCTCTAGGAGTGCCTCGCCCCCTTTATATACTCAAGGGGCGAGCCTAACAACCTTGGACTCTATCCTTAGTCAGTCTCTTTGATATCTATAATTGCATACCAAACTAAGGTGCTAATTCCCTAATTATAAGGATTCCAATACAAATATATCTTTTCATACCGGATGTGGGATTTGGTTCACAGATAAGGACTTATCCTTCCTTATCGGGACCAGACACCTTTCATGGGCCACATTGGACATCAATGCTGGTCTTGGCCTAGTCTCGGTCCAGACTGATAAGCCTATCTCAGGGTACCCGTGGGTCATATCCCTGATAGCAACCCCCGAGCACTTCTTTCCTTGGTTGAAAACCCTCGATTGAACAAGCTGAGAGGAGCTCATCATTCGATTTGGATCTTTGTACTTCTGCTGAAGTCTGATAATCTTGGAAAAAAGCTTTAATCTTCGCACCATATAGGTGCACCCAAATAGTGTAGCCCTCGAGCCTCGAGTTAAATGGAACATTTAGCTCGAGGGTCAAAAATAATCTACAGTGAAAGTCTTCTGGAACTCTGGTCCTTGAGTATGCAAGACCTCTGGTGCATGAGGCCTCAAGCACGCAATCTTTTGGGCATACAAGCCTTGAGTGCGTAAGGCCTTGGTCGCGCGAGCCACCAAGAATGCGAGCCCTCGGGCGCCTGAGCCCCTAAATTCCGAGGAACCCAAGCATCGTGAACTCCACCAAGCGTACAAAAAGTTGCTTTTTGTCTTCTCTATCCATAATTAATGCGTTGCAGTTGAGGGGACAGGGGGACATCTCTGCTCTGATTAGGCTAGGCACAGGCATCGGATGCAGATAGAGAGGCGGAACCGTCATGTCGACTCGAATGCAGTGGGCGTGACGACCGAAGCGACGTCCGTTCACAACGATCACATTCGATGTCATGGGAAACGTGTGGTAATCAAGGCGACACCCGTCTGTAGCGGTCATGGCTTACGTCACAGTGATGATGGCACTTCTATTTAACTTGCGACCTCCCTTTTTGCTTCTCTTGGTCTGTTCTTTACCAAAACTCATGTTCTCCTATTCAAAATCTTCCCATCGCATAGCTTCCTTCCCCCATCATCAAGCTATCTGTTGCATTCTTCTTGCCATCCCTATGGCGTCCAGCACCTTGGGTCATCCTTCAGGGTGGTGAGAGTTGAAGTCAACGACCAAGCAGCTCTTTGCTCTTGAAGCGTTGTGGTTTCTGTCACCTCAATCTGTTTTGGGATGGTAGGCAGTGAGGGGGAGCTTTACCCATCACTGGAGCTAGGCAAAGTGGTGCTCTTTGAGTCCTCCGTCCTTCGGAGGCTTGGGTTTCCCACTCATCCCTTCCTCCGCGGGCTCCTCCACTACTACCAAGTTATCCTTGTTAATCTGGACTCGAGCTCTGTCCTCCAAATCTAAGTCTTCATCCACCTTTGTGAGGCATACCTGGGGATGGAGTCCCACTGGGGTCTCTTCCAATATTTCTTCCATCTTTGTCCTTCTGAGGAGCCAGGAGTGGTCGGCAACATGGTTCTTGAACCGCGCGCGAACCGTGCGGCTGAGTACATGGAAATGCCTCTTGCTGTCCTAGACGAGAAATGGAGGTCGTGCTAGTTTTATGTCGAGAACCTCACCTCGGGCCTTCTTGATGAGGTCGACCACCACCTAGAGGTCTTCGAGCGTTGGGAGAGCCAGGACCACTAACTCGAGCTAGATTAGGTCCAGATTCTGCTGGCTGAGGTGTCAAGGCTTCGTCGAGGGGGTCTGAGTGGGGTTGTTGTCACCATGAGTTTCCTGATGTGGCAGATTTCTCCGCTGCAAGCACGGGACACTGCCAGCCTACGAGGCGGTCAGACCCAGGGATGCTTCGGGTTCCAAGGCGGACTAGATAACAAAGGTGGAGGTCATCAGGCTCCTGCAACTCTTCTTCAGCGGGGTGCCATCCTTTCCGCTGACCATGGGGTTCACGGTTTACAATGCTGAAAACCAACGACCACAGGTTTAGTCTCCTTTGTTAATCTGCTCTTTTGCCAATGTTTGATGTGATGCTTCAGTCACCCACATGGTGTGTCATGGTTGTGACGCAGGATGGCATCATGTTCTGTAAGATCATGTCTATGATCATTGATAAGTAATGAACAAATTGGTTTTGATGTTGACATGTGTTGAGCAAATTGGTTTTGATTGGTTTGAATGATTGAGCACTCTTGTCGAGCACTCAACACTTAGCTCTCGAGAGAATTCAGCCCTCGAGAGAACTCAGCCCTTCAAAGATTTCAGCACCCGAGAATTTCAGTATTTGAGATTTTGGATCACTCGGATTTTTGATGTTTGAGTCGGATCATGTGCTTTAAATTGGTTATTCTATAAATACACAATGTTTATGATTAATTGGAATGTTTGAGTTAGGTTAGAAAGAATTGATCAGACTAATTGAGTCCAGTTGGAAAGAACTTGTGCTCGGAAAAGGGTTTTTTTGTTTGTTCATGTGCAGGCATTGCTTGAGGGCGAGTCATGGTCGGTGACAGGATCGAAACTAGGCTCGGGGAGGAGCTGAGGTTCAGAACGGTCGAGGATGTCATGTGGGATGCTCGGGCTAGAGGATGCGGCACATGAAGATGAGGTTTCCTTATGTGAGGTTTCTATATGGCATACGCGGGATGTGTGCAGATATAGAAAGAGGGGAAAATTCAGAAAGAGTTAGGATTTAAGGATTCATAAGAGATATGGATTCTAAGTTGTATTAGCATTCCAAAAGTTATTAATTTTATGGCTCATGGTGGCAGCCATGAGAGACTATAAATAGACTAGAGGGGAGAGCAAAACAGATGGACGAGGATCAAGAGAAAAATTAGGGTTTAGCCTTTTGCTCTCCATCTAGGGCTTTGTCGTGATTTGGTGAGGGGTGCTTTGGATGCACCTTGTAAACACTCTTATGCAAAAAAGAATCATCTTCAAGCATCAAGGAGTGTGGTATCTAGTTCTTTCTTCTTAATGTTCATCGGTTTGTATCATTTTGGCTTATTCTGTGATTTCACTTTTACTTGCGATTTAATTTGAATTGATTCATCCAAAACCTTACTAGGACATTGAGAAATGGATCTGCAAAGTTTCATTGGTTAATTCCTCATATTTTAGGAGTAATTAAGGGTTTAATTTTTGGATCGAATCTATTATGTTTTTACACTACAGCAACTCCCAAGGATTATAACTTTTGATTGGAACTTGTATTTGAGTGAAATCACCCAGGAAAGTTTCGTATTGAAGTCTAGTTTATCGTGTTAAAATTTCAGATCAATCCGAAATACGGTTTTAATGTTATGCTCATTTTACCGTTCCTTGGTCAAGCTGTTTTCAGCTCTCGGGAAATTTGCCGAGTCCTCAAGAAAACTCTCGGGAAATTCAAGAACCGCTCGATAATTTCAGTCTGGTCGGGAATTTTGCTGATTGGTCAAGAATTATCTTTCTGATTTTATTTTTGAGGTTATTTTTAGGGTACTGCAACCATTCACCCCCCTCTGGTTACCGTGGTTAGTGTATTTTGATCTTACAATTGGTATCAGAGCTTGGTTTCTTTTTTATTTTGATCTTAGCCGATTTAAACAATCACCATGTGGCATCCGAGAGGTTTTCAACTAAGCCTTATATTTTTTATGGAATTGATTTTCAGTTTTGGAAAACTAAGATGGAGGTTTATATCATGTCACAAGGTTTTGATATTTGGGAAAAGGTTTCTAAACCATATGATCCACCTTCTGATAGTCAAGTTAATGACACAAATAGGCTGCTTTTGAAGCAAATTGCAAAGCTCAAAATTTGATTATCGATGGTATTGGGCGTTCTGATTTTGATCGTATTTCTTATTTTTCTTCTGTGCATAAGATGTGGAATGCTCTTTGTGCATATCATTAAGGCTCTTCCACAATTAAGGAAGTGCACAAAGACGTGTACAAGAAAAAGTACATAAAATTTGAGATGAAACCCAGTGAAACCTTGGATGAAAATTTTGCTTGCTTTTACAAAATTCTTAGCAATCTTCGTTCAGTTGATTCTTCTTATGCTACAAATTATACTAATTCTAAAATCACTAGGCATTTACTTAGTGGGCTTGATATGTCAGTTTGAGAGATGAAAGTTACTTCAATTCAAGAGTCGGTAGACATGACTACTCGCACTTTGGACACTCTGTATTCGAAATTGAAAACTCATGAATTGAATGTCTTTTCACACAAGACCTCTCCTAATTCAATGGTTTTGATTTCTTCACCTTCTAATGAGTCTTTTTCTTTTGTATGATCTTCCAGTGTTTCTTTATCAGCTTCAAATGCCTTGTCTGATGAACAATTTGAGCAGTTTGCATAGGAAGACTTGGCTTTGCTTTCTAATAAAGTGACTAAAGCTTTGAACAATATAAGAAACAGAATAAAAGGTGGTCCTGTTCGGTGCTTTGAATGTGGTGAGGTCAACCATATTCGTTCTAACTGTCATAAGCTCAAGAAATCTATAAAGAAAGACAAGGAGGACAGCAAGAGCCCATCCAAAGAAGGTAGAATGAAAAACCACAACTACACGAAGATGATGCATCGAGTCCTTGCCGCCCTTGATCAAGTTAATATAAGTGATGTGGACTCAATAAGCGATGGAAGTGAAGACAAAGGCAAAGGAAAAAGAGTGATCTCACTGGAATATGTCTTATGGCACGTGACATGGTAGGCTCCAGCGAGGATGAACTCTACAGTGATGAAAATAAGGTAAAACCTACTTAGGATAATTTAGCTCGTGTTGTTGTTCGTCTTCACGATAAATTAAGAAAAAACAATAAGAAAGCTAAGAAAAATAAACTTGTTGTTGAATCATTCAATTCTGAAATTGATAGGCTCAAGTTTCTTATTCCTGATGATGATTCATGTAAATCATGTGATGCTTTACAATCTGAAATTGTTGCTTTAAGGGATGTTCATGCTTCTACTCTTCATAAGCTCAATGATAAAATTATCAAGAATGAATCTTGTTTTGCTATTGGTACTATCATGCTTTCTCGAGTTTTTGATGAATTATTTGTAACCAAGAACTATTTAAAAAAGATGAAAGTTACTTTATATGCCAGTTCTTTGGTAAATGCCTTATATTGTAACAAATTCAAACAACTTAAGAACATGAAGAGCTCAACCATTGTGAAACATGATTCAACTTCTTGTTCAAACTGTTCATTGCTTGAATTGAAACTAAAAGATGCTTATGGTAGAGTTGATCTTTTACAAAATAACTTGCTTACTCATTAGATGTTATTTTGCTCAAATTGTCACAAACAAAAGAGCATTGCTGATGTTTGTAAAAATTGTGTTGCTTTGACAAAAGAAGTTGATTATCTGTAAAGATCCTTGCAACGCTTTTCAACTAGTAAAAAGAACCTCAACATGTTATTGGATACATCTAAAGTAAGCATAAATCATAGAGGACTAGGTTTTGATGCTCGTGCTTATTTTATTTCTCATTAACCTACTGCAATCAAGGTTGTTCAGAGGTAAGATTGAGGTTAAACCTAAACCAAAGCAAACTATTTTTAAATCTGCTAGAACATTGTCAAACCTAGCAACATCAAGTGCAATTGCTTCTGCATCTAAAACAACTGAGGAGCCATGGTGAAGACTGTTGGCCTCATGGCTTCGAAATGATAAGTGATTGCAACAGTGGTGGACCAAGTTCCTCCGAAGGGAGGCCCTTCAAAGGGAGGCAAGGCAAAGTCCTCCGAAGGGAGGCACTTCAAAGTAGGGCTCTCCGAAGGGAGGCACTTCGAAAGGATGATGACTTGCCGTGGCGTTGGCCATGTGTGACTCAGGTAGACGGACGGGCGGTCGCAGAGCTGAAGGAGCTGCGGGATGGTGGTGGTCCAATCCGGGTACATGGCGCAAGGGCGGCAAGTGCTTTGATGGCTTCGGCTCAAAACCGTCAACCTCACGAAGCTCTGTCAATGTCTGGCTGGCACTTGGAGCGAAGCCATGACAAAGTCTACGCGATGCATCGAATAAAGTGTTAAAATAGAATTTCCTTCCCTGCCCCTTTGGCACTGAGTCTGAAACTTGTAACCCTAAGGGTAGTTCGGTCTTTTGTCTTGTCTGTTTAGTCTATAAAAGGATAGGTAGACTACTCTAGGGTTGTGGGCTTGCACAGGAGTACACTTCAGAACACTCTGTTCTAGCCGCCACTGCTCCTGAGAAACAGAGTCCAAAATCAGAGAGAGGGTTGTGTTCTTTTGTATTCAGTTCATGCAATGAAATCAATGCTTATCTTTTGCTGATTTTTGTGCTTGATATGAACTCTATCCCTTTTCTCTGTTAACTGGTTGTTTTTTGAGCAGAATCATTTTGAGTTCAAGCTGTACATTTTTTCCACGGATGAACTTGGTTCTTGATGTGCTTTGGAATTGCTTTGTAGTGGATGTTCCATTCTTGCCCAGTGCAAAGCTGTAGGAATCCATGAGCAAGAACAACCAAAGTTCTCTGTTCTTGCGAAGCTTTTATCTCTACCGTGAACTTTTGTCTCGAAGTACTCCTTTTTGGCTCCGCTGTGGAAAATACTTTACTACCTCGTGCGGATCCCCCCAAGAATTCAAGAGGTGAGATCAAATCGGAGTCACCTGTATTCTTGTGATAGTGTAAAGCCTTTGGAGCTCTTTAGCAAGAACAAAGGCATTCCGAAATGCTCATAAATAGGCCACTGATCGAAGCCGTTTTTCTGCTGCGAGTTTTACATTTGGAGTATCCTTGACTTGCTCTGTAGAGGATAACTGAGGTAGCCTTGTGCGAAGCCTCAGGAATCCTCAAGTGAAGTCATTTCGAGGTACTCCTGCGAAGATCTTTTTGTCCGAAGCTGATTCTTATGCTGTGAGTTTTATCTTCGGAGTATCTTTGACTCGCTCAGTAGAAGTTGGCTGCGATAGTCTTGTTCCGATCATTGGCTGCTGAGTGCAGGCCATCGGCTGCCGAGTGCAAGCTATCGGCTGTCGAGTGTCGACCATCGGCTGCCGAGTACCGACCATCGGCTGTCGAGTACCGAACACCAGCTGCCGAGTGCTGATCGGCCTTTGTTCTGATTTATTTTTGAGATTTTCATCTTAGGAATTTGCTCCCATTCACCCCACCTCTGGTCGCTACTCTCGGTCCTTCACTCCGCGTTACCCACCAGTTGGTTATC